>VDFB02075321.1:469102-658240 GCA_007258455.2 Sequoia sempervirens
TGTTTTACTTTTTTGAATTTAAAAAATACGCCTTGAAAATGATATTATCTCTTGACATATAATATATAGATTAATATATTAAGATAAATAAGCTAGTTTCTTTCAATAATATACACAAATGACATAACAAATATATTTAACATTAAAATATTGTTAACTTCTCCCTCAACCACAAATTAAACTATAGAATTAAAAAAAAACAAAAAGAACAAAAAAAAAAACAAAATCTAAATAATTTTAAAATCAAATTTTTTGTTCAGGAAAGTGGACACCTTCTACGAGTTAATTTCAACATTGAAATTCTTCGTGTTTCTTGAAGCTTTTCCGTTTTTGTCAACTTCAATAAATTCAAAGGGATATTATAAAATGACTTGCTCTAAATGTCTTGGTCATAAAAGCTGAGTCAATAGCAAAATAATACCTCACCTGAATTTCGTTGATTTGGGTTGATTAATTTACAGACCCTACCGTCACGCAAACGATTCGCAGTTCGAATAAGCACATATTTGACTTCTACTATTAAACTCAAGAACTGGTAAGACAAATGAATCTTTAAATGGAAAATGCATCACTCAAGAACTGTATATGAACTATAAACTTGTTGGCGATTTGTGGGCGTGTTAAAGGAAGAAAGATTTCCCAGTTGAAACTTCTGATCTAAACAGCTACACATTTAGAAAATTGGAGTTTATCTGATCTGCTTCCTCTTCTCTACATTGTAGACCAAGACTACAATGGAGAGAGAGAAAGAAGCTTGGTGTCCACTGATTGCAATTGTATTGGGATGCCTCTTTCTCTGCGCTGCTCAAGTTTCTGCAGATGACAAGGTGGCGAGAAATAAATTACATAAGCTAAGCCTGGGAGATTCTCTTACTCCTCAACAAAATAAATCTTGTTTGGTGTCTCCCAATCAGACATTCTCTGCCGGATTTTACGAAGTGGGCATAAATGCATATGCATTCACCGTATGGTACACTCATACGCTGAATCGAACACTTGTTTGGGTGGCAAACCGAGACCAGCCGGTAAACGGAAGGGATTCCCGTCTTCATCTGCAAACTGACGGAAACCTGCTTCTCTCTGATGCAAATGGAACCACTGTCTGGGAAACCCATACGGCCAGCGGCAATTTGGATGTAAAAGAGCTTCTTCTCATGGAAACAGGAAATCTTGTTCTGCGGAATTCTTCTGGACAGAGCATTTGGGAAAGTTTTGAGTACCCAACAGACACTCTTCTTCCCCATCAGCTACTCAGAGGGAATGCTCAGTTAGTATCCAGCTTGCGCTCAGGTTCCATCACTTCAGGATACTATCATCTCTATTTTGATTACGACAACATTCTTCGGTTAAGGTTCCAGGCCTCGTATGGAGCCTCCAACTACTGGCCAACTCCTTTTCTTCCCATCTTTGACAACGGAAGATCGCCATACAACGTCAGCCGTTTTGCAGGTTTGGACTCGTTTGGTGGCTTCAAGTCCAGCGACAACTTTCCTTTCGCCGCCTGGGATTATGGCCTAAACCTTAAAAGAAGACTGACCTTGGATTCTGATGGAAATCTGAGATTATATAGCTTGGAGGAGGATAGAGGCATCTGGAACACCTCTTGGATGGCACTCCCCAGTGAATGTTCTGTTCATGGCCTCTGTGGAATCAACGGATTGTGTGTTTACAACCCCGAGGCCACTTGTACTTGTCCCCCAGGTTTCCACTTCAAGGATCCCACTGACGGATTCAAAGGTTGCGACCGAAATGTGGAACTTGTGGATCTCAGATCCAGTGCTGTACAGCTCATTTATCTCTCTCACACAGATTTCTATGGCAACGATCTTATAGGATATAATAAAGGGCTCTCTCTTGAAGAATGTAAGAGGTCTTGTATGAATGATAACCAATGTGAAGGTTTCAGCTATGTTCCGGATGGCAAAGGAAGATGCTACCCAAAAGGTCGACTTCTCAATGGTTATCGATCTCCTGGCGTACCAAACGACATGTATATTAAGGTCTCCATCAACGACTCCGCGCTTCTGAATTCCACAATTACCAGAGGCTTCCCACCCAACTGCACCAGTTCTGTGACACTTGTTTCACATGAGAACTACAAGTTATCGAAGAAGAGGACTGTTGTCAAGTATCCCCTGGGGTTCGCTGTTGCGTTTGGAGTGGTAGAGATCATTTGCATCACGTTGGGCTGGTGGTACATGTTCAGAGAGCATAACAACAGCTTTGATTTTGATCGTCAAGGGTATTCCGCCATTCCAATGGGATTCAAGAAGTTTAGCTTTGCACAGCTGAAAAAAGCCACGGATAACTTCGCGGTAAAGCTGGGAGAGGGAGGGTTTGGAAGCGTCTACAAAGGGGTTTTGGGTGATGAGAAGGTCGTGGCGGTGAAACAACTGGAAGGAGTCTCTCAGAGCGAGGAGCAATTCTGGGCGGAGGTAAGCATGATTGGCAGGGTTCATCACATGAATTTGGTCCGCATGTTTGGTTTCTGTGCAGAGGGTCATCACAGATTGCTTGTTTATGAGTATGTTGAGAATGGATCGCTGGACAAGTATCTGTTTACAGAAAGTGAATGTCTGGGTTGGAAGGAAAGGTTTGCGATTGCAGTGGGCACGGCAAAGGGATTGGCTTACCTTCATGAAGAGTGCTTGGAATGGATTCTGCACTGCGATGTGAAACCTCAGAATATACTCTTAGACAGGAATTTTAATCCCAAGGTATCTGACTTTGGATTAGCAAAGCTGGTGGACAGAGACAGAGCATTCTCCTTCTCCAAAGTTCGTGGAACTCGGGGATACGTGGCTCCCGAATGGGTGCTTAACCTTCCCATCACGGCAAAGGCGGATGTTTATAGCTTTGGGATTGTACTCTTAGAGATTGTAATTGGCACAAACGCATCGAATCAATCAGGGAATTTGGTGCAATGGGTATCTAAGAAGATGGAGGAGGGAAAGCTTTCAGAGGAAGTTGTGGATGCCAAATTGAATGGAATTATTGACATGGAAGAGGTGGAAAGTGTGGTGAGAACAGCATTGCTTTGTCTTCAACAAGACCCGGGTTTGAGACCCTCTATGAGCCGGGTTGTCGATATGCTATCTCAGAAGACCAGAAATGGGAAAGACGCGATAAACACAGATAATACAATTTACAGCGAGAGGGGCATTTTTGGCCACTCAATTTCGTCCATTTTCCTCAAGGTTGAGCACGAAGCCAAAAAGGTAAATACAAACACGTGGTAGAAATTTAGGCCATTCAATAAGCGGACGTTAGAAGTTTTATGTTCTATCTTATTTTTGATAAATAAGTGTCCTGTAGTGGCAAGTATCTTCATTCGTAGTATTGTAAAAATTGTGTTTGTTTTGTAATTCAAAAGAGTGTTGTAATAAATATGTTTTTTTTTGTAGTATTGTAATAATTGTGTTTGTTTTGTAATTGAAAAAAAATTGTAATAAGAGTGTTTCTTTTGTAGTATTTTCTTTATTCGATCAATAAATTATAACTTTGGGGGTTACTGTGATATAGAATATTTGCATAATGATTACTATGATTTATGTAGTGATAAATTAAGAAAGTTACATATTAATATAAGATATATGTACAAAACTTTCATAATTGATTTTAAATCTTTAAAAGGTCATTTTAGTGAGATTATGTATAAATTATGATTTACAAACATACAAGATTTTCAACACAAAATTTCCAAAAGGAAAGAATTATTTTTTCAATCAATTTGAACTTCATATTGATTTATACATAGATATAATATATTTGAATAATAAATTTGTAAGAAGATTAGATTGGTTTTGGTTGCATTGTTACTTCTTTACAAGTGATTCAATTTTTATAAAACTAACCATGTTTTATAGTAAAAATCATCTTCACAAACAAAAACTTGCCTCAATCAACTTTTCAAAGTGCACATGTGGCAATCTTCGATTCATACTCAAGCCTATTTTCCCCCCTTCATGACTAATTTTATGGTGACACATATGCCCTTTGATTAAATTAATATTCATATTTATTATTTCAAACCTACACTTAGCCTTGTTAAAGATCAAACTAACATGACACTTTATATTGCTAGAAATAAAATCTATGGTCAACATTCATGAAGTTGGAATGTATGTTCCAAGGCCTCCTTCTAGAATAACCCACTATATAACTAATCTTCATTCATTAGTGTCTCTAGTTGGTCTTTTGCTGGTAGTTCTTCTCCCATACATTTCTCTTTTGATGGGGAGGCATCCCTTTGTGCTTTTTGTTTCTTCCTTTTCTTTTTTTCCTCACTCATCTGCAAGAGTGCCTCTAAGGATTCTTCCACTGAAGGTTCTATTTGTGGTGGATTAGTTTATATTTTCCTCTTTTAGATTTACCTTTTCTTCCTTCTTAGTGGGTTGATTTTTTCTAGGATGCCCCTACTTGAAGTCTTCTAGACCTCTACAGAGTAGATTTTCTCTATTCCCCCAGTTCCTGTTTAGGGAGATCCCATTTTCCCACAAAATTTATTTGTTTTTTTCTATGTGCTCCTCTTCTTTCTTCTTTGCTATATAGTCCATGTATTCTCTATATGTTGTAATTTTTTTCTTGTAGATCTTTAGGGAGGCTAAGAAGAGTTGACGCCTATGAGTCAATTTTTGTATTAGAGACTTCATATAGCAATTTAAGGATCCATGATGTCTTGGGTTCAATTTCCTCCATCATAGTGAAATCCTTGTCCACAAGGAATATAATTTCTTTGATATATTTTTGGATCCTCTCATGAGAGATTTGTTCCCTATCCTGCAACTTCTTCTATAGGGATTTGAAGAAACCCTAGTATGTGGTCGTGAATGATGTAGAATCCTAGAAATATTTGACATGATCTTATATTTGTGTGGCTACCAGTCTAGTGGTATCCCAAAATTTTCTCATGAATGTTGATAATACAGTCATGAAATAGAATGTGAGACAAATAATTAAGGTCCCATACTTGAATTGATAGTGTGATTGCTTCTTGCACTCCATGTTCTCTAGTAGCTTTTGTTGCATAACCTCGTAGAGGTCAATATCTTTTCCGTCCACCACTATTTGATATGTTACATGAATGAAGGTTGTAGTTACAAAATCTTCCCTATTTGTGTAGTATACTTTTTAGGCTATGCCCATGGTGGCATATTTGACTATGAGGTTTGTGATTTTTATAGTGTCCAAGATTTGATTATTGTATGTTTCCCCCGCTAGCTTGGTGACCTATGGATTTTTATTTTCCTTCTTTGGTGGAACCTCCCCTTGAACATAAATGCCTATTATCGCTTGGATGGTTTCTTTTGTGATTCTGTAGGGTCAATCTAGGTATAGACATGTTGCAAGGTGTGCACCCTTGGTCTCCTTGTGATGTGTAGTGCAATACTTGGGTTCATGACATGGCTTCACTGCCTCCCATGGATTCATTAACTCTAGCGGTTGTATCAGAAATTAATAGGTCAATCCTTTGGTGCAATGGCAACCATCTATGCAATAATTGGTATCAAAGATTGGGTCATGGGTTCAAACCCCTTGCTTATGCTAGGAGGATTGTTTCAAGGTATGCACCCTTGGTCTCCTTGTGATGTGCAGTGCAACACTTGGGTTCGTGACATGACTTAACTACCTCCCATGGATTCATTAACTCTATTGTTTGTATCAGGCATTAACATGCCGAACTTTTGGTGCAATGACAATCATCTGTGCAACAAGATATTCATTATGAATCTAGTTGAGGATGATCCAAACCGATGCTTCCTCCTTTATGAAATTCTAGGAAGTGATTCCACACATATAGCTTCTTCTCTTGGTTGCAACTATATTGGGGAAGATAACTTTGTGCCCTTAGTTGTAGCGATGTTATCCACAAGGTCTCAAAATTTGCATGGTCAATTTTTGCTAATGGAGTGTGAATGTTTTGTAGATGTCTTTTGTGTAGATCATAGTTGTTGTCACTTTCAAAAATGCACTATCTAGATTTGTCTCCATCACCTTATACAATAATTTCTTGTATTTTGTATGAGGTTTCTAAGAGATATCCACAATAATATGGGAAGCCATTATTTTTCTAGAGTAGAGAGAGTTAGAGTTGTGGAGTTGTACTTGCTAGGGTTTCATAGTTAGGAAATATGGTCATGCAAGAATAGTAGGAGAACAAAGTAAGTTTAGTGATAGTGATAGGGTGTATTGATAGACCTTATTTGGGTGAGTGAATTAATTTTTATAGTCCTTTGTTCCTCTTTCCACATATTTTTTTCCTATTAACTTTTTCCATGACTCTATTTGATAAGTAGGATTGTAATGTATAACTATAATGCAGTTTTAGTGATGTTATGCTAAAGGTTCATAGTAAAATGTTTTTTTGACACCCTTTTTGGTTTCTTTATTGTTTTAGGTTAGGTCAAGAAAATAGGTTTTCAAACTTAGACCTATTTGACTCATCATCTTCTTTTGAATAAATTACATAATTCTAATATTTATAGGGTTGTTTATGGTCATATTTATTTTTCCCCTCTATATTTTGTCAAATTATTAGTGGTTAGTATATTCTAAAATGCACTAGATTCTTACAATATAATATAAAAATTAGGCTATTCTAGGTTTGCATGATATTTTTTAAGTATGGCTCCATTGACATAGCATTGTAGTACCATACCCTCTAATGTTCTCAGCTTGGTTTCCCCATACTCTAGGATATCCTCAATTTGGTAGGGGCCAAACCATTGGACCTTTAGTTTCCCTAGTTTCTTAAATTTTCTATCGTACAATAAAACCATGTATCTTTCTTAACTGTTTGTATTTGATATTATTATCATGCCATGATTTTTGTCTTCTTCTTTCGATGAATGGTGTTGTACCACAAGTTGTCTATCTTCCTCTAGTTTATCCAATTATTTTAACCTTTTTTTATTGAGTCTTCATATGTAAGCCTCATGGTGAGTGCAATACATAAATTATGGATAATGAAGTTTATGGATAGGTTTTCCTCGATTCCATAGACTAATTTTAAAGTGGTAAATTTGGTAGATCTTTTATAGGTGTTTATGTGTGTGCAAAGTACTTCTCGTATCTTGGCATCCTAGTCTATTCTATTTACATTACACATCTTTGTTAGGGTGGTGCCTATAATTTTGTTCAATGCTTCACTTGCTCCATTGCCTTAGGGATTGTAAGGTGTGCTCTAGTTATGGGTTATCATAATTTTTTTTAGTAATTTTGTGATGACCTTGTTCACGAATTGTTTCCCTTGATCACTAGTTATTCTTAAGGGGCACCAAATTCTAGTGATGATAAATTATGATATATAAACTTTACGATATTTTGTGTGGTATAATCCTTAGTTGGTTCAATCTCAACCCATTTGGTCAAGTATTCTATACTAGTAATGATAAATCTAACCTTATATAACCTTATTGGAGGATCTATGGGTCCAATGAAATCAATTAACCATTTATCAAATGGTATTTGGGATAATACCAGTTGTAAGGGAATTTCAACCCTTATAGTGGATCTTCTAATTCTCTAACAAATATCATAATTTTTGACATATTGTTTTGCATATTTATGTAATATAGGCCACCATAGTCCTGCCAACAAAAAAATATTAATAGTAGCTTTTTTGAAGTTATGTCCACCAAATATCCCTTTATGTGCTTCCCTTAACATATCATTCCTTTCATATTCACATACTAGTTTGCAAATAATATCATAACTTCCTCTTTTGTAGAATGATCCTTCTATCAATGTGAAGGGAACTAAATTCTACAATAATAATTGGTTTTCATGTGATGACTTATCAATTGGATATGCTCTAGTATATAGTAGTGTCACCACATCATGTAATTATTGTGGTACCATAATTATCCTAAACAAGGTTGTAACAGGTAAATCTTCCTCATACTCATTTGATGCCTCACTTGTTTCAGTTCTTGATAGGTAGTTTGAGCCTTGATTATTTTTCTAGGTTTGACTATAATGGTAAAATTAAATTATTGGAATAATAGTAGTCACTTGCATATTCTTCCATTAATGAATGGTTTGTTCAATAATAATTTCAATGGTTCATGGTCTATTGAAAAATTAAAAAGTGTAGATAGTAAGTAGTGGTGAAACTTGTGTAGGGAATACACCATAACTAGAGCTTGTCTCTTTGTAGTTGTGTAGGTTTTATCCACTTTAGGGAGTTTTTGGCTTACAAATGCAATTGGATAGTATTTTTCCATGTGGTTGTGCTAGTAATACTCCTATAGCTATCTCAAAGGTGTCCACATGTATGTGGAAAGGGATTTTCCAATAAGTGATTATCAATATGGGAGCCTTCAAAATATTTTATTTTTGTGTGTCAAAATGTTGTTGACAATGCTTTGTCCAATTTATTTTTTATCTTTTTCTTTATAATTTCTTCCAATGGTGCAACTAATGTGGCATATCCCCTAATAAATTCTTGGTGATAACCAATGTAGCCTAAGAATGTTTTTACTTATGGTATTGTCTTAGGTGGTGGTAAGGTCATGATCAGTGCCACCTTCATGAGATCAATCGTAAATCCCTCCTTGTGCAAATAATATGTCCTAATAGCGTTCCAAAAGGTACCACAAATATGCATTTCTTGATATTCAAGGATCTTTTTAAGCTTCTACATCTTTCTGACATTGTGTGGAGTGCTTGAATACAATTTTTAATCATCATATATACTATCCAATCATCCAAATATACTTCCAAGAAGTAATGAATAAAATATTTAAATGTATTGACCATTATCCAACTAAATATTGTTGGATCATTCTTCAAACCAAATGACATGACTGTGTACATGAATAATCCCCATTATATTGTAAATTCGGTCTTTATTTAGTATTTTTCTCTAATCTTGAATTGATGGTATCTGAGGAATCGATCAGTAAATGAGTGAATTTCCCTTCCTATGAAAATCCTAGTATTTCTTTTGTACAAATGGAGTTGGACCTTTTTTTTTGTTCCTTTTTATTTTGGACCACCATGGGGTAATCTATTCCAAGTCTTCTATCAACTTTATTATTTCAATTGCTAACATATTATCCAATTCTATTTTAACTTTCTTTTTCATATTGGGATTGAGTCAATATGCTCTTTTTCTATATGGTTTGGCTCCTTCCTTTAATTGTCTTTTCATTACTCTTGTTCATTTATTATATTATATTTTAATGTTTAATTTTATTGGCATGGTAAGATTGAGAAATCAATATTTTGTAGCTTATCCAAGTGTAACACTTTAAAGTATTTTAAATACACTATTTATTTTTATTAATTTAGTTTAAATTATCATATCATCATCTATAACCTAATAACTCTAAAAGGTACAATATATCATGAGAGCCAATGCCTATTGTGTGGTGTTAAAATGTGAATAAGCAAATTAAAGCTAAACAACACACCAATGAAACATTATATTAGAGAATTCAAATAACAATCTAATTGAATTGTAACAAACAAACTCTCTAATGTCATCCCATTGTTCTCTATCTCCAAGGATTCGTTAAGTCATTATGGCTCTTAGATTGTGTATGCACTATGACTTTTAGAATGAGATGCTGGAAAATGCAAGAAATCTATTCCTACATGTGTGATTGATAAACTAAATGATGAATATGATAATGATGCTATGATGTTTATGAAACTGGAGGCTATGCTATGATAATGATGTGATGAAACTAAAAAAATTAAGATGTAGCTAATAAACAAGCCATGATTATGCTAATGAATTCTAAATGCTAAAAATGCTAAATGCTCCAATGCTCTAATGAAAATTTTGCAAAGTAAGATTGCTCAAGATTGGGATCCTTTTGCTATAGAATGGGGTTGTATTTATAGATTTTCCAAGGCATGAACTGAGGTGGCAACAACCAATGGTCTGGATTTGATTTGGAGAGATGAATGGTGGAAAGTGAAGAGGTTAGAGAGAATCAAGTAGTGTGTTCCCTTCATTAGAACAAATTTCCAAGAGTGAAGGAGAATCAAATGGAGGAGAGAGTCAAGTGTCTCAAAGTTGTTTTGGAATTTGTTGGAGATAAAGCCCAAATTAAATATTTGAAATATTCAATTTGTTGAGACACATGATGAGGTGGAAGGTGGAAAAAGTAGTAGACATGTGACTAAATTTAAATTTAGAATTATTCAAATTTAGTAAGAAGAAGTTAATTAAATAAAACAAACTATTTATATTTATTTATTTAATTGATAATAGGAAGAATATGATTTAAGATAGAAGAATTAAAGAAAGTGAACTATATAAATAAATTTATAATTTATTTATAAGTAGATGAATTAAAAGGTTTATTAATTAAATAACTTGTATTTAATTAATTAATTCTCTAGACCATTTTTTAGGTGTATACATTTTGCCCCTCTTTGAAGTGATGTGTTTACACATTGCTTCAAAGAAAAAATTTGTTGATAGTGCTGACAAATATTTTTGATATGCCCTAGATGTTTCAATATGCCCTAGATGCTGATTTTCAAGTGATGATGGATATATGCCCCCTTGGGAGATAAATTGGGAAATTTTTGAATTTTTTAAGGATTTTTTGATGATTTGCAAATTTTATGATGTAGAGACGATTTATCTCTTGAACAATAATACCAACCCTGCCACTTTGATTGATTAATTAATTGAGACCCTAGTTCAAAATAAAAATAATTCCACTCAAAGCCCACTTAAATACCCCTTAAAAAGGTGAAAGTGATGAAAAAGCTCATTTGAGTCATTTGCATTTTGAAGATTAGAGTGATTGAGCTTTGAGCAAGTTTGAGCAAAATGGTGATCCCCTACCAATCCCACCAATTCGAGCGAGTTTGATGTCACAACCGCCTGGCCACGTAATGACCTCTGGTATGTACCCCTAGAACCTTTGCATGAAATTTGAATTTTGTTTTCACACGTTTTTCATGTTTGAAATTTAGTTTTTAGCATTTTAGTACATTTGGAACCTAATTTAGCACATTAGGTTTCTGTTATAGCGCATAGATGAAATTGTGTAGCGCATAGATTGATTAATGTAGCACATCTGGTAAATTAGTGCTTTCATGCCTAGATTTAGCACACTAATGAAATGTTGTAGCACATCTATGTTATCAATGCATTTAGGTCACATAGTAGCGCATTTACACCATAGTTGAAATTTTGATTGATTTACTCCTTGTTTTCAATGTTTGACGATCGCGTTAGCTGTTGATTTGATGATGTTGATGATGTTGATAAGATAGTTGATGATTGATCTCATGATAGGTGAGAATCAATGATAAGATGATGATGATTTTCCTCATGATAGGTGAGGATTAGTGATAGATGATGATGATTGACCTCATGATAGATGAGGATCAATGACAAATGCCCATGGGATTTGATCAAAATCTCACTAGAGTTGATTAGATTGATAGGTTGATTGATTGATTGATAAGATTGTTGATTTGCAATATGTTATGATGATAAGAGCGTTTGAGAGTCCTTCAGTCTCAAGAGCACTTCCTGAAGACCTGGGATTTGATTCCACAACTGGTGTAGGCTGATTTAGATGTGATTGAATGATGCGGGTTGACTGCTTTGATTGATATGCCCCAATATATGACTAATAGGGGAATTTTGACCACTTTGGCTAAGAGGTGGTATAGTGATCACAACACGTTTCATTTAGCCACTAGTGAGATGGCAATCACACGAGAGGATGTATATCGGATACTGAGGATTCCTATTGTTGGTGAGCTTATGGTTTACGACCATATGGAGTAGGGAAGTATTGATTCCTTGAGGAGAGTCTTTGTTGATGACCAGATTTGTGGATATGAGATTCCATGGCAGAAGATGGTTGATTCATATGCGCCACTACCATGTGTTCTTGCTAGATTCATTGGAGGTTTTGTATGTCCTGATCATAGGTCGAAGGGACTGTCAGTTGGTTGGGGTTGGATTCTAGAGAGCATGATTACCCAAGGGATCAAATATGCATGGGGATCTTGCATGTTAGCACACTTGTATCACGATCTTCATCAGGTGGTTTACCTTAGAGCATCTAGTTTATCAGTTGGGGTTACACTACTGTAGATTTGGGCATGGGAGCACATAGCAATTACATGTCTTGTGGCAGATAGATAGTGTCTAGTTGGACGACTGTACATTTTTGGATATACAGGTCCAGTTGTCTAGCATAAGTTGGGAAAATTGGAGTATTGGAAGAGAGTTTTGGATGATATGCATATTGTAACATCGAGGCCCTATTTAGATTGTGAGTAGTGGCCAGAGGGTGATACTAAGATATTGTATGTGTGCACATCGAGGTATCTGATTGGGAGGATGCAGTTTGTTATTGAGAGATTCCTGCTTAGGAGAGTGCAACGATAGTATGGGAAAGTGTAGGGTATGCCTCAAGAAGTTGCCTTATATGCACATAGACAATAGGACATACCAGAGTGGGGACCCTCCCTATCATATGATGCAAAATGTAAGGAGTACCTTGGGTTACAGGTGATTATATGGGATTATCATCCAGAGATCATAGAGGCTATAGTGTCATAGGAGTATGCACATTATTTCTTTTCACATCCCTTCTTGAGGATATCCAGTTCGAATGAGCCAATACCTTTATTAGATGATGATCAGGCACCGAGATGGAGGAGGGGTGGAGGAGGTGATGATGAGG
This sequence comes from Sequoia sempervirens, assembly GCA_007258455.2. Classification (NCBI taxonomy): domain Eukaryota; kingdom Viridiplantae; phylum Streptophyta; class Pinopsida; order Cupressales; family Cupressaceae; genus Sequoia; species Sequoia sempervirens. Next base: position 481,777 of record VDFB02075321.1, read on the forward strand.
AGGAGAGTGATGATGGATATGATGGAGATGGGGATGGTAGAGATGGTGGAGATGGCGAGGGTGTAGGTGGAGGTGGATCAGAATTAGATCTCAGAGTGCCTCGGAGGAGGAGATTGACGGTGTCTGCAAGACCGCAACAGATTTAGATTCATTTTCCCTCCCATCAACAACATGATCAGATAGCAACTCTACAAGCATAGGTGTAGACTTTATAGGGACAACTAACATAGGTATAGGGCCAGTTATCATAGGCATAGGGTCAGCTAGCATAGGCGCAGGTATAGATTGCCACTCTGACGATAGAGAGACATAAATAGATAGAGATGTGAGAAGGTAGAGACTCTAGCTAAGATACTGCAGAGAGTGGCTGAGGGTACCTCAACAACGAATATGCTTTGAGAGGTCAGACATTGAACTTGAGAGGCTGAGTATTACAGGGGATGGTACCATGAGGTAGTTCTTGCAGAGCAACGGGTCAGTTATGCTTAGTCTACTAGTGCTAGATTAGGACTCAGTCATTCTTAGACTACCAGAAGGGGTGTGATTGGGCTGCCTTGTAGAGATATAGGTGTAGGGCCATCCAGTGGTGTAGTAGGAGGTGCAGTGGAGCCAACATTATCTGGGGGGAGCAACACATAGCTCCAATGTTCACCTTTGATGTATTGATATTTGATGATGTATACCCTTGTTTAGTTGAGGAATTGATGATATTGTACCATATTTTGATGTATCTCTCGACATTTTATGATATCATTGTACTCTTGACATTAATTTTGAGATTATATATGATATGCAGCGGATATTTATTGCTATGTGTTGTCTACATGCTTGTGTGATGGACACTTATGATAAATGCTTTTAATTTCCACTTTATATGCTATGTGATGTTTAATATGCTTATGCTATGGTTATCCATGGATGCAATAATGAAATGATGATGCATAGATTATGATTCTATATGGTTTATGGATGATGATCTTTTATACTATATGAGATGGGAGTGATTATGCAAATGATATGTGATGCACTTTATTTTTGTATTTTTCTAATGCAAATATATGATGCTTTTATACTATATGGATGGATGGATGTATGAGGGTACCTTCTAAACATATGCATGACATGCAAATGATTATGCAACTACATGAGAATGACTTGTTTTTTGTTTATGTCAAATGTACTCAATCCATTAATGAGAGAGATAACATCATTCTGAAAATTTTTCCATCCTTGGAAAATCGAAAATACACATGCAAAAACTAATATGGATGTAATCTACTTTAACCATGCAAAACCAAATATGCACATGTTGTCATCATGTCAGCCGATTTGTCATGCTTTTATCATCATTGAGCGTTTGAATTGTTGAAAGTTAGTACAAACATCGATGGTATAATTAGACCATGATGACCTGAGTACTAATTCCATCATTTTTGATATTGCAAGTTAACACAAGCATCTAGGTATAATTAAATCGAGATGACCTAAGTATTACTTCCATAAACATACAAGAGTTAATCATTTTCCTATGCAAATTCAGAATGTCATTAGTGATAATTTATGGAGCATGTCTCATGACAATTTACATAGTAATAATGATCAACTCACAGACAATAGACAAATAAAATATCATACTCCATCCTAGCTTCTCTAGTTCATGACATCCTCGAGTTGCTCTAGAGAAATGGTAACAAAAATAAAAAACAACAGTTGAGCATTCATGCTAAAGCGATGAAACCATGATTCAAAAGAATATCATCCATTTAGATTTGTTTTGATTGATTGATTTTTGCTCATGATTTGGATGGTTGATTTTTTTTGTAAATTTTGATGATTGATGTTCAATGTTGACTTTTGTTGTGACTATTGTGTGTGCTACGTTGTCTTACTACTATTTTTTTGTTGGTTTAAGCTCAAATTTTATTTCCCCTAGTGAGTTCAAGATTTTTCCCCCAAGCCAAGGTGAAACATGACCGCAGTGCTAGGATATGTACATGAGGTTTTTTGATGGTAGGAAGAATGATGGAAAAAGCGAATGGTTGACACATGCTCCAATAGATGGAAAAGCTAATCTATCACAAATAATGCTTGTTGCTAGGTTTTCACTACTTGTTTTTATTTCACTTTTTCAGATTTTATGATTTTTTTGACTTTTTTTTTTCTATTTTTTGACTTTTTTTTTCTATTTTTTGACTTTTTTTTGTATTTTCACTTTTTCTTTTTGTTGTCACCAAGACGCCTATTTTCCAGGTTTTCATCAGGGTGACCTTTTTTTAGGACATTTTCTCATTTTTTTGTATTTTTTCAAGACTTTTATCGCGCACTAGATGAGTTAGGTATAAAACCTCTTGAGATGGATGTTGTTGATAGGTTCCTTGAACAGGTCTCCTTCAGGCGTAGACAACTGATAGGCTCTAGATCCATAGACTAATATGATGACAAAAGGACCTAACTAGTTAGGTTCAAACTTCCCCTTCTTTTCATGATCTTATTGATTGCAAGGATTTTCTTTTAAGACCAAGTCACCAACCTGAAATGTTCTTGGTTTTACTCTGTGATTATAACTCCTTGAAATCTGTTGTTGATAGGCTTTCAAATGATCCACAGCATGTTGATGACGTTCATCCAACAATTCTAACTCTTGTAGCCTAGATACCTAATAGTCTTCATTTGAAATGAGTCCCTTTAATGACACCCAAAGTGATGGTAGCTCAACCTCAATAGGTAAAATGGCTTCTAATCCATATACAATGGAATATGATGTGGCTCCTATTGGGGTGCAGATGCTAGTTTGATATGCCCGCAAAGTAGTGTTTAATTGAACATGCCAATTATGTCCAACATCGTTGACAGTTTTCTTTAAGATTTTCAAAATGGTTTTGTTTGAGGCCTCTACCTGGCCATTTCCTTAAGGGTAGTACAGTGTGAAAAATTGATGTTGGATATGAAATTTCTCACAAAGTTCTTGGACATCCTGGTTCTTGAAGGGTCTACCATTGTCAGTGACAATGAAGCTAGGAATTTTGTACTGACATATAATGTAATTTAGGATGAAAGAAGCAATCTGTTTTCCAGTGATTGTGGTTCAGGGAACGACTTCAATCCACTTTATGAAATACTCTATAGCTGCATGATGATGAATTTATGTCCATTGGAGGATGATAGATGAATCTTACCTACAAGGTCAAGTCCCCATTGACAAAAAGGCCATGTTGATGCAAATGGTTGCAACTCCTACGCTGGTGCATGTATCATATTTCCATGGACTTGACAAATTTTTCATTTCTTGAAAAATTGAAAAGACTCCTTCTCCATGTTCGACCAGTAATACTCCAAGCGTAGGAGTTTCTTAGCAAGAGTTAGTCCACTTGAATGAGTTCCACAAATAACTTCATGAACTTCACATAAGGTCGTCTCAGATTCATTACGTTTAAGACATCGAAGGAGAGTACCATCAAGACCTTGTCGATAGAGTGTGTTGGCTATTAGGGTATGCCGAGTTGCTTGAGGAATAAAATTACATTTTTGGTTTTGGGATAGATCGGGTGGAAGGGTATTGTCTTTAAGATAGGTATAGATATTCCCATAAATTGAAGACTTAGCATCATTTAGATGGCATATGACTTGGGATTCAGGATTTTCATTCGTGGGATTAAACAATTGTTCCACCATGAACTCATAACGGCTTCATTTTTTGGCATCTGTAGGAGAGAAGCAATTGTTGCTATGTCATCAACAAATTTTTTGTTCGCTCTTAGAATTTGTTCAAATTTGATCTCAACAAAGTACTTTTTGAAATCAACTACCATTCTCTTATACGACATCAGCTTGTCATCTTTTGTTTGATAATCATAATTCACCTGATTGATGACTAGTTGGGAATCTCCATAAACTTGCAACTCTGTGATTTTCCATTTGATTGCTACCTTGATACCAATGATGAGTGCTTCATACTTAGCCATGTTATTTGTGCAAGGAAACATCAACCTATAATATTTTGGTATAGTATGTCCTTGAGGTGTAACAAACAAAATTCCAACACCCGACCCATGTTGAGTGTAAGACCCATCAAAATATAACATCCACTGTTGTGTTGTCATGGTGAGGACATTTGCATCTGGAAACTCAATGTACATTGGATGGTCATCTTACAGTGGTGCGTCGGCTAACTAATCTGCTATCACCCAAACCTTGATTTCTCTTTGATCCACATACTAGATGTCAAATTTGCTCAATATCATTACCCACTTGGCTAGTCTTCTTGTTAGAGTTGCCTTGCTAAGTAGATACTTTAGTGGATCAATCTTGGCTATGAGTTTGATAGTATGGGTTAACATGTAGTGTCAAAGTTGTTGAGTAGCAAACACTACCTCCAAACAAGCTTTTACAATGAACGTGTAGTTGATTTCATAGCCATTTAATGTTTTTCTAATGTAATAAATAACTCTTTCTTTTCCCACAGAGTCTTCCTGTGCTACCAGTGCACCCAAAGATACTTCAATTGTTGCTATGTACAGTAATAGTGGTTTTCCCTTAGTTGGTGGTGCCAGTATAGGTGGATACATCATATATTGCTTTAGTTGATTAAAAGTTGCTTCACATTTTTCATCCCATTTGAAAGAAACATTCTTTTGTACAGTAAGTGATTAAAAGGATGTGTTTTATCTACCAATTGTGTGATAAATATTCTGATAGATTGAAACCTTCCCTGTAGAGATCTTAGTTGACTAATGTTCTTGGGAGATGGAATTTCCATGATGCCTTTGACTTTGTCGAGATCCACTTCAATACTTTTTTCTGAGACTATGTACCCTAGTAGTTTTTTTGATGTCACGCCAAACACACACTTCTTTTGGTTTAAGCGTACATTGAACTTTTCCAACCGAGTAAATATTTTATCTAGGATTTCCAGATGTCCTTCCCTAGTGAAATTTTTTGCTAACAAATCATCCACATAATCCTCCATGAATGTTTGCATCATGTCATGAAAGATGGTTGTCATTGCTCGTTGATAGGTGGCTCCAACATTCTTTAACCCAAAAGGCATGATGTTCCAAAAAAATTTACCCCATGGACATGTAAAAATTGTTTTATCTTGATCTTCGGGTGCTATTTTGAACTAATTGTATCCTGAAAAGCCATCCATGAGTGATAACATGGTGTGTCCTGCTGTTAGATCCACAATGATGTCAATGTTGGGCAAAGGAAAGTCATCCTTTAGACAAGCTTTGTTAAGATCTCTAAAATTCATGCATATCCTGATGCTGTTATATGGTTTAGAAACTGGTAAAGTGTTTGAGATCCATTCAGTATAATTAATAGGTTGGATGAATCCTGTGTCCAATAATTTTTTCAATTCTGCTTTCACCAAAAGGGTGATATGTGGATGCATTTTTCTTAATTTTTGCTTTATTGTATTCACTCCAGGTGGTAGAGATAAATGGTGCATTATCAAATCTAGATCTATGCCTAGCATGTCAGCATAGGACCAAGCAAAGTTTATTTGTCTCTCTTCAAATATTTTGGCGAAACGTGGTTTTTCTTCCTTTGTCATGGATGCTACTAGATGTAGGGTCTTGACTGTTTTAGTTGTACCAATGTTGATGGATTGTGTGGGCTCAACTAGTACTAAAGATCTCTCATGATAGTGTTGGGGAAGAGTGTCAAATCTCCCATCCTTCAGTGCCTCAGAGAGGTTTTCATCATTGGATACACTCTTTATTTTTACTTTTTCATGATCTAATACTGCCATAAAATGGTTTTCACCATTAGATTGATTTTTGATATTCATTTTGCAGCTAGGAGATTTGGCACTCCCCTTGTTAGAAGCTTCGTTATGAGATTCATTGGTGGAATTTGTTTCGGGATTTTCGGAACAAAGGAAGTTAACAATGTCATCATCATTTGAAAAGATGGGGATATCAAGAGGTTCAGTTTGGTCCCAGTCAATGAGTTTAGGATGTATTAGAGGCAAAGGATCATCAAATTGGTCAACATCAATGATTGTAAGAGTCCCGATGGAAATGTTTTCAAAGTTTTCAGTAGCAATGTCAAGGTCTATGATGTTACTCTCCTATGAATCATCTATCTCACTCGATGTCTGATCGTCTTCACTAGAATCATCGATATGCAATGATCCAATTTCAAGTGGTCTAGACCCTGAACTTTTTCCCTCCATACGCATGGGTGCATCCCTCTTTACCACATCAATTTCTTTGTCTTTAAAAGATACTTTAGATAGAGAGTCCCATTCACATTCATTGAATCAGTTTCAGAGCTAGCTTGTAATTAGAGGATTCACTCACAAATCTGCTATTTGACTTCTTCTTTTGACTCTTCTTTGTATCCTAGTCATATTTTATCCTTTGGATTGATTATGATAGGCTATATTGGTTCCACGATTCCTTCTTTCCTTTTTTTGACAAGACCTTTTCCTTATAATATGTATCCTAGTCATATTTTATCCTTTGGATTGATTATGATAGGCTATTTTTGTGATCCTTATAATATGTTGAATCTTTCCTTTTGGGTTTGATGTTGTGTTTTATAACCTTTTTGACCTTTTTATTTTAATATTTAATAGCTTTTTGGGTTTTGTGTTTCCCTACCCTCTCACCCCTCTCCTATTTATATCCAAGTCTGCTTATCATCTTTCAATTCTCTCTTTCTGCCATTCATCCTGATGATGGATCATGGAGTATGATCCGAAACGTTGATGTAAAAAAAAAATGCACACAGTTTATCCAGAAGTCTTGAAACCAACTATTATGGACTATGAAAACAAAATGCTATTAATTAAGACCTTTTCCTTCATATCTCATCTTCTCTAGAACTGTAAACCCTTACCATATGGCTCAGTTAGTACATTGGAAGTTGACGCTTTTGATGCTTCTTCATCTTTTTACAACCAATTTAAAACGTCCTTGTCTTCAGATTCATCCACTAAGGTACCTGCTTTTACAAACTTACTATCAAAAAGTGTGGTAGGTTGTGAGGATTGTTGTCTTGATGTGGATGGTTGTCCATATGATCTAGGAGAAGGCAACAACTGTGAGAGGCATAAGGATTTCTCTAAAGAATATTCAACCATGTGTTTGTCCTTCAACTGGATCTTCTTCTCAAATTGTTTTGATAGGGAATTTAGTTGACTTTCATGGTTTGATGGAGTAGAATCACCAATGCCTTTTTCTTTTGATTGAACCTTTTCCTCATGCTAATTTGACAAAGAATTTAGTTGAATTTTGTTACTTGATGGAGTAGAATCACTAATACCCTTATCTTTTGACCGAACCTTTTTCTCAACCCATTTTGACAAAGAATTTAGTTTTCTTTCATTATTTGATGAACTAGGAGTGTGAGCTTCTCTGTTATGTGGTGAAAAAGTATATTGGACTATTTTGAGCATGTTACAATATTGAGGATTATTGGAATCAGCTAAAATAGTGATCTCTTGTCCATTGAAAGGAAATTTCAAGCATTGATGATATGTTGATGGAATTGCTTGCATTTCATGGATCCAAGGATGTCCCAAGAGTATATTGTATGTCAGCTCCTTGTCTAACACTTGGCATATTATATCTTTTACAACTGGCCCCACTTGAATTGGTAACACGATTAGTCCTTGGGAGGATCTCTCTTCATCATCATAAGCTTTTATAGTGATCTTTCTTCTGGCATCAATTGCATTTTTTGAATATCCTAGTACATGGATAAACTTTAAAGTGTAGATATTTAGACCAACTCCTCCATCTATTAGAACACATTTGACCTGGACTTTATGAATTAAAACCTCAATATGAAGGGAAACATTGTGTGGATGAGTAAGTGATGCGTCATCGTGTTTTGAGAATGATAGGAAATGAGGCGGAGTCAAATGTCCCACCATGTCTTGTAATTTTGAGAAACTTTCAGATTATTTGGTACTATGGTGGCCACTAGAGCTTGTTCCAAAATCTCCTTGTGAGTTGGTGAAATTTTGAGAAGTTGTAATATGGATATCTAGGCTAGGATTTTTTGAAATTGGTCGAATATGTTGTATTAAGTTGAAGGGGCAATAGGTGTCTTAGATGTAGCTCCTTTCAATGCCAATTTAGAATGCCCCCTTGTGGTCACATTGACTAGTTGATGGTCTTGTTTTTCTCTGATTTTAATGACATTAATCTGATTATCAGTGGCAACCATGTATCGTTTGATGTCATTGATTTGATTTTCAGCTGTAACAATGTCATTAGTTTGATTACCAATTGCAACAATGTCTTGTTTGCCATTGGTTTCAATGTCATTAGTTTGATTATTAGCCACAACAATGTCTTATTTATCATTGGTTTCAATGTCATTATTCTTATCTTCAATTACAAAAATATGAAGAATGGTAGTGTCATAAACGTAAGTCACATTTTTACCCTTGTTGTTTGAAGAAGAAGATTCTCCTTTTTGATAGTTTGGTAAAGGATTTTTGAATGCTCCATGATCATTATTCATTTGAGGTCCTTCTACTGATATTTCCTTTTGATCTATCAAGTCTTGTACTAAACGTTTCAATTGCATACAGTCATTTGTCTTGTGTCCTTTGTTTCGATGAAACTCACAGTAGTATGCATCAATCCACCAAGATGGTTTAACTCTTGGTTCCCATTCTCATGCCTCTAGTAATATTATAATTTTGGCTACAATTAGCTATTTCAATGCTGATTCGAGTGACTGTCCCAAAGGTGCAAATCTTCTTCTATTTAACTGTGTTTGATATGGTGGTGGTTAAGATTCAGTATTATTTTGGTTGTTGTTTTGACTAGTATTTTGAATGGAATTTTGATTGGTGTTTGTGTTGTTTTTGGAGGCAACAACTGTCAAGTTAAATACTGGTTTCACATTTTGTGTATTAGCTACAACATCACTGTTACCAACATTTTTGTTTCTTTGCCAAAATTTAGGTTTATCATTGTTGTTATAATGATTGGAATATTTTTCTGAGTTGTTTCCATCATTATAGATTTTTAACACCCCTCTTTTTACCAAGGCTTCTTCAATTTTGAGTCCATTTTCAATCATCTTTTCAAAGCTAGGTGGACATTGTAATTCGAGTCTATAACTCATCTCATCGTTTAGATTATCAATGAAGATTTCCATATTTTCCTTTTTAGGGATAGGGCGAGCATACCTAGAAAACAAACTTCTCCATCTTTGTAAAAATATGAGAAATAATTCACCCTTTTTCTATTTTGTGTTGCAAAGGTCTTTCATGGTTATCTCATGTTGGATGTTGTAGGAATATTGAGTGATAAATTTATTGACCAGCTCTTCAAAGGACCTAATACTTGGTGGAAGTTTTGAGAACCATTCCATGCATTGGCCACCCAAACTTCATGGAAACAATCTCATCAAATAAGTCTCTTCATGTGCAAACTCCAAGCTCATGGTGCAAAATTCTCTTACATGATCTATAGGATCAGTTTTGTTAGTATATTTATCATATTTTGGAAATTCAAAATGTTTGGGAAAAGGTATCATGTTCACTATTTGGTCAAAAGGATATGGGCATATGTCTTGCAATAGATATATTTTTTTGGTTCCTCTTTGCATGTCTTTAAGTTATTGCAGATTTTTCATTTGATGAGTTAAAACAACCATTGGATCTGTGTTTGGTGGATTAGTTTTTGTTCTTTTGGGAGCTCCTTTCAATTGAGTAACTTCAAAGTCATTTGGAAGTTTCACACCCTGATTAGCTAGCATTAAAAAGTATTTTTCTCCATCTTTTTCCAAAAAATTCTCCATGAATTTGTGAAACTTAGGATCTTGTTGAGCTTGTTGGATATCTTCCTCAGTTATTTCATCATTTTAGGTTGGTGGAATATGTGGAAAGGATTTTCTTCTCCTTCAACCATGGTGTTTTGAGTCTCAATTTCCTTTTCTTTGAGTTTTTGCTTTTGAGATCTTGTTAAAATGGGCATACAAGTGTTAAATTTTTACTAGAATTTGATCTTTATTTTGAGAAGTGCCAAGGATAGTAACTAGTTCAAATAGGATGATGGATCCTCTTGATTGGACTAAGTTAAATATGATTCTACAATATTGTTTCATGATGAAGGATGACAGATCCTGATGATGAAACTTAGCTTAACAATCAGAGATGTGTTTGATGGTTTAGGCACTTTTAACGTGTTCAATCTTAGTTTAGTTAAGATAATTTCACTTGCAAAGGCTAGTTTCTTCAAATTTAAAACACTGTTGTGATTGAGGAATAATTTTTCTCTAACAAGGATCCCTGAATGTGGTTTTAATTTTTGGACAGTTGGGAATTTCACTCTCTGTTTGTGAATTAATTGGATGCGCTAAGGAATGGTACTAATGTGCTAAAAGATGGTATGAATGCACTAAAACCAGGCTCAGATGCGCTAGACTGCCCCAGAAATTGATGCGATGAAATATGGATTAAATGCACTAGAAAATGGTATGTATGTGTTGAAAGATTAGCCAAATGAGCCCAAAAAAGCCCTAGATGTGCTAGAAAATGGGTCAAATGCGCTAAAACAAGCCAACGATGTGCTAGAATGCCCCTAAATGTGATTCAAGTTATTTGTCAGCTGTCAACTTAACTCTCTATTCGAGTATCAGGTAAATGTGCTAAATGGATTTGCAAATGCGTTGGAAGATGAAACAAATGCACCAGAAAAGGACCTAGATGCGCTAGAAAATGTTGTGTATGCACTAGAAAATGCCCTATATGCGCTAGAAAATGTCGTGTATGTGCCAGAATAGGGAATGTATTTGCTAAACTAGAAATGTTCGCTATTTTGGGAATTTTGTCTAGTTTTCTTGTTTTGAATTAGTGGATTTGAATGTTTTCAGGGGATAATCTTCTAAACGATGATTTTTTTCTGGTCTTTTTGCTTTTGAATCATGTGAATTAAGTGCTTTAAATGGATGATTTCTTGAATAATGATTTCAAACACAACAAAAAGTTGTAAAATAGTTGTTTGAGCCTATGATCTAAACATTAAGTGTATGTTCAAGAATTTGGTCTGATTCCTTTGATTTCCACAGGTATTAAACATGAGTAAATAGATCAGTCACTTTTCTAAAGTCAAGGGTCAATTATAATATCACAACCCACATCTTAGAACTACATCAGCTCACACAGCCCTATCACCCCCTAGAGGGTGCTCGTGTTTTTGCCTTTCCTGGGTCTTAACCAAAGTCGAATCCTCCACTTTTGGCCAATAATTTGTTGTAGTTATATGGTGAGTATCTTGGGGGTATATTCTCCCCTCCCCTTGTATTGTGAATATTAAAAATGTTTGGAGACTGATTCGACTGACTTCTACACTTAAAGTTCTTAGTAAGGGTTTCCGTTCGGTGTGGAAAATGATAAACTCCCTCAAGAAACCTCCCAACCTTTAGAACAAAGGCTTTGGGGATGGTTATCTTGCACACTACCATTGAATGTGAGTTTCCTTAGATTCACGTTTGATTATAGTGGGTTGGAAAACTTGGCTTTAGTTGTTCCCACTTAGGTCGTTCCTATAGGGCGAGTACTTTTTCCCACTACGACATGCATTCTAAAGGTGCTATTGCAATAAAATAAATGAGTGAGTCTGGCATTCAAGTCACCCAGTGAAGGGGAGAGCATAGGCCTATCACTTTACAAGCATATAGGACATGGTGTTCATTAATCCTTCTAATTAAACTAGGTGCCTAATTTATCCAAAGGAAAATAAAACAATTCCAGCCCCTAAAAACACCATTAGTAGTCTTAGTTATGTCTTTGACAAGTGTATATAGCACTTGCAATACAAAAAATATAGATTAGTTCTTAGAATTTTAAATTTCTACAAAGAAAACCCCATGCGCTAAAACATAGACCATATGTGCTAAAAGATAAGTCAGATACGCTAAAAGAATTACTAAATGTGCTAGAAGAACTACTAAATGTGCTAAAATAACTACTAAATGCACCAAAATAACCCCTAGATGTGCTGAAGTATGAGTTGGATGCATTGAAAGAAGCTTCACATGCACCGAAACAAGGCCTGAATGCGCTAAAATTCACCACCTATGTGCTGAAAGAAGCCATGGGTGTGCTACATAGAAATTCACAACCAAATCTATAAACAAACTTTCCATAAAACATTAGTAAAAATGGGGTTGAGCCCCATAGTGGGTGCCAATTTATGTGTGGTGTTAAAATGTGAATAAGCAAATTAAAGCTAAACAACACACTAATGAAACATTATATTAGAGAATTCAAATAAAAGTATAATCGAATTGAAACAAACAAGCTCTCTAATATCATCCCATTGTTCTCTATCTCCAAGGATTCGTTAAGTCATTATGGCTCTTAGATTGTGTATGCACTATGACTTTTAGAATGACAACCTGAAGAATGAGATGCTGGAAAATGCAAGAAATGTATTCCTACATGCCTGATTGATAAACTAAACGATGAATATGATAATGATGCTATGATGTTGTATAAAAAATGGAGGCTATGCTATGATAATGATGTGATGAAACTACAAAAATTAAGATACAACTAATAACCAAGCCATGAGTATGCTAATGAATTCTAAATGCTAAAAACGCTAAATGGTCGAATGCTAAATGCTCACAATGCTCTAATGAAAATTCTGCAGAGTAAGATTGCTCAAGATTGGGATCCTTTTGTTGTAGAATGAGGTTGTATTTATAGATTTTCTAAGGCATGAACTAAGGTGGAAATGACCAACGGTCTGGATTTGATTTGGAGAGATGAATGGTCGAAAGTGAAGAGGTTAGAGAGAATCAAGGAGTGTGTTCCCTTCATTAGAACAATTTTCCAAGTGTGAAGGAGAATCAAATGGAGGAGAGAGCCAAGTGTCTCAAAGTTGTTTTGGAATTTGTTGGAGATAAGCCCAAATTGAATATTTGAAATATTTAATTTGTTGAGACACATGATGAGGTGGAAGGTGGGAAAAGTAGTAGACATGTGACTAAATTTAAATTTAGAATTATTCAAATTTAGTAAGAGGAAGTCAATTAAATAAAACAAACTATTTAGATTTATTTATTTAATTAAGATAGGAAGAATATGATTTAAGATAGAAGAATTAAAGAAAGTGAACTATATAAATAAATTTAGAATTTATTTATAAGTAAACGAATTAAAAGGTTTATTAATTAAATTATAACTTGTATTTAATTAATTAATTCTCCAGACCATTTTTAGGCATATACACCTATCATAATCTTTAAAGGGTTGTGTAGTACTATTTTCTTAACAAATATTTATGATTTATGAGTGTGTAATTGATATTACATTGGGTAGAAAAACATGTTTATATTCTTAGTTGCACACAACATGTTTATCTACTTAAATATGTCCTTTGGCTTATTTAAGGTTGTCCTTTATAATTAACATCTAATAATCTAAAAATATTGGGGTACTTTTATGCATATGGTATGGCTTAACTAAGAAGATTAGTGTATTTTCATTTGTATATAGTCCCATTATAATTGACCTCTAAGATCACCCTTTTTGGATTTTTAAATTTAAAAGAGTATAAGAGATAACAAATTTTATCATCAATTCCATAATTACTTATAATCTAGTCATACATATCTCTCATTTTATCTTTGTAGATCTAAAAGAGTAGAAGAGATAACTACTTTTATTATTTGATAGATACTTAAATATAATCATAAGTTCTCTCATTATTAAATATTTAAAAATTCTTTGATTAAGGCCTTGAGGTCCATCTTGTAAGATTTCTAGCTATGTAGTTTTCATGACCAACATAACATACACTAATGTCAATTTAATCATAAACTTAATTTTTTTAGATGAATTATCATGTTCAACCTTTGGGCAATTTTATTTCCTACAATGGATCTAAATCATTCCAATATTTGGGTTATTTAAAAAATCATTTATAAAAACTAAAACACATGGCCAAAGGGGTAGAAATCACAAACATATCAAAAATAATGAAAACACTCCAAAAAATTCACCTAATCTAAAGGACTTCCAATGGGAAGAAAAAATATAACCAAATGATAATATTTTTTTGTCTTGAAAGGAATTCACCAAATAAGGCTCTCAATTTTTTTTGACTATATAAATAACAAATCAAGAACAAAATTCTTTCATCATTGATAAGAAGCACATGATAAACTAGAGTTCAAACTAGAGGCAAACTAATAGTTGAAGAGTAAAATACAATGACAAATCTAGGAAAATATATGAAATTGATAACAAGGTGCAAACAAGATATATAGGATCAAACAATGGCCTTGAATAAGCTATAATGATTTGAGCATGTTGGTATAGAAAAGATCACAACACCTTTCACCCATAATACAATAAATAAGTTGTGCTCAAGCAATGTTAACTATAAGGAAGCTAAAGTACTGAAACAACTTCCTACACTAATCTTGATAGGGGGATAATGCAAAAATTTTATGGATTTTTAACAATTATATGAACTTAAACAAAAATAAACATAAATATCATGTATACCACAACATGGTGATTTATGTGGGGAAAACCCTTTCAAGAGAAAAACCTCACACTCCAAAAGTCACCCAATATATTATTTAGAAATCACAAAGATTACAATATACTTGCAGAGCAAGCTTCTCATAGGAGTATCACCAACCAAAGATCCAAAGGAAACATGACCACTATACTAGTATCTTAGAATACATCACAATACACAGATGTAATATAATGCCCTCATAAAATAGGGTTGCCTTCTAGGGCAAGTCAAGCTAATAAAATATTGGTCGTCAAATCTAAGACCTAATGATGAACGGTCCAAATTTACAATAATAAAATATAAATAAAATTTTCCTTTTGAGGGCATTGCCCCCAAGCCCCCGTCAAGGTGTGCGGCTCTCAAACCCCTTACGGGGGGGGGGGGGGACCCCTTTGCATCCCCCATTGCTGACGTATCAATAGTACCTTATGTAAATGCAAGGCTGAGACACATTTTCCCAACATTAACAAATAACTTTAGAGGCTTATTTTACTAGGATCTAAGCGTTAGAGTTCCTTAAATATAATCAAGTCCCATTTTTATTGTTTTCATAATTTGTACAAGATGATTTCAAGTGTACAAAATACACAATGTATGATGAACTAAATATTATTTATTTTATAAAGTTTTTTTATTCTTATGTTGTTGAAATACACTAGAATTATTGTCTTTGGAGATATTTTCAATGACGTTAGCCGATGAATATTAAATGGCCTACAAATTGTCTTTAAATATGTAACCCTCAATGTTACTTCAATTTTTTTTTGTAGAAGTTGATGGATAATTGTTTAATTTTAGATCATAATTGATTTGTAGAAAATAAGATTTAAGTTTTGAAAATGTTGGACAAAAGTATAGTCATAATTTTGACAAGGGTAGGAAAACATGTAAAATTTGGGTCATAATGATTAATAAGATTAATCAATAAGATTATTGTTGGATTTACTATGCTTGTGTGCTAGAATCTATCGTATTGAACATCTAAAATAACACATTTGTAGACAAAATTAAATTAAAGACATTAAAAAAAAACAAAATTTATGCTTTTCTCCTCCATGTATATGTTCTTTTATTATTTTATATTACTAATATATTTTCTTTTAACAAGTAAATGATAAATTCTTTTTCTATAATAATTTATTTATTGATTTTTTAAAAAAATTAACCTTTGAATATAAACCATCCATCTATCCAACCTATATATTTGACTAATATATGATACAAAATAATTTTCTAATAATAATTTATAAAAAAACTTAATTTAAATTTGTTTCTTTTTCTTTATAAATTTTTTCACATTTCAACATAAACCACATGTCCATATTTTAAAAAAATAAAAAATATGACAATGACATCCCAAAATCTAATTAAGATAATTTGTTAGCAATGAACATCAAAATGTCGAAAACATAGCTATTGAATGACCTAAATTTCTACAACGTGTTTGTAGTCACTTTTCTGGCTTCGTGCTCAACCTTGAGGAAACTGGATGAAATTGAGCGGCCAAAAGTGCCCCTCTCGCTGTAAACCGTAGCATCTATCTTTGTTGCGTCTTTTTCATTTCTGATCTTCTGAGAAAGCAATTCGACGACCCGGCTCATCAAGGGTCTCAAATCCGGCTCTTGTTGAAGACAGAGCAATGCTGCTCTCACCACACTTTCTACCTCTTCCATGTCAATAATTCCATTCAACTTGGCATCCACAACTTCCTCTGAAAGCTTTCCCTCCTCCATCTTCTTAGATACCCATTGCACCAGATTCCCTGATTGATTCGATGCATTTGTGCCAATTACAATCTCCAAGAGTACAACCCCAAAGCTATAAACATCCGCCTTTGCCGTGATGGGAAGGTTAATCACCCATTCAGGAGCCACGTATCCCCGAGTTCCACGAACTTTGGAGAAGGAGAATGCTCTGTCTCTATCCACCAGCTTTGCTAATCCAAAGTCAGATACCTTGGGACTAAAATTCTTGTCTAAAAGTATATTCTGAGGTGTCACATCACAGTGCAGAATCCATTCCAAGCATTCTTCATGAAGGTAAGCCAGTCCCTTTGCCGTGCCCACTGCAATCGCAAACCTTTCCTTCCAACCCAAACATTCACTTTCTGTAAACAGATACTTGTCCAGCGATCCATTCTCAACATACTCATAAACAAGCAATCTGTGACGCCCCTCTGCACAGAAACCAAACATGCGGACCAAATTCATGTGATGAACTCTGCCAATCATGCTTACCTCCGCTCAGAATTGCTCCTCGCTCTGAGATACTCCTTCCAGTTGTTTCACTGCCACGACCTTCTCATCAGCCAAAACCCCTTTGTAGACGCTTCCAAACCCTCCCTCTCCCAGCTTTATCGTGAAGTTATCCGTCGCCTTTTTCAGCTCTGCAAAGCTAAACTTCTTGAATCCCATCGGAATGGCGGAGTACCCTTCACGATCAAAATCAAAGCTGTTGTCATGCTCTCTGAACATGTACAACCAGCCCAACGTGATGCAAACAATTTCTACCACTCCGAACGCAACAGCGAACCCCAGCGGATACTCTGTAACATTCCTCTTCTTGGATGACTTGTAGTTCTGTGAAACCAGTGTCACTGAACTGCTGCAGTTGGGTGGAAACTCGCTACTACTTGTGGAATTTAGAAGCGAGATGTCATTGATGGAGACCTTAATATACATGTCGTTTGGTACGGCTGTAGATCGATATCCATTCAGAAGTTGGCTTTTTGGGAAGCATCTTCCACGGCCATCCAAAATGTAGCTGAACCCTGAACATTGACTATCATTCATGCACGACCTCTTACAGTCTTCAAAAGTGACCCCTGTGCCGGATTCTTTGAGATCGTTGCCATAGAAATCTGTATTAGAGAGATAAACAAGCTGTGCAGCACTGGATCCGAGATCCGAAAGTTCCACATTTCGCTCGCAGCCCTTGAATCTGTGGGCGGGATCCTTGAAGTGGAAACCTGGGGGACAAGTACAAGTCGCCTCAGGGTTGTAAACACACAATCCGTTGGTTCCGCAGAGGCCATGAACGGAGCATTCATTGGGGACTGCTATCCATTAGGTTCTCCAGATTCCTCTGTCCTCCTCCAAGCTATATAATCTCAGATTTCCATCGGAATCCAAGGTCAGTCTTCTTTTAAGGTTTAGGCCATAATCCCAGGCGGTGAAAGAAAACTTATCGCTGGACGTGAAGCCACCAAACGAGTCCATAACTGCAAAACGGCTGACGTTGTATGGCCTTCTTCCGTTGGCAAATATGGGCAGTAAAGGGGCAGGCCAATAGTTGGAGGCTCCATACGAGGCCTGGAACCTTAACCGGAGGATGTTGTCGTAGTCAAAATAGAGACGATAGGATCCTGAAGTGATGGAACCTGTGCGCAAGCTGGATACTAACTGAACGTTCCCTGTGAGTGGCTGATGAGGAAGAAGAGTGTCTGTTGGGTACTCAAAACTTTCCCAAACGCTCTGACCAGAAGTATTCCGCAGAACAAGATTTCCTGTTTCGAGGAGAAGAAGCTCTTTTACATCCAAGTTGTTGGTGGCCGTGTGGGTTTCCCAGACAGTGGTTCCATTTGCATCAGACAGAAGCAGGTTTCCGTCAGTTTGCAGATGAAGACGGGAATCCCTTCTGTTCACCGGCTGGTCTCGGTTTGCGGCCCAAACAAGTGTTAGATTCAGCGTATGAGTGTACCATACGGCGAATGCATATGCATTGATGCCCACTTCATAAAATCCGGCAGAGAATGTCCGATTGGGAGAGATCAAACAATATGTGTTTTGTTGAGGAGTAAGAGAATCTCCGAGGCTTAGCTTATCTAGTTTACTTCTCTCCACCTTGTCATCTGCAGAAACTTGAGCAGCGCAGAGAAAGAGGCATCCCAATACAATTGCTGTCAATGGACAGCAAGCTTCTTTCTTTCCTTCCATTGTAGAGAAGAGGAAGCAGATCAGACAAACTCCAATTTTCAAAATGTGTAGCTGTTCAGATCAGAAGTTTCAAATGGGAAAGCGTTCTTCCTTGAACACGCCCACAAATCGCCAATCAAGTTTATATATCTTAAACAGTTTTTGACTGATATGTTTTCCATTTAAAAATAATTTTGTCTTACCAGTTCTTGATTATAATAGTCGAAGTTAAATTTGTCGTTTATTCGAGCTGTGAATCGTTTGCATTACGGTATGTCTATAAATTAATCAACCCAATCCAATTAAACAGAGCAGGAGGCAGTTGTATTGCTTTGCTATTGACTGACCTTTTATGACCAAGACATTTTAGGTAATTAAACTTGGAGAGCAAGTCATCTTATAATATCCCTTTGAATTGAATTTGACAAATATATTAAGCTTTATAAGGGTGAATATTATCAAGATAGCCCAATGATGGACAAGCTTTAGAAAAGCAGAAACATTATTGAAATAACTTAATAGAAAGGTGTTTATTTTCCTTGAATAAGGATTTTAAAATTATTTAGGTTTTGTTTTTAGTTTTTGTTTCGTTCTTATGGTTTAACTTGTAATTTAAGAAAGCATCAACAATTATAAAATATTGTTGATTTTGAAATAAAAATATTTGTTATGTCATTTATTAAAATAGATAAATGACATAAAAATACATTTTCTTCATCATCAATAATATTTTATGACTGTTGATGTATTTCTAAATTGAAGTTAAATTATGAAGA
Source organism: Sequoia sempervirens (assembly GCA_007258455.2). Taxonomy (NCBI): domain Eukaryota; kingdom Viridiplantae; phylum Streptophyta; class Pinopsida; order Cupressales; family Cupressaceae; genus Sequoia; species Sequoia sempervirens. Next base: position 500,977 of record VDFB02075321.1, read on the forward strand.
AACAAAAAAACTCAATAAATTTAAAGTCAAAATTCAAAAGAATGAACATTTTCTAAATTAATATATTTCGACATTATAAAATGTAGTGGTTATGCAATTAGTGTCATTTAGATTGGATCTTTAGTTAAATATAATTTAATCTAAGATTTTATCAAGTTTCAAATAATAACTATATGTTAGTTGTAATTGTAATCAATTTTGTTTGTATTAAATTGAAAAATCAGCCTTAATGATTTATATTCATGTAGAGAATGATAATGCCTTTATTATTATAAAATAAGAAATAATAAAATTTTATTATATTCTTATATATGGACAAACTCTTTAAAGTTAATTTTTCTTTTGCAAGTTATTTTTATCTTGTTGTCTTATTTTTCCAATGTCTGTATTTTTATAATGGTTGGCATCTCTTTCTCATCATTTCATCTTCTCCTACGTGAATATTCTCTATCACTCATGATCTAGGGTGTATTTTGTTCCTACAAGAGACTACCCATTCTCTCATATACTTGTCTCTAATATACGAAGGGTTTTGATTCAATTTGTCTACTCTAGATACCACATATGACTTGGAAGAATGGAAAAAAAATGGACACAAAATATGACTACGTATGATAATTTTCATATGTTCTACTCAATCCTTGTTCAAAATCATGATGAAATTTTAATGGCTACCAATTTTTTGATGATAAATGTATTAGAGAATAATATTGTATTAGAAAACTATGTGATCCATTTGTTAGTTGGAGGTCTGAAAAAAAATGATTTAGACAAAGATGATGTCAAGTATCCACTAAGGTCCATGTCATCAAAAGTAATCTTTACTAATACCTTTTTTCTAGTTGCCATTGAAGTTGTCACATATATAGAAAACATTTGTAAACCCACAATAGTCAATCCTAAACTTGGGACATTACATTTTTCAACTTGGATGGATATGAAAAGTAGGAAACACCTTCATTAGAAGGTCTGAAACAAAAAAAATTCTTCAAATGAAGGATATTTCTATAAATGAAAAAATACCTTCATTCAAAGGTCCATTTATATTCATAAACCATAAAAGGTGTAGAAATTGACCTTCAAGTGAAGGTCCCTTTTTCCATATATAGAAATAACCTTCATTTGAAGGTTTTATTTTTAAATTCCATGGAAATGAAATACCTTTGTTTGAAGGTCCTTGAATACCTTCGAATGAAGGTACCTCCATCCAAAGGTATTTCAAATAAAGGTCTTAAAAATGACCTTTCCATCTTAGGCCTCAAAATTTTATGTTTTCAACCTTTGCTTGGAATAGAAAATGGAATGAATATGATAGGATAATTTGTAGGATCATAACACTAAAAATAAGTTTTCCTATGAGTTTAATTTTGAATATATTTATTGTAATTATTAATATTTATTTTTTAGCAATTGTCAGTGTCTAAACTCCATGCACGAAAAAATATTAAAATAGATTTGAAAAATATTATTTGCACTAGGTATTAGCATCCTTATTTCAACATAAAAGAAGTTAATTAAGATATATACAAGAAAAAATATGATCTAGGAAGTATTCAATGTCTAAGTTATAGTTAATGTCACTTCAAATATTTATAATGAATTATGTGACAAAATATTATGAAAAAATGTATGTACACTAGATATTAGTGCTAAAAATCTATGTTTAAAAATTTATAATTTTCTCCTTTCTAAAAAAGAAATGTTCTATGGAAGTAACATCATTTTTAATAAATTATTAACTATAAAAAATAAGTTATTAAAAGTTATGTTGTTGGTTAATGAATTTGTTACTAAATAATTTCAAATGCTCCAACTTTGTAATGCCCCTTTTCAAGAAATGAAAGTACCAACAATTGGAAAAGTTATCTTTCTTTTTTTCATATAAATTTCCTCTAAAATTTAAAGGTACAACTCCCTCCTATGATAAAATTTAAATTTTTTAGGGTATGCTTTTAACCAAAAAGCAAGAAAGCTAAGCAAATAAAAAACTACTTTAATGAAAGTTGAGATAACAACTCATAGATAGTTACTTCAAAATTTTAATCACACATGTTAAACTAACAGATATTCATTCTAAAATAGTCATAAGCACACAAACCAAATTACTATCTTTAGAACACGAATCAAAATTATGGATGGATGATAATTACTAATGCAGGAATATCATAACACCCAAAATAGCTACCATTCACATAAAAATGATAAGAGAACCATAGAAACACAGATTCCAAGAATCTTTATTTGAACATAATACCCATAATAACAAAGTTTATAGACTCACAATCATTCCTTAATAAAAAATTATCATTATAAAGGGAGAGAGAGAGACTTTGTGTCTTTAACTACATATATATAATCCAAATGTAATTGAAACTTTAGAAATATGTCCATGAGAATATGGAGAGACCTCATAAAATTTGGGGACTTCTAATGTTCAACAAATTTTAAGAAAATTAAGCATTTGGCTGAGATGGTACATCATCAACATCAATACTATCTTTGGCCTTTTGCAGTGACTATGACATTTGTGTAATGTTATTTTCCTTGTATGCTTGAAAAACCTTGATGATGGGTCCCAACTCATTATGCTTTGTAATAATAACATTGCCAGTTTGCAATCTCCACAAGGCTTTGTTACCTCAGATTTATTCTAGCTTTGTTTAGTGAGTTGTGATATTACCTATACCTTGGTTAAGTGTCACGTTGATAGAACTCAATTTCTTTATGTTGTCAATGTAGAAAAATTGTGGATTAAGAAACTCTTTAATTTTCTCCTTCAATTGTGGATTAAGAAACTCTTTAATTTTCTCCTTCAATTTGTCCATGCTAACCTATACTTTGGTGATTTGGAGGATTGGTTGATCACCCAAGTTGATACATAAGAAGTTACCATGAATATATCTATCTTGACACATTCACATTCTTTTAATAATTTTTTTTGTTCCCATATATATTCTACCTGAGTAATTATTTTACACTCAATACTAGATTCTTCCAAATGATGTATATTGGAGTTCGTTATAATCTACTCAATAGTTAACTTGTTTGCTCCTAGATCTATCATCTCCTTTAGGTCATTGTCAACTTTGAGCCAATTAGGTTTTTGAGATTTTGAAGCCAAACTATCATCTTCAATTTATTTGTTCATATCTTAAAGGCCATTCAATGGGTAAAATCACAAATCTATGTCACAATTTTAGTCAACTAAATAGTTTCAAGCGAAACAATTTCAATCTAAACAGTTTTGGTCAAAACAATTTCACCTGAAACAATGTGGCCTATATGTGGCACATGAAGTTTCAAGTGAAACCCTTTAACTCAAAACAACAAAACATTTTTTTTCCTTTTTTCATTTAAAATCTTACTCAATTTGCATGTAAGTTTTCGAGTGAAAGGATTTCAGTTGAAACCCTTTCACCCAAAACTATCTATGTGGCATCCTTGTTAGTAGCCACCACATTGTTTTTAGAAATTTCTGAAAATTTTCACTTGAGCATGATATTTTTTTAATCAGAATATTTTCTTAAAAAAACTAAAAATATCTTTTTGTAGATCTCAGAGTCTAGAATCCATATATATATATTAGTTTTAATATGTTTTTTTTGCAAATAATTTAAGTAGGTTTTTAAAATAAAAATGGAGGATGATTAGAAATTAAAAATACTATAAAAATATTTAAAAAGAAAAAGAAAAATATATGGTGCACTAGAGGAGAGAATCCTCTCCAAAAAAGTATATATATTTTTTTAAAAATGATAAAAAAGCTAGGCAATAGTTGACGTCAAATGAAAACTATCAAATTCTAGTATGTTTGACTTTAACACATTACTATGAGACAAATATATATCAAAAAATTTAATTTTTTTTCCATGCACTAAATATTCAAGTTATCTATTGAAAAAAAATAGGAGAAAATATTTTTTTTTTCTGTTTTTTTTCTTGATGTCGACTCAATGTCACTTTTTCTTAAAATTTCCAGCAATTCAAAATTTGCTCTTAAATTTATTAAAAAAATATCAATTTTTTTTTAAATTTTTTAAAAATTATAAGCATAAACTTTATCAAGATTTCTACATTTCATTAGTTTACATCATTTTGAAATTCAAAGCATAAAAACCATTTTATGTAGTCAAAGTTGAGAATATATTTTTGTGTTGGTTGATTCCTTTATAAAAGTGTGACATAAATTTGTACATTTACCCCAATATTTTTTAGCTTCCTTAATAAATTTCATAAATTTATTTGTAAATTCTATGTCCCAATCTTTAATTTTTTTCCATAACATTTATGTTTTTTAACCTTTTCAATAACCACTTTCCTATTAATGGAACTTGGATCAAAAGAAAAATCAATCTGCCCTATTAGCTTAGGTGAAGTATGAACAATAGATTTTAAATAGGAATTCAAAAGTTTCACTTATTGTTTAAATTCTAGCTTTGAATTCTTGTTATGTGAAAACAATAGATTTTAAATAGGAATTCAAAAGTTTCTGTTTAAATTCTAGCTTTGAATTCTTGTCTTTCTCAATTCACTCAACTAATCTAGCAGCTAATACTTGAAAATTGTCAACATCACCATCCAAAGAAAATGGTCCCAATTAAATTTTGGTGATGTTAATTTTTTTTTTGTTCACCTAACTGACATCTTTCCGTGGAGAGGGATGAGCGATCTCTACATACAAACCTTCAAATGTAGTATTAGCCATCAAACTTGAGGTAGTATTTATTTTTAGGCTAGGAGTCCATTGCAATACATTTGAAACAACATCATCCTCCAAAAGACTTGCTTCTACAATCTTTCTTTTCTTAGATTAGAATTATTGTAGCCAAAAAGTTGGTGTAGCAAGAGGAACATTGGGAATGAATTGTAAGGATTAGCCTAGCTTAAACGTCACACACTAAGCTTTGATTGCTTAGTGTGGACGTGCTATGGGGCCCACTCTTAATCGGCCATTCCAATATTTCATTAAGTGCTGATTTTTTCTTTTTCCTTTCCCATTGCCTTCCCCTACCTCCGTTTCCATTTACTTTCACAGTTCTATTAACTGCTGCAGTCAGCAGCCAACCGCCCAGTTCCCGCATATGATTCAAACCAAATTCAAAAACTGTCATGCGTTGCAAATTTTGGTGAATGCTCGTACATAGTCTGAACACATTAAATAAAATAAAAGCTTCTGATAGACATACAAAATGTGGAAGAATAGAAAAGTGACGTGTCGAATGTGGTCCCATGGAATACCAGATAGTAGGATATACGCAAAATGGATTCTTTTGAAAGGATTTAGGAACATTCAAGCAAATGCAACTGCAGTTGTAAAGCTAGATTCCACAACCTTTACTAGCAGCCTCCCTGCCTATGGAAAGATGAGAGCTTCGGAACAGGGTATGGAATCCATTTGAAGAATTTTTTTAGATGTTGTGGTTGAAACTACCTTGGTATACATGTATGCAAAATGTGGAAGCATAGCTAAGGCATGTGAACTATTTGACAAAATCCCTCAAAGAAATGTGGTCAAATGGATTGCTATGATTATAGGATATGCAAAATATGGAAGCATAGGGAAGGCATGTGAACTGTTTAACAGAATGCCTCGATGAAATGTGTTATATTGGAATCCCCTGATTGCAGATTATTCATGAATTTTCCTTTTTTAAAAGGCCTTAGGAATTTTTAAGCAAATGCAATTGGCAGGTAGGCTTCCTTGCATGAGCTCATCAGTAAATTGGCTTTCATTTTCTGTTCCTCATTGCACAATGGAAGTATTTGCTTTGTTATGTGCTGAAAATTTATTGAGATAATGTATGTAGAATAATGTAGTGTAATTGAGAGGGGAATAAATTTGGAAATTTATTATTAAGAATGTATAGTGCATTTGATGGCACCAACTGAGGTCTTTTTTTCTCTATGAAAATGAAAAAAATATGAAACTTAAAATTGTTTCTACAAGTTGTTTATTCTGTAGTTCACAACTTTGATGAGTCTCTAATATAGATCGATCCACAATAATCTTGTAGATCAAGTGTATCACATATAATTTGTACAAAATGAATTTCATAAAGTTCATAGGTTAACCAAATTTGAAGAAATAAATTTATCTCTATATGACAGGTTCACTAGAGAGTTAGAAAGTGTAAATATAAGTACATTGTTTAATCAAAAAGAATTTTATTTTGGTGAGGTTAAACTGATTAACATTGTAGACAAGTGAGACCTTTCTTTGGGTGGGAATTATTTTCCTATCTATAGAATCATGCTTAAAGATATTAGTTTGTTATAAGAGATGGTGAGGAGAATAGGGAGCTTTGGAATAGGGTATGGACATCTATCAAATCATTAAGGATAGAGCAATTATGTTTGATGTAGTTGCAATTGTTTTGGTAAAAATGTATGCAAAATGTGGAAGTATAGACAAGGGGTAGGAACTGATTTGGGATCGAAATTCAACATCTTTATTCTAATCTTCATTTCTTGAAACTTTTAACATTATTTTGTTTGTTGTTATCTATCTTATCTTGCTTTTTTTAATTTCATGTAACAAAGGCATGGTTGCACTCTACACTGTACCGCCATTCTTATACTAAAATCGGACTTTGTTCTTCCTATTAGCAACCTCAACTTTCCAATAGACCCTCTTATTATTTTCCATCATCTAGTTTATATAGTTTCTACCTTTCATTCCTTTTACCTTTTAAAAGTCTTTAAACAATCTTGTCATTCATAAAGTTAATTTTTAGTAAACTAACCAATTTCTTATTTTGTTATCTTTTCCCAACTAAGTCCCATTTAGATTAAGAATAGCTTAAGTAAGACATGTTAAGCAATCTAACTAGAAATAAAAATAATTTGTTATTTAGTTGGTAGATAATTTGTGTGTTTGTGTTAAGTAAACTCATTTATGATAGATTGCTTGTTGAATCCTAAGATAGATAATTGAAAAGGCTTTCCTACATTTAAATTATGTAGGTTATCTATCTCCTATCAATATTTGTAGTGAACTTGATGTTAGTCCTAACCTTCATTGTTTATTTCTTTCTTCATCTTCAAAAGAATATTTCTCTATAAACATAAACATAAACATAAACATAGTCATAACATATAGACCTTATCACAATTAGGTTAGTGTCCATTTAATACACTTCTGTCTTTGTCTTTTATTTTCACCTAAAAATAAAAACTCTACATTTTTCTACTCAAATTTTATATAATATGAGAATGAACCATTTTGATGTTCTTTGATATAAATTATTAGCCTTCCTTCTTTGACTATCCCTTCCTCACACATTATCTCTTATAAGAATCCTCATCTAAATCTATCCATATATTTTCCTTCCTCCATTACCCTTCCTTCCTCTATTGTCATCCATCCCACATGTTGTTCCACTCTATATGTCTCACAATGATGACCACTTTGATAATGAATCCCTATTAGATGATTCTTAATTTGTCACTCACCAAAATTGAGCACTACTTGTCTCTCCTCCAAAGTAGCCTACTTGATGATGTCACCTACTCCTTAACAAATATCATCATTGCCCATCTTGAGAGGCGAGAGATATTACAAGGTATAGGAAATATTGTCCACACTTATGTCCCTTCATAGTTGAGTTCTCCTACCTTCATCCCTCTCTCCTAGCCAACTTATTTTCTTTCTTCCTACATCTCCATATTCCTTCACCTAAATTTCCATGCATACTCCTCATCCAACACACATTACTACCATTATGTCTCTCTCTTTATTCCTCCTTTTAACTATAATCATGTCCCTTTAGGCAACCACTTTACCTCCTACCCCTAGATGTGCCACCCTTTTGACCCTTACCCTTCACTTATCTTGCTTGATCATCTCACACCACTATTGTCACTCCCTCTCCTATCCTACCATTAACCTCACAACCCTTTCCATACTCTTACCAAAAAGTGATTTCTTTTACATCTCTTGCCCTCAATGTCCCAACCTATGCCCCTAGTACTATCATTTACGACCTAGTTCAAGAATTTTCATTAATGCAATGCTATCTATCTATTATCATATCATCTTATGCATTGGGGGATGAAACCTTAAACCTCTTTCATAGCATAATACATTTGGCTATAATAGATCACCCATAGGAACCATAGTTCATCATGTTAAACATTGACATACATGTATGATTGGATAAGCAATCCTAAGATGCATGCTCAATCCTTTATAGATCAATGTGCATTGATTATTACTTTGATGATCTATTCATAACTAAGCTTTATCTATTCATTAAGGAAAAAAAACATAAAATGGTTCTACTCTTTATCTGCCTATTCTTTGGGTTCCTTCCTCTATCTCACTTATCTTTTCATGGAACACATTCAAGTCAACATAGGATTACAGGTTAGTTTCATCAACATTATACATTGCAATCAAGACATAAATAAGAAGATGGGTTTTATATTTTATCATCAATGGATTCTTTCATAGATCTCCTATCTTCTTCTCGACTCTAATATCAAGAGGGTGTTTATTAGGAATATTTTTGCAAAGCATCAAAATTAAAATCTCTTGCACAAATATTCAAATTTTATAACACTTTGTACCACTTTGTATGATTGTACATAGGTGATAGATCATTTTAAGTCCATCTCCTCATTGGCCTCTAATGTCTCTATTTGTCTAGCCTCATTCTCTTCTCAGGAAACCAATAATTCTACAAAGAACACCAATAACTTATAATTTTCTCATTAACCCAACCTTGATCAAACAATCAACTAAAGTAACTAAAACTATCTTTCTCCTCATCTAGACTTACTATCTCCATTTTTCGACAAGCTAATACTAATTGGATGAAGCTAGAAAAGCCTCCAATTCCATATTTCAAGAGTTTCTTTCCAATAACCTTATCCAACTTCATCTTAAATCCAACCCTTGAACCCTAAGCTCTTATTAATACACCTATAAGCTTTGATTAATTACCAATATTATTGAGAAGGGTAAGTTTGAAATCAAGATAGATATAGGTCATGATGGGTTATATACGTGTCCTATTTTTTTAATGCAATTTCAGTCTATATTTCCATAAGTTTTCCCTAAAGTTTCCATGATAAATTGATAAGATTGTAGAAATTAATATAATTAAGGGATGTAGTATATCTTTGAGAAATGTTGATTATTCAATACTAATGTTGATGGTTTTGTGTAATATAGAATTTTGGTGATCACGAGCATGAGGATGGTAACTACCAGTAACATGACGAGGATCAGTTATGAGGAGTTGTTAAAGAACTTACGGTGTTTATGCCTTTTTGTATAATTTTGTTTAAAATGGGTTTTAGAAAAGGATGGTCGTAGACCACTTCATCCCTTTTTTAATCGGTTTCCCTGATTATCTTGACTATATTTGGCCTTTAGAATAGTTGGTTTTTATGGATGAGGCTATATATATGCACACTCCTTCATATGAAAGACATCTACTATTATTGTTATTATAATTATTTTGATTCGAAGAAGAACTTATTTTGAAAGCTCATGCAAACCTGTGAATAAAATTCTCATCCGGCTAACTGGGAGGCAGGGCCCCCTCATCAGTCAACTGATTGAATTTATGTTTTGCTTGCTTTGTTTGTGAGTATATGCATTTTTATTAAGTTACTTTTATGTGTGCACATTTTCTTATCCAATTTGTATGGTGGTTCTCTTAGTCTAAATCTAAATACAATATTATCTCATGTGAATGCAATGTCACCTTATGTTCATAGCTAATCAGGATTGCAACTCTATTTTTTGTAAAGACAATCTTTTCTACATAGGTCCTATCGCCAGCACAACAACTCCTGTCATTTAATTAATAGCTCTTGTCGCCAAAAGTTTATCAGCTAAAACCATTGCAATTTTAAAATCATTTTTATGTGTAACTGAGGCTAGGAATATTTGATCAATGTTCTGCATTAATTCAAGTGTGATTACATGTCATCTGAATTAAAGAATATTCTTATTAGATCATAAGTTATTTAAAGAATGAAAGTTAGAGTGATTTCCAGTACGTGTGAAAATTGAATATTTGTTTTTCTCACATAGTGCATCACATATTTTCTCAACTTATTATCTTTAACCGTTAGGCAAATAGCCCCAATACCTTTCGTTAGTTTACGTTCCCCAAGTTGACACACAAGAATAAACTAAGGAGGAGTCATACCAATTGAGTTAATAAAACTATTTGATAAGGTTATAGAAGATAAGTTTGTAGTCCAGAGTTTTTTCCTATAGGTCTTACAAAAAATAAATATATTCTCTAGTTATAATAATTAATAAAATAAGCATCCAAATAATCTAAATTTAAGTAGCATTTTTTATATTTTTTAATATATAAATATTGCTAGCAACAAACTCCCCTAATAGTCACCACACAAAATTAATGATCACTTGAATAGGCATCTTAATGATGGACATGAAGGGTGCAAAAACCATAAATGGTGGGGAAAATAGAGGTGAAGGCTTTGGAGATTTTGTAGATGGTGGCGAGGGAAATGATGAGTTGAAAGATGAAGAAGGTGTTGGTGAGCAATAGTTGGCTTTCTACCTATGCATTGGTGACCTTTTTAATCCCCTTACCCTTACATGGTGGTGGTGATAGCCTTTGCATTCATTTCCAAGACTGAAGCCCTCATCATTGTGCCTAGTGCCTTCCTTTGTGTTGTGAGCTTGGGCTCCTGCACTAGCCTTGACACCCTTATTGAGGTTGATGTGAGGGGTGGCTCTCTTGAGGAGTATTTCTCTTAGGTGATCTCTTTGGATGAGGAGGAAGAATCTCTCCTCAAATATTCTTATGGACGATCGTATTATAAAGCATTGTATGGGGTCCATGTCTTCTACAAGTGATCTGGTGGATGTCAATGAGGATGTTCCTCTTTTGGCTATGTGGCTAGAAGCCTAATGTTCAATTGCTGATAAGCATGGTGTTTTTGGGTTGGGGTCTATTGAAATTTCTCTAATTGTGAATAGGTTGTCTTTCAAGAGGGCCTTTCTTCTACCCCTCCCAAGAATCCTTTGCTTGAGGTGGGTTTGAAGATAAACCTTCTTGCCTCATCTTCCTATCTAATGCCTTCTACTATTGACATGTGTGAAGTGGAGATTGTGCCCTCTCTATCCCAATCAAGACCTTTGTTCCATATCACCTTCTTTGGGTGAAGTCACCATTCCTATTATTACTAAGAGAGTACCTTATCATCCCTATAGTAAATTGGAGTGTAGTGTTGGGGTATGTGCAGGATCATCATGGAAAAAATAGGCCCTTAAGTGGCAAATTTTTTAAAAAATCAGAATTAGGCAACTTGACGTAAAAATTTATCTATATTATTTCAAAAATATGTGAGAATAGAATCTATAACAAATTGAATGTAGTTTCTAAACTACTAGGTTTATTTAAAAAAATCTATTTGGTGAAAATTTAAAATTTCAATGTAGTAGTACTTAAATTTCAAGGAAAAAATAAGAAGTAGGTCTGTCTGACCACCCCAACCATAATAAAATGATAATATTTTTTTATAAGATTTTAGATATAATTAAAGGACTCATGTCCCGATGTGATGCATACTTTTTGTAATTTTTTTCCAAGTAAATAATTAATTATGATTTTTTTATTGCAACTTTTAAAAAATATAAAAACTTCGTATGTCGACCACCTTAACTTGGTCAAAACTTCATGAAATTAATTTTTTAATCTTATAGTATGCAAAGCATAGAATGTGACACATATTTTAGATTCAAAAAATGTGATACCGTTTGAAAGCTATAGATGTTTTTCAATCATCCTATCAATCAGGACTTTAGTTGTAATTCAAATAGAAAATGAATAATAATTATTTATTAAATTCAAAGTAAAGCATAATTTATATTGGTGGAAAGTTGAGAATCTCCTTTAAAAACCCTTTTTGTTTCATCAATTTTGGGTAAAAAAAAGGTCGTCAGCCACATACCCTATACATACCCATAATATTGCCACATTTTGGCCCATCATGATCCTGCACATACCCGTTGAGGAGTTCATTCCTCAACCTCCTCTTATCCTTTTTTAGCCTAATGAGTGGGTGGATAAAATTTCTGCTTTCCTACAACATGCTCTCATTAGGAGATTCTTGGGTCAATGACCAAACATTGATATTATTCGTTGTTGGGCATCTGATTGTTGGTGTGGTTTTGTTTTGCTAAGGGTGAAGGATTTAAGGAATGCATTCCTTTTATTCTCCTTCAACTCTAGTGTGGACTACTCTCATGTTCTATTAGGTGGACCCTAGTTTTTGGGTAAATCCTTTCTTTACATTCAAAATTAGTTTGTTGGTTTTGATGCTACCAAGACCAACTTAGTTCTTGTTTGGGTTCATCTCCTAGAGCTCCCTTTAGAGTTCTGGGATAAAATTATCATTCATGGTATAGCTAATGCTATTGTTCAGTTTGTTATCATTGACAATGTCACAAAATCTAGAATAATTTTTATTTTTCCTTGATTTTATGTTTGTGTTAAAGTTAATTTGGAGTTTCCCAACATTGTTAATATATTCTCTAGGCTTGGTGTTTGGGAGAAAAAACCCTAATATGATTGTTTCAAACTACCTTGATTATCTTTGTCAATATTTTTGGGTATTTCCGAAAGCTTGCTTCCGGTTCCATGCTCCGGTCAAAAATATTGTTGGTCTATGTTGTTCTCTTTTTCCTTGTTGTATCATGTCTCTCTTCTTGGGATACTTGTTTTGTTTGATATTATTTCCAGTCTCACTACTGGTGAGTCTCATCCTTTTTTATTTCTTTTTTTGTCTTACTCTTTTTGAGAATCCTCTCTTATGCCTCAATGATTGCTTTGCAATGGGTTTAGGCCCTTCCCGCTTTATACTATTAAAACAAACTCCCCTAATAATAGTATCTCAATTATAGTATAATTATTAATCTAAATTATAGTGGAAGTATTTTAGATCTATATATGTTGATTCTTTGTGGTATGGTCATAGCATTACCAAAAGGTCCCTAGTGATTAGTTCTAGAAAACTTGGTAAGATTTATATTGAATTTGAATGACCTTGGTGTGATCATAGTTTCCTTTATTCATTATTAGGGTTGGAATTAAGAAAATATCTTAGGATTATGAGGCATTCACACACACAAGAACATGAGGTGTAAAAATAATATAGCTTCACAATCCTAGAAAAAACTAGACTAATAAATAGGATTTCCTCTAATTGACCTTTGCAAAGTGATATACAGAGTATTTGGAATGTCACTTATAAAAAACCTATTACCTTCTACATATATGATTTCTAACCCCTAATACCTACTTGTATCAAATTTATGAAATTAGATCCCCTATTCATAATACAAAAGTGATATATTTGGTTATATTTTATATATTTAGAAAACCCCAATATGCATGCATGTGATAAAGTATTACTTTAGAACTGAATCTCCTAGGCTAAGTATATAATGTAATTATCAAAGAAGCTACAATTTTCAAATATGTTATTTTTTATGAAGATGAATCATGACAACGAGAATGGATTAATGACTAGAAGAAATTAAAAGGTATTGATATAAAATATTTTAATGGAAGTGTAACAAAATTTCCCTCTATACCTAGCAATATATCCACCACAACTAGTATCTCATTTTTACCATTAATAACATCTCCAAACACAAGAGGAATACCAATTATAATGTCAAGGAAGACAAAAAGCTCAAGATATTAAACTATATGAGGAAACACAAAATGAAGAAGAAAATGACAATTTTACTAATTTTTCCTTTATTTTTGGAAGTTGATCTAATTTTTCCTTTATTTTATGTTCAAGAAAATAAATTCTATAATATGAAAATTGTGTTATATAAGCTCAAACAAGTAGGTAGGGATTGGTATAACTGCATAAATATGTATTTTAAGCAACAATTTTGACAAGAGTAGCATTGAACCCCACACTATCCACCAAGCTAGAAAATAATGTGAAATTTTATAATAGTTTTTTTTGTATGTTGATGATTTAATTTTTACAACAAATTGAAATTTGTTAATTGAAAATTATAGATTAGTATTGAAGAAAGAATTTAAGATGATAGATTTAGGATTGATGAAATGTTTTTCTTGTTAGAGAAGTTAATTAAATTAGTGGTGGATTTTTTATAACTTATATATGTATGCATTTATGATGTTTTGAAGATATTTATAATGTTGAGTAGTAAACCAACTCATATGCACTAGTTTAAATAGAGTAAATAATAAGAAAAGATGATTGTAACAACAATGTAGACCAACATTCTATAAAATATTAGTTGTAAGTATGTTGTATTAGATAGCTACAAGGCCTAGTAAAATTTATGTAGTGAGTTTAATCCCCAAGTGAATGGGAAAACTAAAATACATTCAGAAAAAGAATTTTGAAAAATGTCAATGACATTAAAATCATGGAATTCTATCTATTAAATTTTAAAATAATTTAAACTTAATTGGCTATAAGATAATTGAGAAAGTAGCATTGGTAATATAGGAAGAGCACTTCCAAATATGTTTTCTGTTTTAGTTTGAGAGTAGTATCATGATATTCCAAACAACCCATTGTATTTCTCTTATATTTTAGGCCAAGAATGTGGTTGTAATTTCAATAGTTTTCCAATAAATTTGGATGAGAAAAGTATTATTAGACTTAATTGGATGAGAAAATCTTGTGAGAATATACTTGTTCTAGGTTATTATTTAAAAAACCTATATAACATGGTCAATCCAATTAGATTGATATCAAATATAATTTAAATAAATAAATAGCTACAAGTGCAAAAATTAATTTTAATTTTTGCATGTGAAAGAAGCAATTCACAAGCATTTTATAAAACTATTGGAAATAAATTATTTTGGGAAATTGAGATATAATTTGGGCATCACTAATTTAGAAATTCAAGCTAAGGGAGTGAGTTGGAATCAAGCTTGATCTACCACCTCCAAAGATTTCTTGAGTGGTAGCTCCACCTAGACTATTTCTAGTAGAATCCATATAAAGCATTTGATGAATATAGTTAGTCTATACATGAGATTTTAAAAATATCAATAGTCTAGAATACCTTGACATAGAAGATGTGAAAAATATTAGAATTGAATATGTTGGATTCTCCCTGGTTTTGGCTCCATTTCTTTTACTTACACCATTTATCCCCTTGTCATCCTAAGAATCTCAATTTGTTGTCAACCTTTTATTTCAACTTTCATAACCCCATATATGTTTTTTGTCAAACTAAATTGATCCCCCATTGTTTGCATATGCATTTATATAATTTTAGTTTACAATTCTTTGTTGCTAGTTTTTGTGGTGTATCAAATTGCCTTATTTATTCCTTGTTCTTTTTAAATTCATCATCATGTGGTCCATGAACTAAGTAGTTTACTACAAGGAAAAACATATTGATAATTTATAGTGATGTAGCTATATATAAGTGATTATTGGTTGGTTGGCTTATGAGATGGATTTTAAAATTGAGGGTTCGCCTAAGCTAGGTAAATCATAGAGGAATTTATTTTATATGAAAATTTTAAAATGCATTTTTTCCTTGGTTTAGGTTTTATTTAGTATGTAAAGAGACATTATGTGTGTATGGCTGTACACAAGTTTGGATGGTTTGGACAACCCTAACAAATCCATAAATGAGCTACTTATATCAATATAGGTGGTTTGTATATGATATGGCAATTTACCATGGCCATTAATATAACATTAGCTCTCATCTAGTGAAGGAAAACCATCATGTTTAAAATATTATTATGGCATACCATATCCCCTATTTCTAGCCTTATCAAACACATGTAAAGTGTTGATATAAAATAATATATGATTTTTTTTAATAATATAAAATTCCCTATTTTATAGTTTATTCCTTGCATTTGTGTGAGAAACAACAATAAATAAATATTTACTCAATTGTTTCATGTTGGTTATTGTACTAAGGATATATTTAATAAGCATAAAAGATGATGTCTTATTGGCTACAAGTATTAAATAATATATTATCTAATACAAGATAGTTAAAAATGATATTTTGCGGCCTTTCCTTATTCATGTAGGAAACATATTTTATTATATGCTAGCATATGACATGTATAACTAGAATGACGCCTTTTCCTTTTTACCTTCTTGCACAATGTCTTTGATTTGGTACATTATCATTGTATTATCCTTTTCTTCAAAATAACATGTGTTTATAAGAATGGAAAGTCATGTTGGGTAGATTTATTACACATGAAGGAAAGGAAACTAATACATGTACAGGCTTGGATTTTTTTTAGAATTGTTGTTTGTTTATTTTGAAAGATATTATCCCATATCTATCTACTCTCAAATTTATTTTTAATAGATCTAATCCCTTGTGTAAATGAATGTCTAGTGTAGAGTGTTGAGAAGATAGGGATTTTTTTTATTTGACATGAAATTTCAAGTTTATCTACAGCCATATGGTAAGAGTGGGGGAGAGGTGAATGATATAAATACATGGTGATAAAATGTAAAATATATTGGCCTATTGAATTTTTATTTTTGGGAGAATTATTTATTTGTATGTCAACTTGGATAAGTTATAGATGGATTATAACTTATTATTTCCCCTTCTTTGTCTTATCTAAAATCATCATGAAAACACCCTACTAGGTGTTAGCTCTCAAAAACGCAGGCTGAATGCCTCAAGGGATTGCCAACCTCTTGATATGCTTTAGGGTAACATACAAGGTTGAAAGAATTCAACCTTCTACTCTTTAGGTGCTGCAAAACCTGGGCGGGTGTACCTCTCTTGAACAATGCAGGCTTAACTTGTGATTATTTTCTTAAAGTAGTTTGTTCACAATGGAAATGGGAGGTGAACAAATGAAATCCAACTTGAAAACAACACAATATTCTAATCTGAATCCTAAAATAAATGCTCAATTAACAGATGTAAAGAAAATTGAATAAATTCAAATGGTGAAGTGCAAAGACTAGTGCCTTGTTGGGCATGCAGAGTCAAATGAGATCAAGATAAGCAACACTCTCTGGAGAAGACACAAATTATCTATCATACGCTTTGTTTACAACTTGTGTAAACATGCAATAATGTGACTACTAAGTTCTACTTCAATAATCCAAAATGAGTTTCTCTGATTACTGTGATCAATAAAAGGATTTAATCTTTGCTTGAAAGAACCAGTTGATTGATCACACAAATACAACAAATGTGTATCGATAAATCAAACATAAACTTGTTATGTTAATTTAATCAACCAGAAAAATCAATCATGGAGACAACTTAGCAGTATTTTTCATTTCAATTCAACAAATAATTGACACCAAAGAAATGCAGCAACATCAACTGAATCTCATAAATACCTCCATTATGAAATCATGCAATAATAGCCTCTGGTCTGATAATTTTATTCTACTGTATCTACTTGTAGTATATCAAAAATCTAATTTTCCATCCCAATTAACAACTACAACATGCTTATTTATACATCAACATGAGAAAAATATCAAAATAAAATACTATGTCGGCCCTCCACAAGATTCAGGCTCAAATTCAAGTCGGCTAGCAACGGTCTCCAAGCATTCAACATGTCGGCCAAAAGATTTTGAAATTTTGTTTTTACCAGTAGAACAGTCGGCCAGACACAACATATCGTCCTGCCGAAGGCAATTCAAACACTTATCCCTGCGCCCTGTATTTCGCGTTCGCCGTAGCTCATCCGGGTCGGTAAGATGTCACACAGACCGTTTTGAGTTTCACCGAGATACATTTCTTTATGTGCCTTCCACTCGCTGAGACGTAGGGGTATCTCTCGCCGAATAGTACTCATTTGATTTACTGTCGCTATAGCCTCAACACATCGGGGAGACCCAATATCGATTACCATATCTATCACCGAAGGCCATCATATAACTTCATGTCGTTGTGACCACCCAATTGTCCTGCTGATAAAACCAACACTACACTCCATTCGGCAAGACCCAAGGCTCCTCGCCAAGACCACACACTGAGCTATCTTTATAATATTCAACTTCGCCAAGACCGCAAGGCTTTCTCACCGAAAAGGTCACTAATTGAGCCATCGGCAAGAAAAAATGATGTCGGGGGGACCTCCTGTAGACTATACATTATTATGCCGAAGGTCCCACATTGTGTTAATTTTTAGTTCGCCAAGACAAAGCCACCCCTACGATGACAAAGCTCCTCACATTCTCCATCGGCGAGACCGAAGGTCACTTGCTGAGACCTTACGACAATCACTCCAACTCATACCGAAGCATCCCTTGTTAAAATTATCTTCGCCAAGACATAAGAAGACTCCAACCAAAAGTCATTTGGTAGAAAACATTTGCATCGTCGGTGAGACATATGGATATCGCCATGACATCCCCTCGAAAGCATTAACTTATGCTGATACTGTACTCCATTTCCCCGGTCTCCAAGACAAGATGAAATCGCTGAGAGCTTCCATCGAGGATCATACCTATACCGATATGTTATATCTTTCCACCACCGTTTGGAAAGATAGGAAAACTTCGCTGAGACATAATGCCGAAACTTCCAAGCCTTTGCCAAAAAGAAACCCATAGTTCACCTGTCACTGAGATATCCAAAATTCGGCAAGACGCTAGCCCGACCGCCAAGACATATGCCGATAACCGCCAGTAGAAGAAAAATCCAATCGTCAAAACAAGAGAAATGTCTTGCCGATAGGAAACAAACATTTTCCAAGAGAAAAACGGATCGGGGAGACCCCACACCTGTCACGCCGACACACCTGAAACATAAAGAATTAGCAAAAAAACATAGTGGGTCGGGGAGACATAGGGGGACTTATGCCGATGGAGACCAAAAGGCAGAAAATGCATAGATAGATGATCGAGGGGACAAACACGAGCCAAAATGTGAGCAAATAATAATGAAATGCAGGAAATATGCATAAGGAAAGACTCATATGGAGACCTAGGGGGCATGAAAATATGCAAAAATCATCAAATTTTGATAGGTCCAATAGTGGCTCTGTCTGGGGATGAATGATAGTAAGATCATTGTAAGGATCCAAAATCTTGGGTGAACAGACCAGACATAGAAATGATGAACCAGTGAGCAGAAATGGAATGAATGGCAACATAAATGAATGCATGAAGGCATGAATGCAGAATGAATGCAAGATGGAGGTGAATGGGAAATGATAGTGAAGTGGAGATGGACAAAAACCTAAACTACTGTGCATGGAAAATAATTTTAAAAAGGATACACAAGAATTGTCCATGCACTGGCAACCCTCAATCCTCTATGTTGCTTAAGAGAAAAATGGCTTCAAGAATTGCCCATGAACAGGTAGTTCCTGATTTTCACCAGCCATGTTCTGTAGATAGTAGGAATCTTTACCCTTTTTTCTGACAACAACAAAAGTTCCCAGCCACAAAGCTTTGAATTTACCATGCTTGCCCTTCTCCTGACACCTTGCATTCCACATCAACACTAATTAATTCTCTTCAAACTTTCTATGCTTTGCCTTCTTATCAAATAGATACTTCATCTGTGCCTATAGCTTCATGTTTTGACTTTGGGCCTCTCTTCTTACTTTATCAAGTTCAGCCAATTGCTCCATTCTGTCCTCCATAGGCTCAGGAACTTCCAAATCTTCTTGTAAAACAAACTTGTATACTGGTAACAAATTATGCAAAGGCATCCTGGCTTGTGCTCCATACACTAATTCAAATGGGGATTTTCCAATTGCCTTCTTCACAGTGATCCTATCAGCCCACACAACTAGTTTTAACTTTGAATCCCAAGCCTTCTTGTTCTGTCCCAGCATCCTCCTTATAATCTTCAAAAGACTCTTATTACTAGATTCTGCTTGACCATTGGCTTGTGGATGATAAGGAGCTGCATAAGAAATAGTAATGCCATACTTATCACAAGAGCTTTTGAATTCATCTAATTTGAAACACATCCCGTTATCTGTGATTATCCTCAATGGTGTACCAAATCTAGTGATAATGTTGTCCATCAAGAAATTAGTCACTACCTTACTTGTAGCTTGCTTGGTTGGGACTGCCTCCACCCACTTTGTAAAATAATCAGTGGCAACTAGTATCCATCTATGTCCTCCACTTGACTTCTCCTGTATCTCTCCAATGAAATCAATTCCCCATTGATGGAAAGGGGCATCAGCCTGCAAGGGTCGAAGTGGTAGAGCACTTTGGTACTTCAACTTTCTAGAAATTTTTTGGCAGGCCTCACATCTTCTCACATGTGTAAAAGAATCATTAAAAACCTTTGGCCAAAAATACCCATCCCTAAGAATTTTGTGTGCAGTTGTCTTTGCTGAGTAATGGCCTCCACAAACTCCCTCATGCATTTCACTTAGAACATGCTTGGCCTGTGACTCATCAAAACATAACAACAATATGCCATCCCTGTTTTTCCAAAACAGATCGCCATCTATAAAAACATATTTGGATGCCTGCAACTTCAAAGTTCTCCTCTAGCTGTCACTCAATCCATTTGGACTTTTCATGTATTTAAGATAATGCATGACATCAATATACCAAGGAGTGTGTTCAATGCTTGCAATTGCAGCCTCTTCTTCAACATTACAGATCTTATTTTCCTCAATATTAGTTTCTGCCATTAGCCTAGCCAAGCCTTGGCCTCTTATCAACTTAGTGATCTGTATTTCCATGTCAAATTCTTGAATCTTGTTGATCCATCTGCATCTTTTCCCTGTGACTTTAGATTGTGTTAAAATGTCTTTGACAGCAGCATGAGGGACAAAAGCAACTACTTTTGCTCCAACAAGATATGGTCTGAATGCCTTAATAGCTTTCACTAGTGCAAATGCTTGCTTTTCCATAATGTCATACTTCAATTCAGACCCCTGTAATGATTTACTAAAGAAAGACACAGGCTGTTCATAACCACCTTCATTTTTCTGTAGCATAACAACAGCAATAGTATGCATTGAGGCAAATGAAAAAATCTAAAAAGGCTTTGTAAAATCTGGAGACTTAAGAACAGGAGCCTCTTTGATAGCCCTTTTGATAAACATAAAAGCATCTAAAGCTTTAGCATTCCAATCCATTTTTTGTCCTTTCTTCAACATTTTTGATATGGGCTTAATGATCTCAGCAAAATTAGAGACAAATCTTCTGACAAAATTAATTTGTCCAAAGAATGATTGTATTGCTTTGACAGTTTTGGGGATAGGAATTTTATCAGTAGCTTCCACCCTCCCAGGATCTATTCTAATTCCCTCTTTTGAAACAATATGCCCCAAGAGCTTACCCTCTGTGACTGCAAAATGACACTTCTTTGGATTTAAAATAATACCATATTCAAGAGCTTTAATAAATACCTTTTCAAGATGTTGCACATGATCTTCAACCTTCTTCGAATAAGCAGTCAAATCATCTTGGTACACCACCATTATACCATTAATCAAATCAACAAATGCTACGTCCATGGCTCTTTGGAAAGTCACTCCAGCATTGGCGAGACCAAATGGCATTCCTATGTATACATATGTTCCCCAAGGAGTTGTAAATGATGTCTTATATTGCTCAGATTCCTTGACTTTAACCTGATTGTATCTAGAAAACCCATCCATCATAGATAATAGCTCACAGCCTGTCACCTTATGCAATATTGCTTCCATGTTGGGTAGAGGATAATTATCCTTGAGAGATGCCATGTTCAGATTTCTAAAGTCCACACATAACCTGATATCACCATTCTTCTTTCTCACAGGAACTAGATTTGAAACCCACGTTGAATGTCTGATTGGTTTGATAATTCCTCCATCCCCGAGCTTTGTCAATTCTTCTTGCATTTTAGGCTCCAATGTTGGATTTATGGGTCCTTGCTTTTGTCTGAAAGGCTTGGTGTCTGGCTTCAGTGGTATTTCATGCTAAAATAAATCTTCCCTGTATGCTTTCAGATCTTCATAAGACCAAGCAAAAACATGCTTGTACTTTCTCAGCAACTCTATCAGCATTCTTCTAATTGTAGGGCTGATCTTCTTTCCAATGTATACCTTTCTTAGTGCTATTTCAGTCCCCAAGTTAATTTCTTCAACATCTTCTCTTTTGACTGGAGTTTGTTTCATTAGAGATCTATCATGTCCGTCATACACCCTTTCTAGTGCCACTAATCCTTTAGGAAGCTTGTTTGTTTTGAGCTGTAAGATCTCCTTGCCAAACAAAGTTTGTTTCCCATCTACTTCCTCAACAAAAGCATTGAAGTCAATTTCTTGTGCTTCATATTGATCTATACAATTGAGGAATTTCAACAGGTCAGTATCATCATTGAAAACTTGCCAGCTATAAATATTATCAGGAACAACATGCCTCGTCTTGAACTCAATCTGTGATACCCCAGTCAGTGTGATATCATCTCTTTTCAGTGCCACATTTGCTAAAAAATTAGCCATTATGTTCTTTGATCTGTCAATCCACTCAATTGAAAATGCATCAAACAATTCAATAGTGTCCCATACAACATTCCTATATTGTTTTAATCTTTTGTGCTTTGCTGCATATTTTGATTTGATCTGTGAAACAACCAACTCGGAATCGCCCAAAACAGCCAGCAACTTAATCTTGTGTTTCACAGCTATGTTCAAGCCTGTCAATAAAGCTTCATACTCTGCCACATTGTTTGTACATTCAAATGCTAACAAAAAAGAATATTTAAAAGTAATACCTCCAGGCGAAACAAATAAAATCCCAGCTCCATTACCCTCTTGACTGCAGGCTCCATCAAAGTACATCTTCCATACACCATTGTAATTTTGTGTAGCATGTTTTTCAATTGGATCACTATTAATTAATTCTAGTTGAGCTGGTTCTATTTTAAAACTCCCCAGATCAACATCACAAAAACAATTAATTTGATCTTGTGGCACACATTCAACAAGCTGGCTCATTCTTGGCTCTCTGTATAACTTAACTTCCTGACCATTCACTGGTATTGTAGCATAAGATAAATCAAATTGAACATTTCCACCTACAGCTGCAGTCCACTGCCTTGACAGAAGCATTCCAAATTGAGGAGGAGTATCAATGACTGTTATATCTATATTGTATGTTATCTGTGGATATGTAGCCAATTTGACTTCAACATCTTTCATGATACCAACCACAGGAACAGGCCTGTTATCCATTGCATAACACTTGCCTCCAGTGGTATCAACCCACATGCCAAGCTGCTTCATTACTCCGACTGGCATAATGTTTATAGCAACACCAAAATCTATCATGCAGTTCCTCAACAATTTATTATTTATAAGCAATGTGGTGAAGAAAGGATCCACTTGTGGAGAAGTTGTTAAAACATCACCCAAACATACTTCTAAATTATTTATCTTTTCCTGCCTGTTGACTTCTACAGAATTCATATGTTTTTCATTCCCATTTGTAATCAATTGAACAACACTATCTCTGTACTCCTTAATTTTCATCAATTCAAGTAGTGGAACAGACATTTTTACCCGGGATAACGCCTGTGTGAAGTCAAAAGAGGAGCTCTCCATCTTAATAGTCTTCTTCAGTTCTGGCGCTTCTACTTTGTTTTCTTTTTTTTCTTTTTTACTAGGCTGATCAGAATTTTGCATTTCTTCGTGTAATTCTGCAATTTTCTACTCTTGGATAGGCTTCTTTTCAATTTTATCATGTTGCTTGTTTTCTGGCTTCTTTACCACTTCCTGTGTTGCCTTTTGATCTTTTATAAAAATTCCCCCAGGAACTCCATCTAGCTCATTTACTTTTCTGTTTCTCAACCAGTATTGACTTTTGGCTTTTTCAACTGCAGCAACAGTTATTCTTTCTATTTCATCTTCAGTGAGTCTCCTTACATTACACTGAGCAGGCACCTCAGTAGGATGTGGCTATGTGTAATCTTCATTAGAATCATAAAAGATCTCCTGTTAAGCCATATGGACATTATAATTTTGATTGGAAACATCATATTCATAGCCTTCATCCTCTGAAGATGAATTTCTTTCCTCAACATGGTGGAAAACATTTGAAGTCAAATACACCTTGTGATTATCTCCATCACTCTCCATCAACATTCCCTCTTCATGCATCCTTTGAGCTACAACACAATAGCTTGGAGAATGTGGCTGATTACAAACTTCACAAAAGTAATTGTTACTCACCATGTAAGTCCCTTTCTTTCTCAATGGATCTGAAGTTTCTCTATTTTTGGGCCTAGCTGATACAGGTTTCCCATCTTTCCAGTCTGTATTGTAAGGCATATCATGCAACCTTGGCCTTTCATTTCTGTTCTCATTTCTGTATGTGTTCTCTTGTCTGTACTAATAATTATTGTTTTGCTGAGGAGGCCTCGGGTTGTCTCTCTTATTAGTTATACCTGTAGCTTTCCTGTTATTTTCAATTGTCAATGCAATTTTCTGTGCTTCAGCCAAATCTCTTGTGTATCTACTCCTCAGTTCATACCCTATCTTAGGATCAAATGCATTTAAATAAACACTTAATGCAATAGAATCTGACAACCTTGATCCAGGAGGTACTTTTGTATGCAACTTGTTGAACTTTTGGTTGAAATCATAAATTGAATCATTCTGATTTTTCTGAATTCTCATTAATTCATGAAGAGCTGCATCTGGAGCATTTTGATTCCCATGTTGCTCTAAGAATTTTTCATGAAATGCTTGGAGAGAATTAATTGAAAATGTTGGTAGGCTGTTGAACCAATCCCTAGCATCTTCAAGAAGTGACATCATGAATAGCTTCATGTGTAAATCTTCATATGGCACATCTATGTCTTGAATGAAAATATTAAAACTTCTTAAATGCTCTTCAGCTGTGATTGCATTACTCCCTGTAAATTTGGGCACCATATTCCTCCAACTGCCATCCATAGGGTAAGGATACAACTAAAAACTAGCTAAATCAAACTATCTGATCGTGGTTGCATGCTGGTGAGGGGGAGGAATAGGCGAATGTTGATACTGAGGCATGTGCTTATTATACTGTGCATTATGGTGTGGGATATAATGCTGACCAAGAGGTGGATACATACCTGTATGCTGTGTGGGAACGTGAGGTGGACGATTTGGCTGCTTGTAGTGATTCCCTATCTGATTGTGAGGAGCATTTTTGTTGATTGGAGGACCCTGCACCATGATCACCCTACTTGTGAGGTGGGACATACTTTGGGCCACCAGCTGTTTGATCAGCAATCTGGGCTTTCTGCAATTTAGCTTCCAACTCCTTTATCTTCCTCTCTTGTTGTTCCAACTGTGCTTTTACTTCTTCAGAAACTAAGAGCTCTTTAGGAGTTTCATGATTACCCTCCATCCTTTGATCATATTCATGTTGAATTCTGATTCGTTCAGCCTCCAATTCAACTTCAAACTCAACCCGTTTCTTAGCTTCAAACTCAGCCTGTCTCTGAGGATCAACAGGAGGGAAAGGATTTCTTCGATCTTTAGGGGTACAAGGCTCTGCGCTTGAATCATCTCTCCATGTATCAAAGCAATTATCTATTTCACAATGTGATCTTGGTGCTTTACCTTTGTTTGTTATGCACATGTCCTCATTTATTCTTTTTCCCTTATTAGCTCTGTCATCCTTGTGTGCCCATTTACTGCTGTTAGCAGGAACTCCAGGATGACCTCCCCTGTACTGAGATCTTCTTCCATTCATGATGAATAGTTGCAAAAATTATGTCAGAGTCGCCACTCACTTTTGTCAAAAATGAGAAAAATGTTTGATACTTCTAGTTCCCAGCGGAGTCTGTGCAAGATTTTTGACTCTATGATCAAGGCCTTGATTCTGAATGTATTCCCCAGCAGAGTCGCCAATTTGTTAGCTCTCAAAAACGCAGGCTGAATGCCTCAAGGGATAGCCAACCTCTTGATACGCTTTAGGGTAACATACAAGGTTGAAAGAATTCAACCTTCTACTCTTTAGGTGCTGCAAAACCTAGGCGGGTGTACCTCTCTTGAACAATGCAGGCTTAACTTGTGATTATTTTCTTAAAGCAGTTTGTTCACAATGGCAATGGGAGGTGAACAAATGAAATCCAACTTGAAAATAGCACAATATTCTAATCTAAATCCTAAAATAAATGCTCAATTAACAGATGTAAAGAAAACTGAATAAATTCAAATGGTGAAGTGCAAAGACTAGTGCCTTGTTGGGCATGCAGAGTCAAATGAGATCAAGATAAGAAACACTCTTTGGAGAAGACACAAATTATCTGGCATACGCTTTGTTTACAACTTGTGTAAACATGCAATAATGTGACTACTAAGTTCTACTTCAATAATCCAAAATGAGTTTCTCTGATTACTGTGATCAATAAAAGGATTTAATCTTTGCTTGAAAGAACCAGTTGATTGATCACACAAATACAGCAAATGTGTCGATAAATCAAACATAAACTTGTTATGTTAATTTAATCAACCAAAAAAATCAATCATGGAGACAACTTAGCAGTATTTTTCATTTCAATTCAACAAATAATTGACACCAAAGAAATGCAGCAACATCAACTGAATCTCATAAATACCTCCATTGTGAAATCATGCAATAATAGCCTTTGGCCTGATAATTTTATTCTACTGTATCTACTTGTAGTATATCAAAAATCTAATTTTTTGTCCCAATTAACAACTACAACATGCTTATTTATACATCAGCATGAGAAAAATATCAAAATAAAATACTATGTCAGCCCTCCACAAGATTCAGGCTCAAATTCAAGTCGGCCAGCAACGGTCTCCAAGCTTCAACATGTCGGCCAAAAGATTTTGAAATTCTATTTTTACCAGTAGAACAATCGGCCAGACACAACATATTGTCCTGTTGAAGGCAATTCAAACGCTTATCCTTGCGCCCTATATTTCGTGTTCGCCGTAGCTCATCCGGGTCTGTAAGATGTCACACAAACCATTTTGAGTTTCACTGAGATACATTTCTTTATGTGCCTTCCACTCGCTGAGACGTAGGGGTATCTCTCACCGAATAGTACTCATTTGATTTACTGTCGCTATAGCCTCAACACATCGGGGAGACCCAATACCGATTACCATATCTCTCACCGAAGGCCTTCATATAACTTCATGTCATTGTGACCACCCAATTGTCCTACCGATAAAACCAACACTGCACTCCATTCAGCAAGACTCGAGGGTCCTCGCCAAGACCACACACCGAAACACATAGGTCACACTAAGCTATCTTTATAATATTCAACTTCGCCAAGAACGCAAGGCTTTCTCACCGAAAAGGTCACTAATCGAGCCATCGGCAAGACAAAACGATGTCGGGGGGACCTCCTGTAGACTATACATTATTATGCCGAAGGTCCCACATTGTGTTACTTTTCAGTTCGCCAAGACAAAGCCACCCCTACGATGACAAAGCTCCTCACATTCTCCATCGGCAAGACCGAAGGTCACTCACCGAGACCTTACGACGATCGCCTCAACTCATACCGAAGCATCCCTTGTTAAAATTATCTTCGCCAAGACATAAGAAGACTCCAGCCAAAAGTCATTTGGTAGAAAACCTTTGCACCATCAATGAGACATATGGATATCGCCATGACATCCCCTCGAATGCATTAACTTATGCCGATACTGTACTCCGTTTCCCCGGTCGCCAAGACAAGATGAAATCGCTGAGAGCTTTCACCGAGGATCATACCTATACCGATATGTTATATCTTTCCACCACCGTTCGGCAAGATAGGAAAACTTCGCTGAGACATAATGCGGAAACTTCCAAGCCTTTGCCGAAAAGAAACCCATAGTTCACCTGTCGCTGAGACATCCAGAATTCGGGAAGACGCTAGCCCGACCGCCAAGACATATGCCGATAACCGCCAGCAGAAGAAAAATCCAATCGCCGAAACAAGAGAAACGTCTTGCCGATAGGCAACAGACGTTTGCCAAGAGAAAAACGGATCGGGGAGACCCCACATCTGTCACGCCGACACACCTGAAACATAAAGAATTAGCAGAAAAACATTGTGGGTCAGGGAGACAGAGGGGGACTTATGCCGATGGAGACCAAAAGGCGGAAAATGCATAGATAGATGATCGAGGGGACAAACACGAGCCAAAATGTGAGCATATAATAATGAAATGCAGGAAATATGCATAAGGAAAGACTCATATGGAGACCTAGGGGGCATGAAAATATGCAAAAATCATCAGATTTTGATAGTTACCTTGAGGCCCTACCAAGACTAAAAGGGTGATAGAACCAAGAGTCCATCATGCGTATGTATGGTGGTCTTTGACTTATCGTATTCCTCCCTATGTAGAAATTTTATTAGTAGAGTCTCCTTCATTATAACATTCACACAAATCACGAGGTCAACCAAGACACCAGTTACGATGTTCCCATTGATGTGAGCAGGAATGTACAAAGGGGGCAAGAGCTCTTTGTTCATAGAGTGAATCTTGCAATGTGAAGAATATGTTTGGTGATCATTTGCAGGCTAGGTGGGAGAAATGCATGTAAAATGAATCCATATTTATGTACTTTGACAAAAAACTCATGCAGCTTTGAAAGTTCAACAACTAAAGTTCACATAATGAAATGGAAATGGATTGAGGTGTATATTTGTAATTCACTATTTTCCTTTGCCACAAACTTGTTAGCATTTTTCTTTTTCCCATCAAGATGGATGGTACCGTCATTGATGTGATCCTGAATCTCATGATGTAGGAACATGCATCTTTCAGTATCATGTCCATGGACTCGATGGTATTAGGAAAATGTGTGCTCATCATACCAATTACGGTAGGGCTTAGTAAGAGGTCGAGGATCTAGAAAAGTCAAGAATTTATCTTTTGATAATTTCCTTAAGATAGAAGAATATGATTCAAATAGTTTTGTAAATTATCTATTGTGTTTGAATCCCTTGTCGTCAGTCGAAGATACCACATTCACAATAGTATTGCTTTTGCTAGAGATTGACACTATAGACCTACCCTCAGAATGGGAGCGTGAGGAGAATCCCCCGAACTAAGCAACCGATAGCGATACTCACGTAATGCAACACATAGATGTGTGAAGGAAGGATATTTCATTAGGGAAAATTTCTCCTGCCAAGATCTCTGCAACTTCTCGATGAAAACCTTCTGACATCTGAATTGGGAAAAGGGTAAGAAATATGTGAAAATAACGATTGGTAACGAGCTATGAAATCAATTATATTTTCATTTTCTCCCTGCTTACACCAGATGAGATATGAGAAGGCCATCTTCAATCCGATGTTTTCTTGGAACTATCTTAGAAACTGATTCATGAGCTGATCAAACAAAAATATGGAATTGTCAAGCAAGAAACAATTCCATTTGATGGATATATCCTTAAGAAATATGGGAAAAAAATTATCCATTAATACATCATGGTGGGAGAAATTTGTACACATGGTATTGAATGTAGAAACATGCGTTTGTAGATCTCCTTTACCACAATATTTCTCAAACTTCAAAATCTCCATCCCTTGGGGATAGGAGTATTTAAAATTTCTATTGACAAATGAATATAATGAAAGAAGGGTTGAAAGATGGGCTGAGAGGTGGCCTGGGACAAGTTCGCTAACTGGTTCTACATCTGGCCCATGTTTTGCAACAAGGCATTCAAAATAGGATCAAATGATGAGACAGGACCAGTGGAACCACCACCAAAACCACCATGACTACTAGACATGTCTATCCCCTTTCTAGTAGGAGCTCCATCACCTAAGCTAACAGTGGCCTCGGGGTTACCACTGAGAGCATTAGGATTAGTGGAGATAAATTAGAAAGGGACCTTGTTTACTTTGATGATAAGAGGCACTTTAGGAGTAGAGACAAAAGGGATTTTTTCAACCACATTCATTGACACCCTCGACATCAATATTTCTACATGTTTCTTAGTGATCTCTAGCTTAGGTCCTCAAACATCACTCAATCTAGGGTTGTATGATGGGAAATGAGTTTCCATTATGTTGGTAAGACCTCTGAAGAATCTAGACCTACTCATTCCTTATCCAACATATGTCTTATCTCATTAACTACCTTGGTAGCCCTAGCCATGATCTTTTCTTCCCCAAATAGTTCCCAAACTCTAGAAGCCTTCAATCCAAAGAAAGGAGATGCTCTGCAAGGATCATGAGAGATTCATATTACTTAAACATGAGGTTGTAGGAGAAATGGGAGGAGTAGGGACATGTGTGATTTCTCTAAAGAAATTCATATCTGTTCCTGAAACCATCTCATCAAAAGTGGGAGCCATGGTGCCTTCGTAAAATCCATCTCTAAGTGTCGTACACTTCTTCTAACGATGTGCTTGGAGGTCGTAGAATGAGTTGTAAAGCTCATAAATCTTTACAACACACAAGTTTGTAACACACCTTAGATGTGAGAGAAGTCTTAAAATAAGGAATTTGATTCAATAGGTTCATGTTAGGTTCACCAAAATGTAGAGAACCTTGGGGGACTAGTTGCTTCAAGAATTCAGGTCAAGGGAGAGTCGTAAGCAACATGCTACCCTAAACTACCTCAAGATTTTCTAGAATTAACAAGGTTAAGCCGTTAAGATCGAAAAGGAAGAACAATCTAGGTGCTACTATCCTTTTGCTAAACCAAATGTTTCACGGGGTTAGGAGAGCTAATTTTGAGGGTTTAATTTGTTGCCCAGATAGCTCACTATTTGAGGAAGACAATGTGTACTATGGAATCTAGCACAATGCACTGATATCTGTGCATATAGAAGGTCTTAGGAACAAATTAAAACACCAAAAAATCAACTAACTCCTTGACTGCTAAATTTTTATACTACGACAAAATATTTGAAAAGTGTAGAATTGAAGTACAACAAAAAGAATACTACCTCTAAGCTAAGCTAGAATTGACAAAGAGAAGGTGAGAAATTTAGAGCTTTCTACCTGAGAGTCAAATCTTCAAAGAGATCCATGTGAAGACACCTACACACATAAGACCAAGAAAAATGGTGGGGCTATTTTTAGAGGAATACCTCATCAATCCCCCGCTTTGGTGTTCCACCTCCATGGATAGCTAGATAGTAACAATATATGGAAAATGTTGTAGAAATAGAAAGGAAATAATGCTAAGAGGAATCACCAACAAGTATGCTATAAAAATATACAAAGTGATGCAAATAGAAATGAAAATGAATGATATCACCTTCACACCCACGAGCACTTGAAACACTTGAATTTGGGCCCTGTCACATCCACTAGCCCTAATTGCCTTAAGAAATGAGGGATCATCTATTTTATGTGATGTTTTAAGGTTCGAAGTTTGTCATGGGTTTGATTTCTAGTTATTCAAGATTTCATGGTTGATCTCTTGATTCTAGTTTGTTTGGGTTCAAATTAGGATGTCATTACTTGGTTTATTTTATGATCCACTACACTTTTGAATTCCATTAGGCATCAATCCTTTTTAAATTAAATTTTCATCTAGGATTGTATTGGTTAATGTTTTCTTTTTATTTGAATCCAAATCAAGAATCCAAGGAAAGTAGTGGAAGGAGAGAGCTTGCAAGTCCTGCAACAACAACGTTGTCACAACAAACAGAGTGTGGGAGCCAAGAACCAACATCTTGCAGCTACAAATGAGTGATGTAAAAGCTTGAGAGTGTGAGAATGAAGCTAAGAGTGTGTAGTAGAATCAAGAAGTGTAAGAGAGAAGTGGAAGAATGAGAGATAGATCATTTGAACTTGCAAAAGGAGGAAAAATACTTGTTTCTTATCAATTAAGGGAGGCAAAGATGTTACACTTCGTCGCCAATTGAGAAACGTAATGCCTTTTGTAGATTCTAGAGGCAAGAATCCTATTAGGACAATAGCACAATGCATGGACATCCATGTAGCATGCACGTGTCCCTGATAGGGTTTCCTCCATCGACACCAAAACAAGTCACCAATTGGATGGAGAAAGGTGGTGGATGTGAAATTGCATCATCATATTTTTTCGTTTTCTAAGGTAGGGGTTATGTAAATGGGGAATTTTCCTAGAGGTGCAAATTCGCTCCATTACAAAAACTTAACTCTATCACTCAAATTTGATCAAGGCATTGATTTCTCATGATTATGTCTCTCACCACACTAATAAATCGACCAAATCACTTATTCCTTTTACTTCTTATATTTTACCCATTCCACCAATCTTGCATGGCCCATTTCTTTCATTATGTACCATATTGTGAGAGCTCATTTAAATATATTTTTAGAGATTATTTGTGGTTATTTTTAATCACTATCATGTATGTAGTAAATAAATCAAGTGAGAATAAATTTTGGGGAGAAATAAAGATCTAAAATATTAAATCATGTGAGCATAACTTTTGAGGGAAAATAATGTTCTAAAGTCCTTGATTGCATCCATAATATGTTTTTATTTGTTTAAGGGATCTTACAAATTGATACAATATTATTCAACTACAAATTCTTGGGACATTTCTACACATCAAATATGATTGTCTAAGAGATTAACTCTATTGATTTTATTTATCTTTAATTTTCCTATATAAAAGTCAAACAATACATATATAGGTTTTAGAGCCTAAAATGAAGAAGAAGATCTAAGGCTTAAAGTCCAATCTTTAGATTTGTGAGTATACAATTTTGAATACCAACACTAACCTCATAAATAAAATTATACTAAATACAGATTTTTGAGATCTCAATTTTGGCACTCTAAATACAGATTTTTGAGATCCCAATTTTACCAGTGCCAATTAAGAAGATATTTGAGGAGGACCCAAATGTAATAATAATTTTCCACATTCTAAGATGGCTTTGTTGCCTCCTAAATTATAGATTTCTTTTTTGCAATGTGTTAGTGATGCTCTCTTTAACCTCATTTTCCTTCCTCTTATTGTTGGTTTTCCAAACTTCTATTATTATTTGTTGTTGGTGGCTTCTATGCCATTTTACTCTTTGATTCCATGTATCTATGATGTGATATTTGGATGTGATTCATATCCACCAATCCCTTTTATTCTACAAGTTTTAGTTTACAACAAATAAATAAATACAATCATATGGATAGACATTGTTATCATCTAAGAAATTTTAGAATTTATTTTTATAAAGAGTGAGAAAGAATTAAAATTAAAAAATTTAGTTTAAAAATAGAAGTTATTTTTAAGTTTTTCAGATTTTTAATTATTGTTATTAGATAAATGGTTTTGGACAAAGCTATGAATGTGAAGAGGGTTTTGCAAGGACCTTGAAACCTTGTACATCAAGATAAAATAAACAACAAAAAGAGACAAAAACCTATGAAGAAATATGATTTAAATCCGAAAAAGATCTGATGAGAAGCAAATGATGAAACGACAAATTTACATCAAAAGAAAAGAAATAAACATCATAGTCACGAAGGTTGAATCCAAACCTCTCCAAAGAATTCTGAATTGAAACCAAAGCCTAATCCATATAGAAAACAATCCTACCTTTTTTTTGAAAATTATGCAGGTTCAACCAAAGAAGAATTCATAGACTCTACAAGTGAACTTAGTTTCCTCTTGTGATTAAACTCCCACACATTCTCTACGGACTTCACAACCTCAGTTTCTAATTGCTTACAATCAACTCCAGTCCTCACAGCAGTGTTCTTTTTATCTCTAAATCTCCTTCAACGTTCCGAAACTCTTTCCCATCATTTGTATAAGAGATGAATAATCAATCTGAATGAAAGCCTTGGTGTCTCTTTTAGAATATACCCAACTACATTCTATAGAGCTGATTTCCTGTAGGAAAGTAGGAAACAATTATTGGAGCCCTCTTCTTTTCATCTGCCGACTGCTGCTTTTTTTCCTCATGACAGAGGTTGGCAAGTTTTTGAGAATGAGAGAAGTGTGGGATCAGATATGCTTTAAAGAAGTTGAGTATTGCGGATAACTGCATCATCATTTTCATGGCAAATAGAAATGAATTTAAGCTATCTTGGTGTGCACTCCACGCAGCCTCATATTGGCATGCAATCCATGCTACTTCCTGCACTTTTGACCGTCGACACCAATGATTGTAAATGCCGTCTTTTCCAAAGAATAATGGTGTATCACAAATTTTGTATTAAACAATGTATTTTGAATTTTTTTTGGATCAATTAAAGATGGCAGGGTTTTATATATTAATATTTAAACAAAAAGTTTAATAAAAAGATCAGAGAAGGTCATGACTGCTATAAGGAGATTCCCATATGATAGGGGCAAATCAATAAGTTTTAAACCATATGCATAGTGAAAAATTCCATAGATACAGAGGAGATCAAACATGAAGAAGACTTATATATAGAGCATAAATGCCGATTACAAAAGGCAACAATCCAACTCAAGCACTAAAAAAATGCAAATCATCCATCATATCTTCCACCAGAGCTAACAATATCCTCAATGATAGGTGAAGGAGAGTGAACAAAATTCAACTATTTGAGAAGGAGATGGATTACATTGAACAAGCTAAAACCATTGAAGTAAAACTCATCACCCAACAACCCCTTAGATGATTGAAGGCAAGGAGGGAATCTAAAGCCATATTGTCAACCAAACCAACATTCATAATGCAAAAATATGTTGTGAAACTCACGAGTATTCATGAGCCAAATGGCTAGGTGAGTTACTCGTCCAATAACTCACCAAAAAGTTTTCAAAAAAATCACAACAATTTTTCTATGAAAAACTTGCGAGTCAATAGAAAAAAGTGTGTTTTTTGTCGATAACTTGTCCAAATATATATATATATATATATATATATATATATATATATATATATATATATATATATATATATATATATATATATATATTCTTGCCTACAATTTTTTTAAAAAACATGATTTTTTTCACATGTGGTTGGTGACTTAGAGAATGCAACAACATGCTAACTAGCATTGCCCCCACAGCCCGCAAGGGGTGTTTCCCATCAACCTCATTGAGGGCTTTGCTCCCAAACCTCCACAAGAGGCATTGCCCCTTGATCTCATTGGGTGTGTTTCCCCCAAACCCCCACAAGGGGCGCTACCCCTTAACCCCATTAGAGGTGTTGCCCTCAAATCCCCACAAGGGCCACTACCACTTGACCTCACTAAGGGAATAGCCCCCAAACTCCCATGAGGGGCACTGCCCCTCAACCCAATTGGTATCTTCATTTCCAAATCCCCATTAGTTATTAGGATCTCTTGTCAAAAAATAAAATTGATTATGTAATGAGGGGATGATGAGGACTTAAAATTTTGAAATATAATTCTTGAGTGTGTTAACATAGACGTTATTATTGCATAACTTGCCAAAAATATCTTTAGATGAGGTAAATTCTACATATGACATGGCTCTAGTGGAAGTGGCATTATAACTCATTTAGAGATTGAACTCAATTTTTGGTCTATGATATGTATTAAACTCTAATTTTAATTTATATATTTAATGGAAGTCAATAATATGCTCTACAAAATTAGTAATATGTGTGATTTTGAAGAATATTTTTAAAAATTTGTATTTTAAAATGATTGATAAAATTGAAAAGTTATTGCTGAGTTGTTCCTTGAGTTTTTGCCAAGTCTTGAGTTTTTAAATTTTTTGGACCTGCCAAGTTATTGTCGAGTTTGAGTTTTTCAACTATGATGGAAAATATAGTATGGAGAGCCAGATAAGAGAGGAAAGACAACCAAGGGAGGATATCACCAACATGATTCTAGCTAGAATTCAAATCATACATGAAAATCATGGCCTCTAGAGGTGACAAAGATAAAACAAATGGATGGATGTAAGCTTTAGCTAGAAGATAGATCATATTTTTATCCAATAGAACATCCGTATAGTTTGAAAGATGCATGCAACTAAGAAAAATAATGAATTGGGATTGTTCTTCAACCATTCTCAACCAATTATAGTAAGAATAACCTCCTCAACATCAAAACAAGGATTAGAAACAATCAACCAAGCTTCTCATTGACAAAGGGGTCTGAGACAACATTTCAAAAAATATTAGGGGAACAAAACCCTCCAAGGCCACACCATAGCAATTGTAGTGCATCACAAAATAGAGCCGAGAAAAATGAAATGAATGATATGAGGTAGAATATTGGCAAAGAAATTAAGGCATTCAAGGCCATCATAACATAACAAGTGAAATCCATACCATGTATGCTTGAGAATCTTAGATTGAGGATGAAAAATTCCCACTCTGCAATGCAAATTACTAGAGAGGAATGTAACATCAAGATTATGATAAGTGTAGGACATCCACCACTCCAAGCACATGTGCCAACAAACAAAAAGGGATATGCTAGAATGTGAGAGTACAAAAATAATAACTCCAAGAACTCTGGGACCTTGGAAATTGAAAAAAAGAAATCTATAGTTGCACATAGGAAAAAATATTAGTAGAACCAATGATGCTTCCTTAATGCTAACAAAGAGTGCTTGACACTAAGGGACCATCAATTGATGCCAACATGCAAAGGATGAAATATTTACAAAGATTCAAGTCTAAGTTTTCCATATAGATAGTATTCGTTCTCAATTGCCAAATTTGAAAGCTTGTGAGCCACTTTGTTCCCCTCCTAATAATAATGTTTAAACTCAATATAATTAAACTTGGGAAGAAATGATTAAATTATTTGCATCATATTTTTATGATTCTAGGAATGATTTTTTTTCCTTCATAACATTGATTACAATCATCGAGTCCCCTTCCAAAAAAATCTTAGAAACTTCTCTCGAACAACAATTTACCAATTCCCAAGGATAAAGACTACACCTTTTCCTCATTATTTGAGCCATTAATTAAATTTTTATAAGAAAAAAATAAAACTCAACCACTATGGTCATGAATACCACAATCCACACTAGAGGGATAGGGGTTAACCTTGATCACACCATAAAATTGATGTTTATAATGTTAGAGGTGACACATGGATCCCTTTTACATCCAATCTTCTATTTACAATTTGTAGCTAAAAGCACTAAATGGAGGTCTTTTAAGTAGTGGCCAAATTTTAAGAATTCAATGATCACAGGATGAAATTTTTTTCCTTTTGAGAAGTAGAGAGTACATGAGACATAACTATTTCAAAAATAACTTGTGTGTAGTGAAAATGTGTTTAAAATGAAGAATATTTAGTATAAAAACCCAACAAACACAAAATCAAAACAACACTCAAGACAAGGCAAGAAAGCTTTGTTGAACACTTCGAATACTGAGTGGGGGGGGGGGTGAATCAGTATTCTATAAAACCATTCAAACATTATCATCTAAATGCCAAAGCATATTCAATTGTTATAAGGAAAGAAAGCATGAAAACATCCACAACATCACATAACACATGTAAACCAAGATTTTTATGTGGAAAACCCAAAATGGGAAAAACCACGGTAAGGGTTATCTCAAAATATACAATAACTAGTTATAGTATATTACAGAAGTGCTCACTGTAAGTGGACTCATTGTCCAAGTGGACTCACTACCCATAGAGAAAAATATAGAATAAAGAAGGTGATTCACAACCTATTTTGAATTGTTACAAAAGCATCTATGTAGTATGTAGGGATACGGTTCCAATGAAGTACAATAACAAACTTTGACACACTAATCTGGATCAATGCTCTAATTTGTTTTGTATTTGCATAATTCTGATCTCAATATTCACAACTTATCTCCACTCTAATCAAATTCACATCCAATATCTTGCATACATTTTATCTCCTCTCAAAACACCAAAAACAATCCATTATATATATCAACATCAAGTGTAACATCAATTAGGTCAGCCTAATTGGATGTAACACACAAAATTCAACTTGTCAACTCCAAAACTTATCATCCATAACACACACCTCAATTAAAATCTAAAAAAGTACCTTAAGATAGGTCAACATGGACCTATAATAGATCCAACATAAATGATAAACACAATTTAATCCTTCGCATACACATCAAACATGTTAGGTCGACACATCATAGGACCTAAACTAGAAAAAACTTCAATTGTTCATCCAATTCACAACACATGAACTTCAAAACATGATACCATATAAGTTTATACTCATCTAACATATTGTAACTTTTCTTCAACACCACAACATCAAAGACTCGTCTGCAAAGTGAAAAATCTCCCACACCAACACACTATACAAAAAATGAATGTATTATGCTCAATTGAACTCTGTCACTCTTATCTCTCATAATACTTTTCCAAACTAGATGAAATATTGGATTTAGATTCTTCTAACAACCACAAAAATTAGGTTAGAATCGTAAAGAAAAATATTCCTTTGTGAAGTGGTGTGGGCCCAAGGACTGATACACTGTAACCTGAAATTGACAGTTTTGACACTTAGTCAAATTTTTGCACCACTAAGCTTTTTGGACCAAATCTTATTGCACAAATGACTTCCACAACACCTCAAAACATGTCAAAATTAATTAAAATGATCCACAACAATGTTGACATCAATGAAAACACTATATTTCATCATTATGTACATTCTCCATGCTCATGTTTCCAACACAACATCATCAATGACAATCTCCTCAAACTTCCAACAATCTCCCCCTTTGTCAGTGATGGCAACATGCCAAAAACCTTTAATACTCTTCCCCTTTGACATCAAAGGAAAAGGGTTCCTATACAAAACTATTTTGATGCATTACTGGAGCTCCCCTTGAATGATTTAATCATATACACAAACTACATAGACTCCCCTTGAGTCATATACCGGAGAAAAAATTGTTCTATATGGTCTAAAAATTTATAAGAATATTGAATAGAAATACATAAAAAGATATAAAATGAGTCAATCGAAGGTGGTTGAAATTTGCAATTTCTTCACCTAATCTTCCCAGGCTTTCCTTCCTTGTTCCCATTCATGCTTGGCCTTCACAAGCAACCTATTTTCCATTTCTAGCTTCAGTAAGAGTTCTCCTTCTTTCAGTGTAGCACGTACCAGATTAATCTTCTTTTCCTTGTTTGCACTGAGAAGAGCTCATGAAATAATTTTAAGTTTGGGATTGACTAGATCCCTTACTTCTCCAAATTGAAAAATGACGTGTTCCTTTTTTTCCTGTAGCTGGAAAAACTTCTTGTGAAGGTCCTCTATGATATTCCTTGTAGCACTAGTGAGGTCAACTATTGGGTCATAGGCACTAGAGGCTACATTGATCTAAGAATCAATAGAGTTTGTTTCCTTCCTTATACTTAGCATGGATTTGGGCCACTTCATTCCATACTATAACAGTTCCTTAGCCTCTCTCACACATGCCTCTACATCCTTGAACAATTCAAAAAATTTCTTATATGCAACAACACTTTTCTCTATTAATTCTAGCATCCTTCTATCACTTATCCTATTTTTGACCTATTTCTCTACCTCTACCTTTAATCTAGATGCATATGTATTGAAAGATTCAATCAAAATTTTGAGATTATCCATACCAGAGATAGATGTGTCCATGCTTGTTCTAGGTATGATCTCATGTAATGCCTTAACTACCTCATCCATTATTTCTCCACTCCTTTGATGTGAATCAATTATCTCCTTTTTGACGGATGTATGGAAAAATTCTCCTAGTTGAAGCTTGTGGATAGGAGAAATCTTGTTCAAGTCCACATTACCTTGATTCATCAGTAGTTGTAACAATTGTGAGGACACAATTGGTTGGAAACTAGGTTAAAAAATTAGAAGATTTCTTAGAGAATCTCTAGAGGAGCTAAAAGATTCACCAAGAGATTTTTAAATAGCCTTTCCCTTATCATTTGTTGTACCAGAGTCAACTAATTTATCTTTCTTTGTACCTCTAGATGCATCCTTGTCCTTATTTTTATCTTCCTCTTTATCTTTTTCTTGCTTTTCTTCAAGTATCTGTACCTCAATATTTTCCTCATCATCACCTTTATTTGCATTCAATTCCTTATTAATTCTTTCTATGTTTATCAGAGGAATGGATTAATCATTTTGTACTGGAGGAGTGATGATATTTTCCTTCACAATTTCTTCTCTGATCATTGCTTCTTCTACATTCACATTTGACATATCCTCCACTTCTAGAGGGGTGTTATCTTATGCAACTTCATCAGTAGTATCATGCTTATGTTGAGCATCATCAGTATACACATCTTATTCTATATTTAGTTTAAGAGCATGAGAACCAAGATTCATTTAATCTTCAATTACTAAAAGTAATCCTAACTTCTGCACAATTTCCTCAACTTTTTCATTGATTTCTTTTTGGATTCTTTCCAAGTCACTTTTATCTTTTCCCATCAAGACTCTAAATCTTTGCTTGGTTATCATCTCCTTGCTGTATACAGTGACCAATGTGGTCCTATCATCTTCTGAAAGTGAAGCACCAAATCTTTCCAAGGCTTCATCTTTTAGCCTTTCATGTTCATTAATATATTCTTCCCTTCTTTTCAGCAAGATGTACCATACAGCATCAGGAATATCCTTTTTGATATTCTTCATATCTACTTCAAGTACCAAAATGTAATTTACAATAGCCTCAAGGATGGTGGCCTTGTCCACCTCATTTGATTCCTTATACAAATATACAATTTCCTTCAACATATCATTTTGTAGTATGCTATTAAAAAGTGCTTCTAGCTTCATTGGAGAATGAGGCCTTTCTAGTCCAAATTACTTCTTACTTTTCACCAGAGTCTTCTTAGCTTCTACATTCTTTCTCTTCTCTAGAGAAGCCTTCCTGGCTTCCTTCTTATTCTCCCTGATATGAATTTCAAATGCTTCTTTCTCCTTTTCTATTTCTTCATCACTCTTAGAGTCTATTATGTCAACTCTTCTCTTTATACTAGCTTCACCTTGTGAAGCATTACTTTTTATTTTTTGAACCAACTGTGGTCTTTCTTCTTCTAGTTATTCCTCCTCATCAACAATACTGTTATGTTGGAAATAGGGTTCCACCCTTTTGGAAGATGGAATGAGGGAGATGAGATCCTCCTATTTTGCTAACATTACACTCAAAGAAACCCCTAGAGATCTCAAGCTAGGGATGAAATGAAGGAAAGAGATCTGCAATAGGATCTTCTAGGGTATGATAAATGACTAAAGAGGGGTTCACCACCAAGCTAGGGGTTGGAAAGACTAATGAAATGCAATATTTAATGATAAGACCAAATGATATACAAAGCTCCACTAAATGACCTAGAAAAAAATGCAAAACAAAATAAAAAGTAGAAGAAGCAAAGAGGGGCACCTGAACCATGTAGCAACTTGATTGAAGACCCGAAATGCTAAAAATGTTGAATTTAGTATCTACTGGGACTCATACACCAGTTTGGGTGATTTAGTCCTAGATTAAGGTTTTGGGTAGGAACAAAAATCTAGCAAAGACAAGTCTAGAACTCCTAAAAACTGCAAATTTTACTGTACTAGGACTCATATGCCAGAAGTGGCGTATCGGTCCTACTTGGATTTTTTTGGAGGATCAAGATTTGAATTTTCTCTTCAATCTCTTCTATGTCTTCTCAACCTAATTTTTGGATTTGAAATGCTGAATTTTTCTTTGTAGATGTTCTTCAATGATCTTGTAGATGATGTGAAAAATTTGACAACTTTGAACACTTGACAACTTTTTTCCAATCTTGCTCCTTAGATGGTCTTCAACCTAGATATTCAAATCAAACACTAAAGAGAGGGAAAAATGTTGTTTTGTTTAGTAGAAAGGGGTTTTCCTTGGTCGAACCCCATTTTGGTAATCAAACCTTGTAATGAAATCAAATGAAAAGGAGGAATGATGAATGAATAATATGTAATGTTGTAACTCACTAAACCTTAGGAATAAAGTGCTGCAAACATGTATGAGATGGTTCCAATGGATGTAGATCTTGAATTGAATACTTGCTTGAATCATGAAACCCTACATCACAAATTTTAGCTCAAAAATAAACATGATGCATGATGACTTTGACATGATGCATGATGACTTTGACATGATGCATGATGACTTTGACATGATGCTTGATACTTGAATGATGCTTTAAAACACTTGATATTTAGCCCTTGAATTCCCTTGAATGCTCTTGCAAACTCCAATTTTCTATAATGCACGAATACTCAAGTTGCGAGGTGAAAAATGAGTGAAATAACCTTGTATTTATACTTGTTTATGTCTAATTTCTTGAAATTATAACACTACAAGTCAACATCAGATCTAGGAGAATAAAATCCCACTAAGAATTTTAATTTAATTTAATTTTGAGCCACATGGGACACATACGCCCATTGTGGCATATGAGTCCCATTAGGCTATGCTATGGGACACATTTTTCAAGAAATCCTTAGATTTATGTGAAATCCAGATCAGGGCCCCGAAACTTAGGTGGGATCCATACACGTAAGGTGGCGTATGAGTCCTAGATCACTAAATATAGGCCATATAATCCAAAAAGACATGATGGGACCCATACACGCCAGGTGGTGTATGCGTCCTAGATCACTAAATCTAGGCCATACACTCCAAAAAGACATGAATTATGATTGGATGTTGGTTCATGTCAAGATTATCCTTGAAAAGATGCATTAATTAAGGCTTGTGGATGCAAAATAAGGCCAATTAAAGCATAAGGAAGCCCAATTTATTAATGAAACCCTAGATTAGTGTGAAAGTGTGGTACAACACTTTATAACACCCAAAATAAGGTACCATTAAGTCCATTTAGTTTACAAGGTCCCAAGACCTAATGTGAATGTGTTAAACACACTACAACACTAAATCAAGGCCACATTAAGCTCAATTTAACAAGGAGGGCCCAAACAAATGTGAAAATGCAGAGTACATTTTTTTGTCATTACAAATATTTACTCCAATATATTTTTCTCTCTAGTTGCCTTTTGTTTCAATATTATTTTAGCTAGGGTAGCAAGATGTGCAATAGTAATGGTTTTCTTCTTTTCTGCCCTGGTGGCATGCACAATTAGAGGGGATTCATCCCTTATTCGAGGACTAGTAGTAGGATTTCTCTTCATTCATGCAATAGGTAAAGCCCTAGAGGAATTTTGTATAGATGGGGGAGTGGTAGCTATTCCACATGATCTCCTTGAACTCCCAGATGCTTCTCCAACACCCATATCTGCTCTAGCTCTCTCTTTAGCATATCATACCTTTCCCTTTAAAATTCCACATTCTTGGGAATATATGTCAACCATTTTATCAACATTTCTCCTCATTATAGGTTCCTTTTTATTCATATGAACTTCCATAGATTCCTCCTCAAATGTCCCATACCTAGGCTTTGTTGTATCTTTCAAACTATTCAATAAAACATCTACACAACCATCTAGTTTTGCCTATATTACCTTGTAACCCAATTCCATAACCCAAACTGATCTAGGTTCCACTACCTCCATGATGCAAAGATCTGTGGAAACTAGGAATGTGATATAATTTTTGCATTTTTCCATAATTGCCTTGGGAATTCTTTGTCTTTCACACTTTCTTCTATGAAATACTACAAAGAAAGTAGTAAGTGCATCATCTTGTGCATTGGTATCTCTAAGGCTCCTCATGTAATTAACAATTTGATGTTCCATGGGCCTTCTAGTTATCTAATTAACCCTTGTAATTATTAGAACCTCCTTCAAAACGTAGAACAATAAGCACATAACCAGTGTGCCATACTTAAATACATATTTCTTTTTCTTGATCTCCTTTAGGTTTTTTATTAGTTGTTGCTTAAGCAACTCACATAGGTCATAATAAACACCATTCTCTACCATGTCATGTACCACATGAATTTTAGTGGTAGAAATTGAGCAGTC
This sequence comes from Sequoia sempervirens, assembly GCA_007258455.2. Classification (NCBI taxonomy): domain Eukaryota; kingdom Viridiplantae; phylum Streptophyta; class Pinopsida; order Cupressales; family Cupressaceae; genus Sequoia; species Sequoia sempervirens. Next base: position 544,744 of record VDFB02075321.1, read on the forward strand.
TCTATTGGTGTAGTAAATATTCTATCCGATGACCATGACAACATACCTAATAGTGGGGTTTTTGATAGGATTTATAGTAAGGGCTATTTGATCAAATGTTGCACTTGTTTTCTCCATCACATCCTTTTTTGATAGATTTTAGGACTAGAACTAGTCCAAAGGAGCATTGATTGGTGATATCTATTATCACCTCCTTTGTGATCATGTGTGGCATATCATTCCAAATGAACTAATCATGAATTCTACTCAAGGCCATTTTTATCCACTTGTTATCATAGAAAAAATTAGGGAACCATTCCCACACATCTAGTTTCTTCTTAGCTAGGGCTTTGTATTCCAACTTAAGGGAAATTTTTTCATCAACTAACTCATTTTCCCATAAATCCCTTAACTTTCTAGGAGAATGCTCATCCATATTTCCATGAATGTATGCCCTAATATCCTTTGTTGGTAGGATTCCATACAAAATGTGTGAGAAGGAAGCTAGAGGGTCATCTTCTATGGCTTTAGTAGGATATCTCTTGAAATTAGGTTGGGTTTATCTAAAACTTCTACAACCTTGGGCGTGGCCATTGCAATATGCGTTCAAAATGATTTCAAACACAAATTTTTGAAAGCTAGGGAATGCAAGATTCACTAAATACCTTTTTTTCTTTGCTCATCGAATTAGGGTTTCGATGCTTTGCAACTTTGAATCGCTTTGAACTCTTTAAATTCTCTTTTTGCTACTTTATTCTCCTTTGAATTCCTTTGGTGAAATAAAATTTCCTTAGAAAAATTACCTTTAACTCTTTGAATTGACCTAATTTTGCAATAAATGCTTCAATTCATAAAGCTGGAAACTCTAAAACTGTATGCATAGTCCTCTTCTGAGGCTCCACAATCTTCCACATTGCAATATTTTCTTCCACAATTTTCACCAGTAGATCAAGCATGTCGGTCTTCATCTTATATCTTTGTTCTCAAACTACAACACATATTTTTTGGTGGGGGATAAAGGATATGCATTAAAGCTCTCCCTAATCCATAGCTCTTGGCTTAGTTATACTCCTTGATAACTTTGATAAGGTACCATAGTAAATGGTCATAGGCTTCACAAGGCTAGCAAGTTGTATTGTGCTAGAAACTCATGAAATAAAGGCACCACTAGCAAGAAAGTTTTATTATGCTTGGTGGCCAAGAATTAGTTTATGATAATCAAAGGGGTTTTGATTAATTCATGAAAGGTTTCACTTTAGGGAACATCACACTTGACATCACCATCAAGAGAGGACTAGTCGGGGGATAAAAAATTCACACCTTAGGGAATGTAAGACATAGAATTACCACTAAGAGGAATACCATATGCCAAGAAAGGTCACACGCTTGAAGGACATAAAACTCAATGCCACCATCAATAAGATACATCACATGAAATAAGAAGACCACACTTTGAACAAGGTCATGTCATCAAGCACGCAACAAGCGGGAGGCATAATTCCCCCCACTTTAAAAATATTGCTAAACACCATGCTATGAGCAATTACTTTAAAGTAGAAGATGATAAATGCCAATTGATAAAAGAGACAAGAGAGCTTATTTGGAAATCCCTATGCAAAACATATGCTTCCAAATAAATCTACATCATGAAAAGGAGGTTTCCCCCATATGTAATTCTAAGATAACACATAAGGGATCCATGGAATTGGGGTTAGTGTATGTCTTTGCTATAGTGATATAATAGATCTTGGAATCATCATCATTCCCCAAATAACTCATGGAACAATGAGCACAAAGGAGGGACACATAGAGAGAAAACAACGGAGAAGCCTTTTGGGTCAACATGGAAGAGACCTAAATGTATCAATGCTTTGCATCATCCCAAAAAGGAAAAAACACAAGACAAGTGGAACGATAATGATTATGACATAGAGAAGAATGAAGATATAAATAAAATAATGTCACAATAGATTTGATTCCTTTGTATCCTTACACTAACAGAGTGACAAGGGTCATCCAAATTAGACTTACAAAATAAAGACATGCTAAGTAGCACAATATGGGGATAGTGCATTACACACATACAATCACACAAAGAACATAAAAAAAACATAAAATTAGTATGACACATGCATGCCAACCTAAAGCAAGTAATTTGCATCCTAATCTTGTTCATCATATATGGAAGGTGGATGGATATCCAAATGGGAAACAACAAGTGCTATACTAGGACAACCACTAGGTTCAACACGTGGTGATGCACTCTTGTTAGGAGGATCATCACGGTTGTTCTCATATAAGCTCATGGAAGAGGAAAATAATAAATTCAACTCATTATGCACTTCCTCATCAATCTTAACAATATCATCATCATCCAAGTTTATCACAATAGGAGGTCTAATGATAATATCCATAGAGGTTTCATGTTGTTGTTGTGGAGAGGGTAGATAATCATCATGCCTTGTTTTAGTTAAATTTTTGTTTTGGTTTGTTGGTTTGTGCTCTTATTTTAACTTACCAATAATAGCATAACGCCTATGCTTATGCTCTTTAGCATTTCGGTTTCTTTTGGAAAATTTTCAAGTTGTAATTTTGTAGGAGTGGGTTTATCAACCATATGTTTATTTTCTTCCTGAAAGGGAGGAACAAAAGGAACCATTGAGGGTTGTTCAACCACTTTCTCTTTGGGATTATAAAAAATTTTGATCTTAGGAGGCATGACAAGCATTGTCTAGTTATCTCTTGGTCTCTTAATATAGGAAATAGGTGGAGTATTTATCATGGATTTATCTTGGTTACTTGGATGGGTTTTTGGTTCAATCATGGTTTCATCAATGATAGGAGGCTCAATCATGGGTTGAGGGATGTTGCTAAGAGATATTTTATCTATGTGATTTGCCTTGAAATTTTTCTAAGACTTGAAAAAGAAGTCCTCACGAGGCTTAATAGGTTCCATAGGTTCGAGAAAAAATAAATCCAATGAGAAATTCCCATGGGAAGACAAAGGATTAAAACTGCTATGATGCATAATGAAAATTTCATTACCAAATGGAAATTTTAAGCATTTATGCACTATCAAGGGGATGATATCCATGGAGCATAGCCATGGATAGCATAGCTTCACACAAAATTGGTCTAATGATGGGATGATGGAGAATGATACATTTAATTGTTTTGGTCCAAATTTATAGGGGAGAATGATCAAACCTATCTGGTGCAGGAGCACCTAGGTAATCAGGAGCACCTAGGTAATCAGGAGCTTTTGGAATTGTTTTGTTGTGCCTTTTTGGCATTTGGTTGATCTAGATGATGTTATTTGTGTTTCCTCATAAGGTCATGTAGACCATTAGTGGTGACCTAGGGATGGTTTTGATTAGTTGGAAGGAGGATAACAAGAGTTAAGTAGTTTTAACTCTTCATTTTGGCTAAATTGTAAAAATTGCCTAAGTGCTTGAAAACACATTGGGTTTTACAAAAATGCATTTTTAGGTCATCTAAGCCTTGACCCAAGAAGCTTAACTATTTGGGAGGCATATTTAAAGGTGGCCTCGACCTTTGTGCAAGGTTAGAAAGTTTTTGCACGGACTATGTTTTTAGAAATTGAAGAAAACAACGTTGAAAAGACAGTTTTCCTATATTTTTGTGTTGAAACTGATCTTTAATGGCGTGATTCTATTATTTTACTGTGTGTAGTATGTAGTGTGAGGCTTATACAATCTTGGGAAGCCTTTATTTTTTGATTTTGTAGTGTGTTTTTAACTTGCATTTGTAAATACTTTGATATTCTGTGTTTTCTGGCCTGAATAAAGCAGTGTTGAAAAGATGGAGGCTTAGAGCACCTTCCAACCATACAATTTGTATGGCATTTTGGGAAATGTGCCCTACCTCCATTCTTGTAAATATGGTAGGAGTTAGTTTGTTTTTGGTTGCAGGAGTTAAGAGAAAGGCCTTACCCTAGGCGAGATAGTGAAAGCCCGGCTAGGAAAGGCTATATGATAGCAAGGATTATTTGCAGGGGAAAGAAGCTTTTTGAAATATTCTCTCTTGAGTATTTAGGAAAGGGTCCTGACTATGCATGGTGATCAGGGAGAGGCTTTTTCAATCCATTTTCTAGGAGATTTTTTTGACAGTCTTAAAACAACTTTTAAAAGTTTTGAAACCCTAGTTTGTTGTCCATTTTCAAGACTAGGCACTATACAGATAGTTAGGGCTTGATACTATTAAAATCTCAAGGTGGTGATCAAGTGAATCAATAGTCTTGAAGAGAGTTTGGGTGGTTATTTAGAAATTTGTGAGTAATCTTCAGTTTTCTTAAAATTGGAGGCCTAATTTGCTCAAGGGCTACTAGCCTTCTAAACCTATGGAATAGGCTTCATGCAAGTGTTGGTACGATGGAGTCTAAGTGAGGTTTCAAGAACCCTAGGAGACTGTTTTGGAGCTTTGGAAAGCATTCCCTCACCCATGCAAGATCCATTTAGGTATTGAGGGAGGAATAGTCTTTTGGATGCATAAAAGGCTAAAGAAGAATGGAGTCATAGCACCAAGAATTGGCTTGGTAGTTGCAAACTAGAAATGATAGCAGGTTTGGCAAGAAAAACTAGGGGAGCCTAGATAGTAAAGGACCTATAGGTTGAGTGGTGGAGAGTGACACCAATGGGATTCATCAAGGTGAGGCCCGGAGCATTGAGGCAGTGATTGTCTCAATCCAACCCTGTCCCTATCAGATCATACAAAAAGAAAAACCATTATGTGTTTTGATCCATGATTTTGATTGTTCATAAGAGTTTTGGTAAAGTTCATGCACAAACAAGATTTCATCGATGATCACATTCTCTACACACACAATATCAATTAATATCTCATTGGTAGGCTTGTCATTGATTCTTCTGGCTATGTAAAGAGGACCATCAGGTGCATATTTAATGATGTCATTTTATGAGAAAAAATGTCAAGAGACATTTTGGTTTGGCCCTTATGAGGTTGAACATCAATGAGGTTAACCATAGCTTCTATGTCCCCATAATCACTCATGTTATTATTAGCAAATTTTACTTTTGAACAATGCACTTGTTTTGACCAAATGATATGAATGCAAGCAACTATAGAAAACTACAATTTTAGAAACTAAAACTAAGATCTGCAAACAGTAAGATATAAAGTAGAAAAAGATAGACTGATGCCCAAAAATTTGAAAATGGACCTGTAAAGTATAGATTTTACCTATGGTGAATGGGTCCTTGCATAGGGGTTGGAAAAATTAAAGTATGAGTTTTTAAGTTAATGTTTAAGGTCTCTGTTTCATCTTGCAAACATATACTTTCAGGTACATATTTCTAGATTTTTATGTTTATATGTAAATACAATTTGATGGAAAATAATAAGAAAAATGACAACTTTTTAGATGCAATTTTATTTGAATTTTCTGATGTAAATGGTTAAAAACCACTAATATGCAGACTACTATGTAAAATGAATGCAATATGTATGCAATATTTTTTGATTTTTTTTGATTTTAGATGATGCAAAATGCAATTGTAAAACCCTATATGGAATGGAAACTAAGGTAATTTTGAAACCCTAAATGAGTTGCAATGCCAACTAATACAAATCCTAGATCTAGGGTTTGAAAGACTACCAAATTAGAAATCTTATAGTGTAAGAATGTTGGGTTCACCAAAATGAAACATATGAAAATGGAGGAGGTCACCAAAATGAAATGGTTGAAGAAAAGAGAGCTCCCAAGGATAAGATTAATTTTCAACCTTGAGGTGAGTCAACCTTATTGGGAAGGATTTGCTATTTTCTTATGACAAAAATGACTGATTGGCTATTTTGGGAGATAAAATTAAATGCATTAGAAAAATCAATTACATGATCTAATACTTGAAATGTAGATTATTATGATACCAAAAAGAAAAATAACAAGTTATAGGAAGATATTGTTTAGAAAAAAGTGTCTCAAACTTACTGGTTAAGGCTCTTTGAAATTGAGAAAACACTTAGCCGAGTCAAAGTCTTCTACACCACAGTACCAAAAAAGTATAAACTAGAGTTGGTAGGTATGGCGATATGTAGTACACAACCCTATGACAGTCCATGAGGGGGGGTTGTGGTATGGTGGTATGTAACTGACAACCCCATGAAAACCCATGAGGGGGGTCTACGGTATGGTGGTATGTAACTTGCAACCCCATGATAGTCTATGAGGGGGGCTATAGTATGAAGGTATAGAACCTGCAACCTCGTGATAGTCCGATGATGGGGGCTACGGTATAGCGGTAACCTACAACATCGTAATGGTATTTTGGATGGACTACAGTGGAGCGGTATTGTGTAGTACAACGGTAATTGGCAGAGTGATGAAGGTTAAGTGGAACCCCGTGATGGTTCAAGAATGACTTGGTGAGATTACGGTTATGATTGTTTGGTGGTAGTAGAAGTTGAAGTTTCTGTTATGACAATTTTTCTTGTAATGCTTGTGAAGTATGTATGTAATTTCATAGTGCATTGGAACCAAAGAGGAGATATTGAATTCAAAGGGGTTATGCTACCGATTTTTCTCCAAATGACCTACAAGATGTAAATCTCCATGTAAAGGATTAGAGCCTGCAATTGTATTCTAACTATGCATTTTTTTGCTAAATAATACAATGGATCTAAGCTTTTAGAGTGAGGTTTTTTACCCAAAAGGGTTTTCCCCACGTAAATATTTGTGTTCATGTATTTGTTCTATATTACATGTTTAATGATTTTGTCTATTGAATCTATTTAATGTATGTTGTTGAAACTGGTTGATCTTGAAAGATCTAAAATTGCATGAACTTTCCTCTAAGGATTAATGGTGGGAAATAAACTATGTCTAATTCTGCTTTATGGCATAGTAGTATGTGTTTTTGTGGTTCTCTGAAGAAACACAACTTACCAAAGGAACCTACTGATTTCATATGTTCATTCTGGGATGAATCAATTTCCCTTCAATTGGTATCAGAGCTGGTGTTTCTAGTTCTAGGTATTCCTTCTGTGAAGATTCCTTAGTTTGGAAAGCTTGAGGAAATTTGAAGGAATCGGCTGAAGATTGATCCTTTGGTGAAAGGAATTTTTTTTCTTTTTCTTTTTAGTTTCAGGAGACAACACACAACTTGAAGGATTGTGAAGATGGAGAAAATGGAGTTGTTCATGTTGAAATGATGTGATCTAAAGCTCGTAGTTGACAACAGAATAATCCTGATGCATGGGGTGGGATTATTTTCTTTGTGGTTATGTTGCAGCAAAGCTTTCATATTGGGTGTGCATGTGTGAGAGGCTCCTTACTGATATGGAGAAGCTTGGGTTGTTTTTTAGCTATGGAGTAATGTGCTTATGTTGGGTGTTTTTTCCTAGTATTGGAAGGTATTATTTTTGTTACCCCAATTGCATGTAGGCTATGAAGTTGAGTATTGGATGATCTAGAAGCTTATGCAATAGCTTGTCTCCCTTAGATGCATGTGCATGCTAGTGGTTGTAGAGTTGGCCTGAAGTGGGCCTAGAGTTTCTATATATTTTCATTGCTTAGATTCATTTCTTAGATTCATGTTCCTTGGATTTGAGGATTTTATATATTTTCGTAAAAAATATATGGTTATGCTCATCTATGATAATCCATTATTTTGGTTTAATCATTATGGTGTTGTTTTTTTTAGAATTTTGAGTCTTCCAAATGTGAAGTGGGTGTGGATGCGCATGGGTGTTTTTCAAACACAATGGCTTTTTAGGGTTTACACCCTCAAGAAAACTTGTGGTTTTGTGGAGTTGCAATTAAGCTATTTTCTAGATCTTGGCTTTTGGGGTGTTACTGGATGAGATAGTTGCAGTTTTGCATGCATGCTTCATGCATTGTGTGAGGAGGTGAGAATATTTCTTTGCATGGGAGTGTTGGTACGTGATTAGTCACTCAACATTTTTGTGGTGATGCTTGGTGGATTCCTTGACTATGATGCTCATTGTGGAAATAATTTCGGATATGAGCTTGATCTATTGTTGGAGTCATGTAGTCTACATGGTTATCCTCTTTCAAATATCAATTTTTCTTTTTCTAGTGTGAATGATGGCTTTGCATGTTTTAGTATATTGGATATATGAGTTTTTCAGTTTTGTAGGTGTGTACAACCTATTGATTACAATGGGGTAACTTAGAAGTGGACTATCTATATCCACAAGGTTGATTTAGTGTTGATGCAGACTATATGAGTTGGCCTTGTTTATGGCCATTTGTGCATTGGTTTGTTGCTTTGGGATGAGAGAATGGATGATTTTGAGTACATGGATAGTCAGTTATAAGGACCTGTAGCATGTATACCACGATGTCATGAATAACTTGGATACACAACTTGGTGTAAGTTTTTGACAGTGATGGCATTTCTACTTGGTTTGGAGATCTTGGTGCCACTTTGTATTACTGTCATATGGAAATGTTGATGTGTGGACTTGGAGGATATTTAGATTAGGATATGTTTGGTCATGATGATTGGAGACCTTGGTTGTCATGGTTTAGTGGGAGCTTTAACAGTGACTATAGATGAATGATCTTCTTTAGTGTTTTAGATGTTACTAGGAGGAGCTCTTATATCCTGTTGCTGCAGAAGGGTTCTTTCACATTTGCATGGATAGTATTTAAATATGTGTAGCATCTCGAAGCCATGGAGGAATCTTGTGGTCTTTGGCTTGATGTGTTGGTTGTGCTTGACAGGTGATGTTGGTTTAGAGTTTGTTTGTTTTATATCTGGTATACTCTTGTTTATGCATTAAAGTTTCAACATGATACATTTCTCTTGAGACCATGTTGTGTTCACTTGGGGAATGTGATATCCCAATGGGGATGTTTAGATCTTGATGTCATGATAGGTTCCTAATTCAAATGATTGGAGTTTTGACAATGGTCTGGTGATTCTTTGTGTTTTGGGTTCATTGGTCATATGCTTGAGAACTTCATGATACTGCAGTGATGCATTTGGAGTTTATAATGAGATGATTGCTTATAGGTGCTCATGGATACATGGAGAATTAGGTGAAGCTATATTTCTCTTGAGTTGATAGAAGTGTTGTTGAGATGGTTACTCTTAATGAGATTTCAGCAGAAAGTTCGAGAATCCTACACCTTGGATGGATGCGAGTTCAACAAAAACTTATGAGGAGATTGCTCTTGGAGGATTCATGATGGCTTCCATATCTTGGAGGAGTATTCTCATTCCCCACTCTTGGTCTACTCAAAAAATTATCGCTTGAGAGGTAATTCCCGTTATTTCTCTTAAGTGCTTTATGATTTCTTTCATAGACATGTTTCTTGAGCTGCTATTAGATGGTTCTAGAGGATTCATTGTGAGAGATGGATAGCATGGTTATCTCCTTGGGTTTGAATTTTCATTTATGATGATTATAGGGGATGGTAGTGGGCTGATTTCCTGAGATGGGAAATGGAGTAGTTTGATCTTCTTTGGGAAGCTTACATCCATGTAGATACATGATGCATATGTTATGTTTGATCTCTTGAGGTTGATTGGGGTTGGATGTTGTTATGGATTTTATATTGGGGTTGTGAAGGAGATCTTACTTGAAATAGTTGGCATTTAGATGTGTATGTAGAAGGGAATGCTACATGTTTATGATTTGTAGAATTTTCTCTTTAGTCTGGTTCTTCTTCCTATATGTTTGGATTCATATGACTTTAGAGGTGAGATTTCAGTGTGGAGTTATGATGATCACTAGTTTGTGGTCATGTGTTGTCACTTGGGTGATGACATGGAGGTTCTTTTATCTTTTTCTTCTATCGAATATGGAGAACATGGGAGAGCTATAGAAGATTGTAGCGAGAGATGTTTCTTGTAGCAGTTGGTTGCAGGATTTATAGATCTTTGTGGTAGGTCCTTGGTACTGCATGGCTATACTTTCTATGTGTTTTTATTGGTATATTTTTTATGACTTTGATATTTTTATATTCAACATTAACCATGTAGTGGTAGTTCCTAGATGTGTTTGGTCTTCTTCAACTAGTTGACACATGGAGCTTGTATTTGTAGTTGATGGGTTGGCTATGTAGGTGGCATGAGATTGCTGATGTGGATACCTTCTAGGTATGGGTGATTGGATGGATTAGCACTTGTTGTGTGTGCTATTTTCAATTGCATGGGTTGGTCAGTTGGATGGGAGCAATAAATTTCTTGGTTGTTGTTCTAACTGATGTTCTATCTTATTTTCTGGAGGATGACTTCATAGTTGTGTTCAGGTTGCAAGTCTTGAACTTGATGTTGTTGATGCTTTTGTATAGCTTGTGAGCACTATGGAGTGGTGACAGTATTTTGTAGCATTTTCTATCAGTTGGATTTGATGCTTGTATTCTTTAGACTAGTGCATATACACCATGGCTCATTCATTTCCTTTGGAGGATGGATGGAACAGCTGCTTGAGATGGTGGACATCTTGATGTTGTTGCAAGTGTCTAGGGTGATACAGTGACTTTGAAAATTTATTGGAAGCTAGTAAGTTCTTTGTCAACTGGGAGAATGTTCAGAAAAAGGTGTCACAAACTTGCTAGTTAAGGCTATCTAAAATCAAGAAAACACTTAGCTGAGTCAAAGTCTTCTACAATGCACTACCACAAAAGTCTAAACTAGAGCTGGTGGGTATGGTAGTATGTAACTCATAACCTTTCAACATTTTATGAGGGGGGTTGTGGTATGGTGATATGTAACCCACAACCCCACGAAAGTCTATCAGGGGGGTTTGCAATATGGTGGTATGTAACCCACAACCCCACGATAGTCCATGAGCAGGGTTGTAGTATGATGGTATAGAACCTACAACCTCATGATAATTCGATGAGGGGGGCTGCGGTATAGCGGTAACACATGACACCACAATGGTCTTTTGGATGGACTGTGGTGGAGCGGTATCATGTGGTACTATTGGAAATACAAGGGCAGACAACTGAGAGGGGGGATGAATCAGTTGTCATAAAAATTAAAAACTTATTCAACTTATTAACCTTATTCTCAAATATGATTATTAACCATGAAAACATAAATCATCAACACATTAGAAACAAACATAACACCAAGATTTTTACGTGAAAACCATGTTAGGGGAAAAACTAGGATGGCGGTTAGTCCACAATATTATACCCTGTTAAAAGTATAATGAAAATGAAATATGGGGAATGCATATGCATTCAGGCACACTGCCTAGAGGTCACTGCTCAATTATAAAGGAAAATGCATTGTCTTACAAAGAGATTCAAATTAAAGCCATTTGGATTTTGAACTGAGAAAATAGCATTTACTAATGCTTGATTACAGTTCCAATTAAGCACATGAACACTTCTTCACTCTTCTTCACACTTCTTCACAATTTTTCACACTCTTCTCTGCCTTCGAATGATTTAGAATATTATTCGTGCACACACACAAAAGCACACCTTTTTAACACTTAAATTCAAACAAAAAATTGCTCTTATATATTTGCAACATGAAATTTCATTGCTACAAGTCAGCCACAAAGAAATAATAAAATGAATATAAACTATCGGCCCAAAACATTAAATATTATCAATGTGAATCAACCAAAGTCGGCCACAACTTAGTGAGGACCCAAATCAACATCTCCAACATGAAGAAACTTCAATTAATTTCTCCTCGAAGATCCACAACACGCTACAAACATTATGTTAGCCAAGAACAAGAAAAACATGAACACACAAGAGAAAATCGATAACCACGATCACAATGATCAATGTTGACATGCAACAAAGATAGAGCATGATCTAGAAACATCCAAAAGAATCACGACTCAAAAGAGAAGCATCCATAGCAACTGAACTAACTGAAATATCATCATCTTCAATTAGGAACACCAACTGAAGAAACAAAAAAACTGTCTGAATGGAAATCTTCATAACTCAATCAGATCTTCATGCGGATCTCTAAAAATTGACATGGATAAACTAGATACACTCAGAAAAAAACCCTTTAGTCCACAACCTTTGATCAACAACGTACAAAAATAACCACCATACTGAACCTCACTTCACCTCTGACAACCTAGAACTCATTTATTACAATTTTCTCAATATCCTTGACATATACAACTTCAAATACATTTATGCTAATAGTGTTGACATCAATGATAACCAAATATCAACACAGCCACAACATACAACATGGTACAATGGTAACTGGTAGAGTGATGAAGGTTAAGTCCAACCCTGCGACGGTTCAAGAATGACTCGACGAGATTGCGGGTATGACTATTCGGTGGTAGTAGTTCTAAGTTGAAGTGTTTGTTATGATAGTTATTCTTGTAACACTTGTGAAGTATGTATGTAATGTTGTAGTGCATTGGAACTAGAGAGGAGAGATTGAATTCAAAGGGGTTATGATGTCAGATTGTCTCTAGATGGAACAAGATGTAAATCTCCATGTAAAGGATTCAAGCCCACAATTGTATTGTAACTGTGTATTTTGTTGCTGAATAATACAATGGATCTATGATTTTGGAGTATGGGGATTTTTACCCAAAAGGGTTTTCCCCACATAAATATTTGTGTTCATGTCTTTTGTTCTATCTTACATGTTTAATGATTTAGTCTATTGAATTTGTTCAATGCATGTTGTTGAAACTGGTTGATCTTGAAAGATCTAAAATTGTATGAACTTCCTCTAAGGATTAATGGTGGGAAATAAACTGTCTAATTTCACTTTATGGCATAGTATTATGTGTTTTTGTGGTTCTCTAAAGAAACATAGTTTATTGAAGCCACCTATTGATTTTAGATGTTCGTTCTGGGATGAATCAATTTCCCTTCCGATCTAGGAAGGGTAGAGTTGTATGTACCTAGCATCAAAAGCATGTTTCAGGGCCTATAGTAGGACTTATTCACCCAAGGGAAAATGGGTCTTTGTATAGGATTTTTCCTCAACTTCGAGGGTCTTTTGGTGTAGGATCTGAGCTTCCATTTGGTGCAAGTCTCACTATTAGAAAGAAAAATAAATTTTGTAAGTGAGTTTCCATATCTTGACAACAATGATGATAAATTTTACAACTTTGCAAAATTGATCTTTTGATTGATTTTTAGTCCTTCACTTGTAAATCTGCACTTTACAAAGAGAGGATTTTTTTTTTGTTTTTGGGTGAATAGGGGTTTGACTTAGTCAAATATCAATTTGGTAATTAAACCTTGATGATAAAACAATGATAAATGGAGGGGATTGATGAATGAAAAAAACTATGCTACAACTCACCAAACCCTTAATGGTTGTCCTTAGAGGATTGGAGTCTAACACATCAATCTAAGGATTGGATCTTGCTTGAATTGGCTTGAATGATTGGTTGATTTCATAAAATCTACATCACAATGTTAGCTCCAAAACATGATATGAACACACATGAACTTTGACATGATGGTATGATATGGATTGATACTATAGATGACTGATAAATATGCTCTTCAATGCTCTTGACAATAATATTTTATCTTGTGAAATTTTCCTTAATTCTAGATAATTATCCTTTGATTTCAATTGATAAAAATACTATGTATTTATAGGTTTTTATCTAATTTCTCAAAAATTAGATTCCACAAGTTGACATTTGAAACTTGAATTTGAATAATTAAAATGCCACCAAAAACATTAAAAACTAGGTTTTGGCACTTAAAGGGGACCTATCGCCCTTGGGTGAATGGGTCTTAGGACCTAAATCTAGGATACACAATTTCCAAGGTATTTAAATTAATGTTGGCAATTGTTTAATATAGGTTTCCCTTTAGAAAAACAAGAATAATAAGGCTTTGGAATACATATTTTAGGTAATTACAAGCTTAATTAAGTCCAATTAATTAAGGGGATGCAAACATAGTGTGAAAAATGTAAAGGTGTACATTTTTCTACACTACAAATAATATTAATTATCTGATTAATAGAAGGAAAATAATGAATTTAATTAAACAATTGACATTATTTAATTAAATAGTTGAAAATGATCGAATCAGGGTAGAAATGGTGTTAGTAATCAAATCAGGTGTGCAATGGTAATTAGGACATTTTTGAATGTCTACACTCACACACAAGGGAGATGTTGGGAGAAGAATGAAGATTAGGTATTAAAGTTATGCTAATAAATGTATCAATGATTTTGTTTTATTCCATCACAATGTTCTCATAGGTAGAAAAACTATTGGTTGGTCAAAGGCCAACGTATATCTCTTTTGACAACATAGAATGGGGTTCACCAAAATGTTATGTTTAAAAAGTGATCATAGATCTAACTAGGATTAGCTAATTTTCACATACAAAACATTATAATTTAGATTGGAAAGGATATGAGATTAACTTGCAACCTAAAAGGTGAGTCAATCAACCTTGGATCTAAATTCTTTGAGGGTTGGGGATGAATTTTTGATGAAATGTAATGATGCAACTATTTAACTATGAATATGCAATATTTTGAGATGAATACAAATAATTTAGAAACTAATAACCAAAATATAAGACCAAAAATGGATAGAGTAGATATTAGTGCACATGTGGTTCAAATTCGAGCCTAACTTGGGTGGAGAAGGGCACCAAGGGTTCCCTAGACTAGGGATCTAAAACTAAAAAATAATTTCATAGGACTCAATTCCTTGTTCTATGGCTTCTTCCTTTCATATCTTGTTGTCAAATCTTGGTCTATTACTGAGATAATGGAGTTTCCATATATTGTCAAGTTGTAGGGATTGAATTCTTAAATGAGCAGTTTTTCTTCAATCTCCTTCCAATATTCTTCAGATCTGTAACCTAAACATTCAAATGGAGGGGAAGAGTTGTGTCATGTAGGGGCTTGCCTCAGTCAAACCTTGTGTTGGTATTTCTACCTCCACAATGGAAAAATTGATGATAAAGAGAGCTTATCCTTTTGAGGGATAGAGGCTAAATGATAATGGAGTAACATGAATTGGCAACTTGCTGCAAATCACCAATCAAATCTAATGTCCTTGATGGATTGAAGTCATGCTCACCACCTTCAAGGATTGATTGTAATTTGTCTTTGATTTGATGACCTACAAGTGTTATTACACATACAAAAAATACATGTAAACATGAACATAAACTCACATAGCATATGACATGATGCTTGAATAATGAAGTGCTACAATAATCTTGATAATTCTTCTCTTGACTGTCCTTGAATAATTTGAGGATTTTCAATTTACTCAATAATTTCCCTTCTCTAAGATTTCAAATGATAAAATGAATATGTATTTATACATTCAATCATTCTAATTTTTTGAAAATTAAATCTTGATAGCCAACAATTGGGATTTAAATTTCAAATAATAAATTACCAACACCAATATGTTTAAATTTAGGGCCATTTTAAAGGGATAAGGGTGTCAAGGGTGCCTTGGTCTAGATCCCACTTTTTTGAGATCTAAAGTGTTGGGGAGAAAATATTAAATGCATACTTTGATCTTGCATATTTAATTTTCTAATAAATGTTTAAAATGGGCCATGGAATGTATAATTTAGGAATATGGTGGATAATTGGTCCAAGCACACAGGAGGGAGAAAAATCTAGTGTGAAATTTTCAAGGGTGAAAATTTACAATGCTACACAACTATCTTATAAAGATTGATGATAATGTCAGAATATCCCACAATGATTCAAACATAAACACTTTAGGAGAAGAGTGTGTTGAATGTAATGTACGATCAAAATTAGGAGGAATATCACTACTAAATACTAGATGATGATCAGTGATAGAAATAGGAGAATATGGATCCTCTTCCATAACAAGGATATATGCAAAGATACTGGCTAGATGTGTTGAACATACAAAATACTGAGAGGGGGGTGAATCAGTATTCTACTAAACCAATTGATTACTAACCATCCAATTATTACAATGTATCTTGCTGCAACACTAAGTAAGAACATGGAAATGGACATAACATCACACAACACATAGACACTAGGTTTTTTACATGGAAAACCCAAAGTGGGAAAAACCACGGTGAGGATTAACTCACAATATATTATAACCGGTCACAAGATATTACATGGCTCACCACCATGACTCACTGTCCTTGAAAGGATAATAGCCAGAGTACAAAGATATGGCTTACCACCATAATACAAAAATATATGGCTCATTGCCAAAGATGCGAACTGAAAAGAATGAACCTTCTAAGTGTTGAGTACAGTTCCAATTGAGCTCTAAAATATGGAAATTTTTGTACTGAAATGTAGGTGTACAAGAACTACCATATCACTTCATCACATATCTCACATCATCACCTCTTTTCATCTCTCTCCACCTATCTCTCAAAAAAACATACACATGTATGTACATACCAAGTATATATATTCTCAACACAAATATATTCCATATACACATGATTCATACATCAATTAGGTCAGCCTAATTGGAGGTAAGCATACATAATTTAAAATATCTTATTAGCCACAAAACAAAACTTATTTGGTGCTCAAAACTAATAGTGAAGGACATAATTTAGGTCAGCCTAGACCTAAAAGATAATCCTTCATGAAACATGCACCTTAAGTCACCAAAAGAGAAACATAACAAAACTATAAGCTAAGCATCTAGCAATTAAATCTTTCAACCTATTTGACTAGAGTCACTGATTCCCAAAACACAACTGCATCTAAGATACTTGAAAAACATATCAAAATTGTATGATCCATCATACACTTTAGAGAGATTCGGGACCAGATGACCGGATTGATGTAGCACAAACATAGTTTACTGAATGAGTAGATATTCAGATATAAAACAATGTTGGCATCAATACAACAAAGACAACATACCAAAGGTCTCCTTGTTCATTCTTCCAACAAGATGAAGATGGATTAGGCTTCTTTTTATGACCTGTTCTAGAGTGTATTCTTTCTCAAACTTGTGCTTAAGTAGTTGAAGGGGAATTTTCACATCAATCATAGTAGGTTTGTATAAGGCATATCTATAGGCTCAAAAAAAGGTTGAATTCTAGGAAGTGTGGTGATCAACAAAGGGTCCATCAAAGGGGAAATGAAAACGTGCACCCATTTATGTTGAGGTTTATTAGGATCATTACGAGGGACTCCAGGTAGATAAAAAGATGTGATAATTGAAGGTAAAGGGGTAGAAGCATTTGACTTGGGTTTAACCAAGTTAGGAGGTGGTTGAATGAGAGGAGGATGCTCATCCTCCATCATCTACAAAGAATCCTATTTACAAGCCAATGCTGACATACAACACCTGAACTCACATGCAAGTTGGTTTTGGGAATTATGTGGACCCAAAACACATGTATGGGTTGACACACATTATTCCACTGATGGAATCATCTTTGCCTCTAAAAAATATGGAAGAACAAACTCTATAAGAGAAGCAAGTGGTACTTGAGGTATATGTGGTCTATATGTTGTTGTAGGTTCCTTTCCTCTATTTTCCTTTGGAATAGTAGGATGAATATAAGGTAACCTTGGAGGATGAGAGACAAATGGTGCACCGAAGGATTTACCACTAGTAGGTTGTTTCCCTTTTCCTAGTGAAATGGGTCTAGGTACCATAATAGCTATAGGTGGATATCAAACATGTTGAGAAGACTTAGAAAATATTGGTTATTTTCTTTCTCTATTGTAGGAACAAAAAATACTACTAGAAGGCTATAAAATCTTTGAGGAGAGGTGTGGTCTACCTAGGGGAGAATTCTTATCTCTAGTTCATGAAGAGGAAGGTATAGAGGTAGATGCATGTTGCAATGATTGAGAGATTGATGGTGATACAACCATAGGAGGTGATGAAGAATGAACAATAAAAAAGGATGAAAATTAGGAAAATTTAAATTTAGAATATATTCTTTAGACAACAAATCACCTCGAGGTTGGAAGGATGCTAATGGAGTAGGCCAAAAATGATCAACAGAGAAGCCCTCATAGAATACTAGTGGCTTTTATCTAGTGTCTTGTATAGTTTACACAAAATTATTATGGGGGAATTTAAACATTTGTTGATCAATGAAGCAACCAAATTCATGGAAAATAGCCATAAAACTCCTAGTTTCACTCAAGAATATCTAATTCAAGAATCAATTTTTTTTTATGTCTATCAAATTGTGTCCAACCTAGACCAACAAAGCGATAGACCAAATGGGTGATAAAGAAAGACCATCATGGGTATGAATGGTCACATAAGATTTATCATATTTCTCTTTATGGAAACCATTCATAAATAATATTGCTTTTGTAATATCATTAACCCTTCAAGAAGGATAAACTAGAAAACCATTGATGTTCCTCTAGTGAAAATGATTCTAGGAATATAAAAAATGGTATAGCCCCCTATATATGGAAGATCATTGGATGTAAATGTTATATCAAGAAAAATTAACATCAAGATCGTGTAAAGAAATAGGAAGAATTCCAACCATGTTAATATACTCAATTTTTTTTGAAGAAGTTGAAGTTGTATTTGTTATAGAATTTTTTGAATGTGAAGGAAATGGATCTATGTATATTAGCAATTGCTGGTTTTTTTTTGCAATGAAATTATTATAATGATATTTCTTGTCACTAATTTGGATAGTATCATTATTGATGTGTTCTTGGAGTAAATGTCTAAGATGGATACATCTCTTGGTATCATGTCTAGGGACATGATGATATTGATAGAATGTGTGCTCATCGTACTAAAAGAGTAATTAATTTATCATTTAAAAAGAAAAATATTTCCAAAAGAGTAACTAATTTATCAATTGGAAACCTTTGCATAATACTATAGTAGCTATTAGACAATTTGGAAAATTGTTTGCATTATAGAGATGCTATGTTTGAAAACTTTGGAGCTTGGGGTATAGTAATTATGTTAGCTTGATTAAAATATTTACTATTTTTATATCCCCTAGAAGAAGATGCAACAACATGAATATCAAAGTGAAATGATGAGTAGGAGCCCCATACCGAGTCACACTTTTTTGATAGTCACACAATTTAGTACACAAATGTGTGAAAGAATTATATTGAACATCAATAATATTTTCTCCCTAAGTATTGGCTGCAAGTTTCTAATGAACACATATTGGACATTGAAACCAAGGAGTGCATAGGGAATCTATGAGAATATAGATTGGTATCGAGGAATGAAATCAACTACTTTCTTTGTATTTCCCTACATGTAATGGATGAGGTCAATGAAAGTGACTTGTAAGAAAATGTTTGTTTGAAAATATTGTAAGAACTAATTTATAAGTTGATCAAATGAATTAATAAAATGATCTAGTTTGTAGAGGTGTAGTATATAATGTTACTTATTGGGTTAGTGGGAATATTTTATTATTGATGAAAACTTGTGTTAAATATTTGATGGAACATATTAGAGTCCTTGATTCCTTCTACAAAGATACTAGCATGGTTATGAATAACACAAATAATATGTGTTAGAAGTTATTAGGGGGTATACTTTTCCATTATTGAAAATGGAAATACCATTTGTACCTTGTGATGTGTAGAGATGAAGAAAGACATGAAATTTCATGGTTTCAAGTTGGAAAAGGAACTATAAGTAATTTGAATGGATCTAATAAATTTGTTAGGAATGGTTTTCATAAATGAACATGTGATAGATGAAAATCTCCCATATGGTGTGAGTATATTGCATTGTAGAGTGACATAATTTTTTTGTGATGTTGAAGCTATCTATTTTTCTAGTTCAATGTATATCTATTGTCTACTATGGATAGAATAAGATATGGTGTTAGATAAAATATCTTCTCTAGTTTTTAAGATTTAGATCATATGAACTATACCTAGTTTTAAAAATTTCATGTAACTTATTCATGTATATTTTTTTATAGTAAAACTAAATTCCTTTAATAAAATGCACACACATATCACTTGAAAAAATTATTCAACTTTATTTTGATGTTATCAATATTGAAAAATAAATGATGATCTTTCTAAATTTTTTACCTGTCATAATTATTTTTCAAATTATGACATTATTTATAAGGGTATAATTTTTTATATAATAATTTCTGGGTTAACTTATTGTAATAAGTATTTTGACAAGAATACTATTAATAATAAGTAATTATGTTTAATGCCATAATATGGAAATCACTATAAGTTTAATAAATTTTTATAGTAATATTAATTATATAACACTTAGAAAAGAATGTTATTCACTTTTGTTATTTATTACAATTTTTTCATATTATAATATTTTTATAATCATATTGTTTTTTATATATGTCTATTTTAGATTAATTATATAATTGAAACATAATTAAATAATCACATCAATTGAGATTATTTTTTAAATTACTACATACAATTATGAACACAATAGGTATGTGAAATATAATTATCCAAATCTTTTAGAAAGATATGAATATCAAATTAGGTCTAATTATAGCTAACTAAGAGCTATGGTGCTTGTATGTGTAAGTCTCTAGGATCTGACACCTGTTGAACTATAGTCCAGGATATTGAGGAATAAGTGGTGGCTACTATGGAGGCTACTGTAGAATCTGCTCCTAATGCTATCTTGGAACTTGACCCAAAACCTGACCATCATGCGGTGGCTATTGTGGTATCTATCCAATCACCATCCCTGCCTCTACCTCTCCCTTTTCCTTATCCTGCACCATAACCTCCTATAGGATTTTTTGGTTTGATAGGGGCATGCTAAGAAAGCCAAGCATCATAAGTAGCTGTGGTACCTGTATCATTAGGTCCCCCTACATAAACCCATGGTAGTGGTAGAAGATGTGTAAAGTACTGAATCGCCACCTGTGGGTCTATGTGATTTACCCAATATATCTCCCTAGAAGTGCATGCATATATAACCCTATAGGCTGGTGGTAGGAAATCCTACTACTCATTGAATTGGGGAGCCACCCTATCTAGAAGATATCTCTCAATGATGTAGTGGCGATGGCCCATGATTTGCCATGTCTACCTGGCATATAAGAGTTGCTCTTGATTGTCAACCCATGGGTGTTCCTGGAGCCAAGGTCTCCATCAGAATACTATCATGTCATCAATAACCACCCTCCAGTATGCTATGCGTGTCACCCCTTTGTGGTGGAGTGTAATCATGGATCAATATTGGTAGATAATTGGCTGCTCCTCATCTATATCTCCTAAATAAATAACAAGTTTGAGCATAGAAATTTGCTCCCACACACAAATGTGTAGTAAAGTAACTCCAGTAGATAAAATGTGTCCGTGAATGTAGACTACCTAGTGCATGTCATGGTAAAGAGATGCTAGGATAACGTGACCCCAAGCATATATTGTCATGTCATCCACCATGCTCTATAAAACTAGACCCCATATGACACTGAATCCCTAGATGCATCTATCTGGAAGTAGGACTCCCATAATCAACCCTATTATAACTAAGCTCAAGTCGCTAGAATGTCCTTAATGTCAGTGTTGGTCGATCTGGTAGCTCTCCACCCATAAAGAATCAACATCAAACACTCAAAATATGGCCTCCAAGTCAATGTTTGTGTCATAGATAATGCGAGTGCCATGAATCAGGACTTGAAGGATTCACCAAATATCCTCAAGTGTGATAGTAGCCTCCCCAGTTGGAAGATGGAATGAAGAAGTCTTTGAATGCAAATGCTCAACTAGTGTGGTCATCATTGTAAGGTGTGTATGAATATTTGACATATGTGAAATGAAGTGTAAACCGATCACTCCTATGAAGAAGTTCTGATCATCCCCAAATTTGGTCAGTCATGATGGAAAACAAGGTATCCTCTCTCGTGACTATAGAGGATGAAAGGTCTCCTGCACACATCATGTGTACAATGTCAAATTTTATAAAATTGAAAAAAATCCTAATTCAGGTACCCTAAACAAAAAAGTGTGCCACTTTAAACAAGTGCATTGCACTGCCAATATTGTAATTGAGCGACACTTTTACAAGTGCACCGCTAAAAAGCAAGTGCTTTGACTTACACATGTGCACCACACTGGTCCATTTTGCAAGTGCACAACTAAAATATGTATGCATGACACTTATAAGTGTGTCTAGGGTTTCACAACTACATCACTCTACAATTTTGCAAGTGTGTCTCTTTGGTAGAAAGGAAATGTGTGGGGTTTCAACTATTGGAAAAACCATTGTTAGTGTTCACATGTTTGTTAGAATTATAGGAAAATTAATGTTTACATTATATTTGAGGTGTTAGTAATTATGTAATTATTATTGTAATAGTGAGGTTTTTAATAAACAACTCACTAATATTTGTTATGCTTGTGAATGGTATTCTGGGATATTTGCTATAACACCTCCCTATTAAATAGGAGGTTGTTTGGATATGTAAATGGCTATATATTAACCATGTATTGAATGTGAGAAAGAAGAATATATTATAGTTGAATACACTTAAAATTGGTCTGGAGAAAATTAATTTAATACAAAACATTTAATTAATAAATTTTTAGTTCCTCTACTTATAAATAAATCGATAAATTTATTTATATAGTTCATTTTCTTAAATTCTTCTTATCTAAATCATTTTCTTCATGTTTTAATTAAATAAACAACTTTAATTAGTTTGTTTTATTTAATTAACCCCCTTTTATTAAATTCGAATTTTAAATTTGAATTTAGTCACATCTCTACTAACTTCTCATCTTCCACCTCATCACGTGTCTCATGAAATTTAATATTCTTAATATTTAATTAGCATTTATCTTCTACAAATTCTAATTTTTTTTGAGACACTTGGCTTTTACCTCCATTTGATTCCTCTCCACAGTTGGCAATTTGTTCTACTAAAGCAAACACTCTCCTTGATTCTCTCTAACTTCTTCATCCTCAACTGTCCATCTCCCTAGATCAAATCTAGACTGTTGAATCTTGCCACATAGGCTCACGCCTTGGGGAAATCTATAAAAAGAGTCTCATTTACAACATTTCATATAGAGAGTTGAGCATAAGTACATTCTACAGAAATTTCATTAGCATTGTCATCTTAGCTTCTTAGCATGGTCCTTCTTAGCATGGTCCTTTTGGCATTAGCATTTTAGAATTAGGTAGATTTGTCATGGCATTACCATTAGATGCATTTTAATTTTTGTAATTTCATCATATCATATCATTATCAATATCATAGCAACATCATAATCTTTGCACAATCATCTTATTATATCATTTAGCAATCAATCAATCATGTAGTCTAGAAAGATTTCTCGCATTTCTAACATCTCGTTCTTCAGGTTGTCATTTGGAAAGTCATGTGCATACACAATCTGAGAGCCATTATGACTTGAAAAATATTTGGAGATAGAGGACAATGAGATTCCATTAGAGAGTTTGTTGTTTTGATTTGATTATCATTTGAATTCTCTAATATAATGTTTCATTGGTGTGTTGTATTATTTTTTTATGCACTCATGTTTTATACACACATAAAATTGGCACCCACCGTGGGGCCTAGCCCTATTTTTTAACATTTCCTGGCAAGTTTTTCTTTCACAAGTTTGTTAGTGAATTTCAAGGTAGCACACCCGAAGCTTCTTTCAATGCATTTACCTACTCTTTCGGCGCATACATTCCCTGTTTTAGCTTATCTATCTTCTCTTTTGGTGCATTCAGTCTCTATTTTAGCGCATACGTGGCATCTTTTAGTGCATCTGTCTTTTCTTTTGGCACATATACAATATTTGGTTTTCATTTCCTGCTTTCTAGAATGGTGCATCTAGTGAATATTTTAGCACATATGGTCTCTGTTTTAATGCATTTATCTTTATTTGCATAAAATTAAAATTATGGAAACTGATTGATGTCTTTTTGTTTTGCAGGTGCTTTAAATGCTGTTAAAGACAATTATCTAAGACTACTAATGGTGTTTGCAGGGGCTGGAGTTATTTTTGTTTTCCTTTGATTAAATTAAGCATCTAGTTTAATTACAAGGTTAATGAACACCATGTATGTTGCACTTGTAAAGTGATAGGCCTATGCTCTCCCCTTCATTGGGTGACCAAAATGCTAGACTCACTCTTTCATTTTATTTGCAATAGCACCTTTAGAAGGCCTACTGTAGTGGGAAAAATTACTCACCCTATGGGAACGACCTAAGTGGGAACAATTAAAGCCACAAATGTGATTGTGAGGAAACTCACCTTCAACAGTAGTGTGAATTGATAATCATCCCCAAAGCCTTTGTTCTAAAGGTTGGGAGGTCTCTAGAGGGAGTTTATCATTTTTCCAAACCGAATGGAAACCCTTACTAAGAACTTTAAGTGTAGTAGCCAGCCGAGTCATTTCCTGAACATTATAATATTCACAGTGTAAGGGGAGGGAAGAATTTTCCCCCAAGATACTCACCATATAGCTACCAGGGATTACTGGCCAAAAGTGAAGGAATTAACTTTTGGTTAAGACCCAAAAAAGGAAAAAACACAGGCACCCTCTAGGGGGTGACACGACTGTGTGAGTTGACGTAGTTCTAAGATGTGGTTTGTGATGTTTTTAATGACCCTTGACATTAGGAGAGTCTGATTGACCTATTCAATACCAATGGAAATCAAAAGGGATCAGACCAGATCCTTGAACATACACTTAATGTTTAGATCATAGGGTGAAACAACTGTTTTACTACTTGCTACTATGTTTGAAATCATTTTTCAAGAAATCATCCATTAAAAACACTTAATTCACATGATTCAAAAAATAAGAAAACCAGGAAAACTTATTGTTCAGAAGATCATCCATCCAGAAAACACTCAATTCACTAATCTAAAAATGAGAAAACCAGACAAACTTCCAAAATAGTGACCATTAATAGTTTAGCGCATGCATTTCCTATTTCAGCCCATTAAGTTCATAGTCTAGCGCATCTTTGACTTGTTCCAACACATTCATCACACCTTTCAACACATTTAAGCCATATTCTAGCGCATCTACCCCAACTTCCAGTGCATTTGCAATCTGTTTAGCACATTTACCTGATAGTCCACTAGAGAGCTAAGTTGAACACATGTCAAAATTGAACCATATTTGGGGGTAGTCTAGTGCATCTCTAGATTTTTCTAGCACATCCATCACATCTTCCAATGCATCTAGAGGATTTTTTCTAGTGCATTTGCTTCATCTTTCAATGCATAAACCTTCTGTTCTGGCACATCTAGGGGACAATCTAACACATCCAAGCTCTATTTTAGCGCATCTACAACCTATTTTAGCGCATCCATCTGCTTCACAAACAGAGAGCTAAATTGAACATCTGTCAGATAAATAAAACCAAATTTAGGGATCCTTTCTAGAGCAGAGGTCTTTCCTCATTCAAACATCAGTTTAAACTTGAACAAACTGGCCTTTGCAAGTGAATCTCCTTTAACTAAACTTGGATCAAACCATCCTAAAGTGTCGAATCATCAAACCTATCTTTGATTGTTTAGCTAAGTTTCATCATTAGAATCTATCATCCTGTTGGTGTTCCAAATCAAACAATCCAAAGAATCCTATAGACTAGCCACTTTCTAATGATCAGACTCAATGGTGGATTTGGCCAACTAACAAGATTTAGTCAAATACTGAGATCTTCTGCACTTCTGGTTTTGCAGGACCAAGGTGGGTCAACCTATGCAATGCCTAAAAAACTCAATTGACTCATACACAAACATTGCTTTTTATAACATATAACTCCCAATAAAAATACACTAAGGAAAGAATTGACAACCTCAAATATGGATAAATTCTTGGTCTCTCAACACTCACTCAACAATTGGGTATGTGCAGGATCATGATGGGCCAAAAAGTGGCAATATGATGGGTATTTGTAGGGTATGTGGCTGAATTTTTTTTTACCCAAAATTGATGAAATGAAAAGGGTTTTTAAGGAGATTCTCATCTTTCCACCAATATAAATTATGCTTTAATTTGAATTTAATAAATAATTATTATTGATTTTCCATTTGAATTACGACTAAAGTTTGATTTATAATGATTGAAAACATCTATAGCTTTCAAACGATATCATATTTTTGAATCCAAAACATGCATCACATTATATGCTTCACATACTATAGGATTAAAAAGAAAATTTGAATTTTATGAAGTTTTGACCAAGTGAAGGTGGTCAGACATGAGTTTTTATATTTTTAGAAGTTGTAATAAAAATCATAATTAATTATTTACTTAGAAAAAAATTACAAAAAATATGCATCACATCCGGACATGAGTCCTCTACTTATCTCTAAAATATTGTAAAAAAATATTATCATTTTATTGTGGTCGGTGGTGGTCGACAGACACCTACTTCTTATTTTTCCTAAATTTAAGTACTACTACATTGAAATTTCAAATTTTCACCAAATAGATTTTAATTTTTTTTAAACCTAGTAGTTTAGAAACTACATTCAATTTGCTACAGATTCTATTCTTACATATTTTTTAAATAATATAGATAACTTATTCAAATTTTTATGTCATGTTGCCTAACTCTGATTTTTCTAATTTTTTTGCCACTTAAGGGCCTATTTTTTCCATGATGATCCTACACATACCCAGTGAGGAAGCAGAACACAACACCAAACAATAGGGATTTAAAATTATTTTGAATTTAAACTTGTTTCTAAGATGCATCAAGTTGAATAACAAACTATTGCCTAATTCTGGGCCATGGAGTCAAATTCATAAATAAAATTTCATCAACAAATGAACATCAATCAATAGATTTACAATTGTTAATGTATTACATGAACATATCCTCTCCTATTATCAATCAAATTATCCTTATCAGATCCAACTCACACACTTGAAATCACAATCATCTGTTAAAGTATTTAACCATTTCATTGAAACATAACCATAAACAGATAAAACAATCTCATGAAATTGAGATGAAAAACTCAAAGATACTTGGTATTATTGAATTCATATGACTAAATGTGTACAAATCTGGAGACAATTTGAATATATTCATGACTTTCATAATTTATTTGCACAAACTGGTTGATATTTACTCATGAAATCAACAATTGAAGCTTATAGACCCAAATTATGACTCAAAATTCAACATTTCTATCTACCCAACCCCATACAAGAATTCAAAACCTTAGAACCCTTTTACAATGAGAGAATAATGAGAATATAAAGAAGAAAGGAAAGCTCCAGAAGAATGTTCTGTAGATGCCATCTGGAAACATCTCTCTCGTTGATCAACAAAATACAAAGCTTCTCTCATCTTATCTTCTTTGCTACAAATTTTTCCTCCAATTTTTCCTGTCCTGCAACAACAAATTATCCTTTGTTCTGAAAAAAAAAAATGTACCCATGAAAACAACCTTCATTTTACCTCTGTAATTGAGAAAATAATTACTCTCGTGTGAAAGCCAATTTTCTGTTCTTTTGCAATGCTGTGGCTACAAATATTTCACTTTCAGAAAAACATATTACTTTCCATAATGAACATTTTATTCACTTGGAAAGTTCTCCCAACCAATCTAATTTTATTCCCACTTAAATGTTTTCCCTTCGTGCCATTTCACATGGATCATAATACCTTAAATATTTCCTGTGAAATATTTATTCCTCTTCAGGTAAAAACATTTTACCCATCCCCCTTTGATTTTACATTTCCCAACACATAATACTTAAATGTTTCATTTAAAACATTTTCCTGTAAATATTTTAATTTCACTTTACTAAAGTGAAAGCTCCTTAAAATGTGAATGCTTTTAAATATTTCATCGGGTATAGTTTTTAAAATATTTACCCATGCATTTAATTCCTCTTGGGGCCCACCACTTGGCTTATTCTCACCCATCCCACAGGAATTAAAGGGCTTGCATTTTTAACCCGCGAGACAAGGGGGAAGGCTAGATATCTTTTAATATTTCCATACCCCTCAATTTCATGGAGCCCCCCAACAAAGCTCTCTCACCAACCTTTAAAATATTTGACTTTAAAACATAACCATTTAAATATTGCACTGGGAAATATTTAAATCATGTGGGCCACCTTTTTCCTTACAATTAAAATGAAATTCACTTTAGTCTTTCATCGAGCCATTTACATTTATACTTTGCTTTATTAAAAGCGAATGAAAGCTTTTAAAAATTGAATCATTAGACCCTTTGTATTTACTCACCCCTTCAAGAAGGCTTTTCCCAGACCCACCACATCCACATGACACGATCTTGTTAGTCTTGCAGGAATTAACTAGTGGGCATCTTGTTTGGACGAGCTGGTGGAGGGAGGACTATGATTTTGCTGCATTTCTAGCTCACTTGCTAACCGTTGATCTCCTCTTGTCTCATTTGTTGCCCTAATTTCTCTCCTTCGATGTTTCACCGTGCTTGTTTGCAATGGTGGCTTCTTCATTTTCCCTAGGTTTCTTTTTGTTGTTCGTGCTCTGCAACTCTTGCAAAGTTTTTCTGGCCACTTGATGAGTTAAAGTACCTCCCACTATGTTATGCCTTCGAATTGAGCTCCTTAATACTCAGTGCCTTGATGGATGCACATATCCTTTGAAGCTAGCCCACGCTCATACTCCAACTCACTAGATGGCCTCTAAAGCCTTTTAAACACAACCATTTTATGTATAAATCTACAAATATGGTGTGTCACCTGAAATCCACATTAATTTGGGCTCCAACTCAAACAGTCAACATTCCCTCTCTATTTCTTAGTTGACA
The DNA here is from genome assembly GCA_007258455.2 of Sequoia sempervirens. Taxonomy (NCBI): domain Eukaryota; kingdom Viridiplantae; phylum Streptophyta; class Pinopsida; order Cupressales; family Cupressaceae; genus Sequoia; species Sequoia sempervirens. The sequence continues at coordinate 573,397 of VDFB02075321.1, forward strand.
TGCCTTGTCCATGCAGCCTCTCACAATTCTATGTTGCCAGTTCAACAGTTGTGATCTACACTGTGAATCTACGTAGCCAAAGTGCACAATGCATTTTCTTGAATATTTCTAAGATTTTCTCAATGCATACATTCCTCATGCATATCCTGCTCTCATTGCATCCTATGTATACCTCACAATGAAACTTACTTGAGCCATTATGCTTTGATTGGATGCACATTTAGATCATTTCTTCCTTTACAAAATTTCTTCTGTCAACTAGTGTGGTGGAAGGAATAGAGAGCTTGGAGCACATTCTTCATACCTTCCCATTACATTTTCTTGAAAAGTTCTTAAGATATTTTAACAACTTTGTTTTTTTGTATATACGACTGGGTGGCATGTTGCATTTGGCATTCCATCCTCTGCGCGAGATTCCTTCTCACTAGTCTTTGCTTGAACTTTATGAGGCCTTTTCAACACCTCCATTTTGTGTGTTGCCCTTGTCTATGTTGCATCCCATCTTCATGCCATTGCTTTGTGTTTTGATGGATGCAAATACTCTCTATCAAGCCGTGCCCCTGCTAGTTGCATTTCCTTTAAAGTTTCTAAAGCATTTTCAACAATTTCATTCTTTATTAATGTGTGCCTTGTTGTTGGGTGCACCCTCTTCAATTACATTTTCCTGAAATTTCCTAAAGTCTTTTCACTGAACCCATTTTATGTAGTGCGTGCCATTCCAAATCACTGGCTTCATCTTTCATTTGCTAAAAGTTTTAAAGACTTTGAACAAATCCATTTTTTATATATCCTACAGCCATGGCATTGCATATTATCCATCTTTTATGCTATGATGGTTGTGCATGCCCTCCTCTGTCAATTGTATTTGCTTGAAAGTATTTTCAATGTACACAATGGCTGCACCATGTAGCAACACCTCTATTTTATGTGTTTGCATCTTTTGATGTTCTATGAACCTTTCTTCTTGATTGCTCATTAGCTGCCCCACCATTCGCAACAAATTCATTCTTTGTATTTACTTGAAGGCATCTAAGATATTTTCAAGAAATCAATTTTATGTATACACAACAGGGATGGCGTCCCTACCAAAAGCATTTGCAATTTCTTTAATTTATTTGAGATTGCTTCGCTTCACAACATATAGAACTTTTGTTTCTATCTACCCACCTTAGAATACATTTCCAAGCCTTCTTAGAATGTTATGAATTTGTAAAAACTTTCCTCTAGATTCACTTGGAGTTACATTTAATCTTCTGAATTGTTAGCTCAATGAATTGGCACTATAGTTAGTTCCAATTAATTTTAAATTCTCAGAAATTGGTGAGCCCCCACTTTGTGTGAGTATCAATATTCCATAAAACATGTTGTATAATTGACCTTCTTTCACTATTATGCAATTGTTCAAACAAATAAGCAAAGTCAAAAGTTTTGTGACTTGATCCCATGGTAAATCAACTGAAACACCACCTTCAACAGATAAATGGAAGAAACTAGTGATGATTTTAAATGACAACCCACTGATGGAATAGTGCTATAAAATTCATACCTTTCATAACCAAAGTGTCCTTTCAACAAGCTGCAATGCAACACTTATAACTGGCAGAGCATGCCGGGTCCCCATGTGGGCCTGACTAATTTTTTTTTCATTTTCAAAAAAGTTTATCCTCAATTGACTTGAAATTTCCTTTTGAATGCTTTTGGAGTGAAAAGATGAATTGGGTTTTTATTAAAACTTGCTTTTTGACCTTTTTGTAGAATGGTGAAAACTGGCCAAGTTGGCTCTAGAATCGACCTGGGAATCTTGTCAAACTACCTTTTGAAGCAATGAAAACTTGTAGGCATGTAGACATCTGACTCGAGAATGGTTTGCAAAACATGACTCAGAAAAATGAGTCATGAGGTGAAAGATATTCGCTGCCAAATTTGCCCAGTTGAACTTTTTGTAGCAATAGCCTGTTCAAAACCAATTAAAATTGATCAAATCACCTCTTCGCAAAAATATCAAATCAACTCCTGGCAAGTTGCCACTAGACACAGTAGATCATTTTGGTACAATGGGAACGTGTACAATAGGGATTTGCTTGAATAATTCTTCATCAAAAGATATTGAGGGTCAAAGTTGACCTCCCAAAAAGGTTTTAGAAAATGCAGGTGCAAATTTGAATAAATTGCATTTGGTTGACTTGGCAAAAATAACAAATCAGATTGTGAAGCTCTGAAAACTCCCATGGGAGTTCATGAATTCATGGAGAATGGAGAGCAAAAATCATTTTGACATGACGATCACCTAGTTGCAAAATGCAAGCTCAAACGGGAGGCTACTTTGCAAAACTAAAGCTTCGCTTTTCAAAACTCAGTCAAAACTCATCATGGGAAGCTAAAAATTGACATGCACGTTAACATATAACACATGAGTGGGCCTAAAAATGTGTTTTTCTTGAAAATCAACAGGCTTCGAGATAGGAATCTCCAAAGTAGGTCATTTAGGTAGATCTATTAGGTGCACTTCTGAAAGTGTAGAGGCAAATTTTTTTAAATGGGCACTTCAAATTTTCAAAATTTGAGAGTGCCAATGATGGATCCAACTGGAGATGTATGCCCCCTATGGGCATAGCAAGATTCCAGATCTCTGGGAGTAGACCAAATATTGAGTCCGTCAAGTGTCCACAAACTACTACTTTATTCATTCTTCTTTTTCAACTTCATCTGGTGACCTAGGCCACCAAATGAAAAAACGGAGATCAATATTTACCTCTATCAAACATAATTCTATAAAAAGAGTTGATCTCCCTCAACTCATGCTTGCACTTGCCAAACCATAACAACATGAACAACTATGCCTTTACAAACAAAAGCATCAAGTTTCCTTCATGCAAGAGGAAAATTGTTCTCCGTTAAGCTTTGTCATCAAGTGGCAACTAAATTACATATGCCACATCATTGCACTTTCTTCATTCTTTGATTCTATATCAAGTGACAACATTTGAAATGGTGATCAAGACCATATGAAAGCATAGTCTGATCACAACCCTCTGCCTGATTGAACATGTTATACCTCCTAACAGGCCATCATACACAACATTATCAACATGTTCATACTCACTATGCATCTTAAAGTCAGTCATACTTTCACAGTGTTGATTATCATGTGGCGAAAACTGATCATATTGATCATATAAATCATTCTCAAGTTGAAAACAACTTGCTTCAATGTTCTACACACTGCCACATTCCATGAAAAATCCTTCTAGCTAACAAAAATAGCACTCACATTCTACCAAATGGATGGTACTATTAAGCTAATTCTGATCACGAGTTTGCATGTCATAGGTGAAACCATCACAAGAACCTACCAGAAGATCTTTCTCATCATACAAACTACCTCTGAGTGTATGTAAAGAGATACACTCATGCACTGGCACACTCTGCAACTGTTCTTCATCATGCTGGTATTGAGAGTCATTAGAGATTTCTGACTTGTCCTCATCTGTAGTCATATTTTCATCCTCTGAACATAACATGTTAACATCTTCAGTATCACAAGCTTTCTCAACAATGAGCAATTCTGGTTTAGAAGGATAATCTGATTTCTTATTGAAATCAACATCTACATCCACATTCAAAGACTCATGACTAGGCTCATTCAACTTAACAAACAAAGACTTTTCCATATCTGCATTAAAATATTCAAAACTTGGTTCATTGGATATGCAATCCTCATGGTCATCTATTGTTTCAAATTCATCAAAGTAGATGTTTGAATTTGCATCATCATGCATACTTTCATATTCATCATACAATGCATCATTACCATCAAATGGTTGCTTTTCTTCATCCTCATTAGCATCATCATGATCAACTGATTCATAAATGGAAGGAAGATCAAATACACATGCATCATACCTCGAATGTTGAAGACCATCATCATTGTTAAAATCAATAAGGGCAGGACAACAACTGAGGGTTATTTCCATGTGTACATTTCTAATATTTAGTGGTCAATAAATTTGAGATTTGTTCACTGCTCAATAGATCGTTGTTCTAATCTATTCTCTCAACCACTTCCTCTTCTTGACCTTCACAATAATCGTGTGCATTATCAAATTTCAAATCAAGACATATCAAGGTGTCATTATCTTCAAAGATTGAAAACTTAATGGGCTGATCATAAACAGGGTTTCCCCAATCATAGGAGATTGAATTGCTAACAACCTTGTCAAAAGCATGGTCATAATCTGTCATAGAGAATATGTTGTATACTTGTTCATTCTTGCTTACTTCTGGGCTATCATAACAACAATCCACATCCTTTTGTATTTTAGTATTGAACTGGGTATCTTCATTGAGTTTATCCTTTATATCCTCCTAAGGATAGTCATAAAATTTTTCACAGTCAAACTGAAAACCACCAATGGTTTCCTCATTACAGCTACTTATGGTTGATCCTCCAAATTGAAATTTGTCACATACTTCGTCACTTTCAACAGATAAACTGACATTCTCAAGAGAATTTTCTAAATCATAAAACTCCTTTGTCTCATCATGAAGACTTGCATCAAAGCTACATTCAACACATGTAGAATTGACATGATCAATTGGATCACAACATTGCTGATCACATATCTCTTCTTCAAAGAGTAAATCCAATTCATATCCTTCATCATGTTCTTGACTCAAAAAATTTGGAATCCCATTGTTCTTTGCAACATCACATTCATTGATTGAAGGGAAGGTCTCATCAACATGTTTTGAACCGAGAGGATCATTCAGGAAGTTATCTTTATGCTTGCAACCTTCAATTGCTACAGAAAATGTGCTCTCTATTTTTGCATTTGCAGAAAAGATAGAAGAAACTTCAAATGTTTTATTCATCTCATCATGTCCATCATCATGGCTATAACTTTCAGCTAGGTGCACTTCCTTTGTATGTTGTTCAAAGACAACCTCCTCATCACTTAATGATGCATCATTCTCATCTTCTACCTTCTCAACTATGCATTTGTTTGAAGACCTTTGATCATTTGCATTCACACAACTGCTGATTTCACCAACATTCTTACCCCACAATTGAAGATAGAAACTTTGCACATATTCATTCCTCTGTTTCTCCAAACTATCCAAGAATGTGTAATCCATCTGCATACTCACTATCTTAAAATATTTTAACAATGCACTAGATCCTTCCTCATAGGCTTCAAAATACATGTGAATACAATATGCAGTACTAGGTCTGAAACTTTCTAGGATTAGTGAAAGAGTAGGAACAAATCTATGACTGAAATCAAAGCTTGACTCTTCATCTTTCTTTTTAATTTGCTTTAACCTTGTGACAAGGTCAAAAGGGTCTCTTGCAAATTTATCTCTATAGGAATTCACTAATTTATCCTAGTAAGGAAATGACTTTTCAGGAAAACTCAAATACCAATCGCGAGCTCTAGCTTCAAGGGATCTAACAAAAAATCTTATCCACATATCCTGATATCCAAATGAATGTTTCTCCATGAAGATAGAAAAAATCTTGACATGTGCATCTCCTTCACAAACATTGTATCCATGAAATCTAGGCATCTTCTTATAGACTTGAGCTAACATAATCTCAACCTTGTAATCAACCCATGAAAAATCTAATTGAGCATACAATGGATCAAAGGAATTGACAAAAGGTGCACTAACTTTTTAAGTAGACATAGTATGATTGTCTATTAATCGAGCTTGTTGAAACATTTGGTGCCTTTTATCCATCTCTTTAAGTCTCTTTCAAATAAAACTTTCCATTTCAGCCTTATCTCATGCTTATGCACTCTTGGGTTCTTATGCTTTGGGATATCAAATGTTTGAGGTTTATCAGACTTCTGACACTTCTTGACAAGATGCATCAAGGTGTCTACATGTATGGTTATTTTATCTTGGTTCTCCATGGATGCAAATCAATACTCAACTAATTGTGCATAATTTTAACCATGACCAAATGATGAACTAGTATGACAATTGAAAACACCCTTCATTTTACCTTTGTAATTGAGAAAACAATTACTCTCCTATGAAAGCCTATTTTCTATTCTTTTGCAATGTCGTGGCTAGAAATATTTCACTTTCAACAAAACATATTACTTTCCATAATGAACATTTTATTCACTTGGAAAGTTCTCCCAACGAATCTAATTTTATTCCCACTTAAATTTTTTCCCTTCATGCCGTTTTATGTGCATCATAACACCTTAAATATTTCCTGTGAAATATTTATTCCTCTTCAGGTAAAAACATTTTACTTGTCCCCCTTTGATTTTACATTGCCCAACACACAATACTTAAATGTTTCATTTAAAAAATTTCCTGTAAATATTTTAATTTCACTTTACAAAAGTGAAAGCTTCTTAAAATATGAATGCTTTGAAATATTTCATCTGGCATAGTTTTTAAAATCGTTATCCACGTGTTTAATTCCTCTCGGGGCCCACCACTTGGCTTATTCTCGGCCATCCTACGGGAATTAAAGGGCTTGCATTTTCAACCCGCGAGACAACGAGGAAGGCTAGATATCTTTTAATATTTCCATGCCCCTCAATTTCATGGATCCCACCAACATCGCTCTCTCGCCAACCTTTAAAATATTTGACTTTAAAACATAACCATTTAAATATTGCATTGGGCAATATTTAAATAATGTGGGCCACCTTTTACCTTACATTTAAAATGAAATGCCTTTTATTCTTTCATCGGACCATTTACATTTATGCTTTACTTTATTAAAAGAAAATGAAAGCTTTTAAAAATTGAATCATCAAGCCCTTTGTATTTCCTCACCCATTCAAGAAGGCTTTTCCTAGACCCACCACATCCACGTGACACAACCTCGCTAGTCTCACGAGAATTAACCGGTGGGCATCGTGTTTGGGCGAGCTAGTGGGGGATGACTATTATTTTGCTTCATTTCCAGTTCACTTGCTGACTGTTGATCTCCTCTTGTCTCATTTGTTTCCCTAATTTCTCTCCTTCAATGTTTCACCATGCTCATTTGCAATGGTGGCTTATTCATTTTCCCTAGGTTTCTTTTTGTTGTTCGCACTCTACAACTCTCGCAAATTTTTTCTGGCCGCCTAATGAGTTAAAGTACCTCCCACTATGTTAAGCCTCCAAATCAAACTTCTTAATACTCAATACCTTGATGGACACACATATCCTTTGAAGCTAGCCTATGCTCATACTCCAGCTCACTGGAAGGTCTCTAAAGCCTTTTCAACGCAAGCATTTTATGTATAAATTTGCAAATATGGTGTGTCCCCTGAAATACACATTCATTTGGGCTCCAACTCAAGTAGTCGGCATGCCCTCTCTATTGCTTTATTGAAATGCCTTATCCATGCCGCCTCTCACAATTCTATGTTATGAGTTCAACAGTTGTGATCTGCATCGTGAACCTACACAACCCAACCATACAATGCATTTGCTTGAAAGTTTCTAAGATTTTATCAACACACACATTCTTTGTGCATATCCTACTCTCATTGCGTCCCATTTATACCTCACAATGAAACTTACTTGAGCCATTATGCTTTGATGGATGCGCATTTAGAACATTTCTTCATTCACAAAGTTTCTCTTGTTAGCTAGCGTGGTGGAAGGAAGAGAGAGCTTGGAGCGCGTTCTTCATAGCTGCCTGGTACATTTTCTTGAAATTTTTTTAAGATATTTTTAACAACTTTGTTTTTGTGTATATACAACTGGGTGGCATGTTGCATTTGGAATTCCATCCTCTACACGAGATTCCTTCTCACTGGCCTTTGCTTGAACTTTATGAGGCCTTTTCAAGGCCTCCACTTTGTGTGTTACCCTTGTCTATGCTGCGTCCCATCTTCATGCCATTGCACCGTGTTTTGATGGATGCAAATACCCTCTATTAAGCTGCGCCCCTACCAGTTGCATTTGATTTAAAGTTTCTAAAGAATTTTCAATAATTTAATTTTGTATTAATGCGTGCCTTGTTGTTGGGTGCACCCTCTTCAATTACATTTGCCTGAAATTTCCTAAAGTCTTTTCACCAAACCCATTTTATGCAGTGCCTGCCATTCCAAATCACTGGCTTCACCTTTCATTTGCTTAAATTTTTAAAGACTTTGAACAAATCCATTTTGTATATATCTTGCAGCCATGGTGTTGCATATTCTCCATCTTTTATGCTATGATGGCTGTACACGCCCTCATCTGTCAATTGTATTTGCTTGAATTTTTTTTCAATGTACACAATGGCTGAGCCATGTAGCAACACCTCTATTTTATGTGTTTGCATCTTTTGATGTTCAATGAACCTTTCTTCTTGATTGCTAATTAGTTGCCCCACCATTCATAACAAATTTATTCCCTGTATTTTCTTGAAGGCGTCTAAGAGTTTTTCAAGAAATCTATTTTTTGCATACACAACAGGGATGGCGTCCCTGTCAAAAGCATTTGCAATTTCTTTAATTTATTTGAGATTGCTTCCCTTCATAACATACAAACCTTTTGTTTCTGTCTACCCACCTTAGAATACATTTCCAAGCCTTCTTAGAATGCTATGAATTTGTAAAGACTTTCCTACAAATTCACTTGGAGTTACATTTAATCATCTTCTGAATTGTTAGCTTAATGAATTGGCACTATAGTTAGTTCCAATTAATTTTAAATTCTCAGAAATTGGTGAGCCCCCACTTTGTGTGAGTATCAATCTTCCATAAAAAATTTTGTATACTTGATCTGCTTTCACTATTATGCAATTGTTCAAACAACTAAGCAAAGTCAAATTTTTTGTGACTTGATACCATGGTAACTCAAGTGAAACACTACCTTCAAGAAATAAATGGAAGAAACCAATGATGATTTTGAATGAAAACCCACTGATGGAATAGTGCTCTGAAATTCATACCTTTCATAACCAAAGTGTCCTTTCAACAAGTTGCAATGCAACACTTATAACTGGCAGAGCATGTCGGGTCCCCATGTGGGCCCAACTATTTTTTTTTCATTTTCAAACAAATTTTATGATCAATTGACTTGAAACTACTTTTTGAATGCTTTGGAGTGAAAAGAAGAACTAGGTTTTCATTTAAACTTGCTTTCTAACCTTTTTGTAGAATGGTGAAAACTGGCCAAGTTAGCTCTAGAATCAACTTGGGAAATTGGTCAAATGACCTCTTGGAGCCATGAAAACTTGCAAGCATGTAGACATCTAACCCAAGAATGGAGTGAAAAAGATGACTCAAAAAAGAGTCACGAGGTGAAAGATATTCACTGTCAAAGTTGCTCAGTTGAACTTTCTGCAACAACCTGTTCAAAAACCAATTAAAACTGATTAAATCACCTCTTTGCAAAAATATCAAATCAACTCTTGGTGAGTTGCCACTGGACACATTAGATTATTTTGGTATAGTGAGAACATGTACAAGAGGTATTTTATTGAATCATCATTCATCAAAAGTTATTGGGGGTCAAAGTTGACCTCCCAAAAAGGTTTCAAAAAATGTAGGTGCAAAACTAAATAAATTGCATTTGGTTTTGACTTGGAAAAAATAGAAAATTAGATTGTGAAGCTATGGAAATTGTCATGGGAGTTCATGAATGCATGGAGAATGGAGAGCAACAATAATTTTGACATGACAATAACTCAGTTGCAAAATGCAAGCTGAAATGAGAGGCTACTTTGCAAAACTGAAAGTTTACAAACAACAGAAAAGTGTCAAAACTCTCCAGCTTCGCTTTTCAAAACTCAGTGAAAACTCATCATGGGAAGTTGAAAATTGACATGTATATTCACATATGACACATGAGTGGGCTCACAAATTGGTTTTTCTTGAAAATCAGTAGGCTTTGAGATATGACTCTCTAAAATAGGTCATTTAGGTAGAGTTGTTAGGTGTACTTCTGAAAGTGCAGAGGCAAAATTTTCGAAATGGGCACTTCAAATTTTCAAAATTTGAGAGTTCCAACACATCCTACATCATGAAACAACACATTTTACATCAGATTTAACCTTAGTCTCATCAATAGAATCCATCATTCTATTTGACTAGAGTATTTTATTGGCACTCTTTAAACAAAGATCAAAGTATAGTAAAATTCTAACACTTGCATGCCCATTTTAACAAGAGCTCAATAGAAAAAACTTAGAGAAAAAGAAATTGAAACACAAACCATCATGGTAGAAGCGGAAGAAAATCCCTTCCATAGATTTCACCAACTTGAAACAAATGAAATAATTGATGAGGATATCCAACATGCTCAACAAGACCCTAAATTTTATAAATTCATGAAGAAAATTCTAGAAAAAGATGGAGAGAAATAATTTTTGATGTTGGCCAACCAAGGTGTGAAATTACCCAATGAATTTGATATCAACCAATTGAGAGGAGCTCCCAAGAGAATTGAAGTTGACTCACGAAACACAGATCCAATGCAAGCTGTAACTCAACAAATACAAAATCCTCAACAACAAATCCAAGACATGCAAAGAGGAACAACCAAGAGATATTTTCTGCAAGACATCTTCCCTTATCCTTTTGACAGAAGTCCGAACATGATACCATTTCCACCAAACTGTGATCTTCCAAAATATGACAAATACAATGGCAAATCTGATCCGATAGATCATGTAAGAGAATTTCACACCATGAGCTTGGAATTTTCACATGAAGAGACCTATTTAATGAGATTGTTTCCAAGAAGTTTGGGTGGTCAATGCATGGAATGGCTTTCAAAACTCCCACCAGGTATTAGATCATTTGAAGAGCTGGTCAATAAGTTCATCACTCAATATTCCTACAACATTCAACATGAAATAACCATGAAGGATCTTTGCAACACAAAACATAAAAAATGGTAAATCATTTCTCACAGTTTTACAAAGATGGAGAAGATTATTTGCTAGATATCCTTGTCTTATACCTAAAAAAGAAAATATGAGAATCTTCATTGAAAATCTCAATAGTGAGATGAGTTATAAACTCAAATTGCAATGTTCACCCAGCTTTGAAAAGATGATTGAAAATAGACTTTAAGATTGAGGAAGCCTTGGTTAAAAGAGGGGTGTTAAAAATCTATAATGAAGGAAATAACTCAACAAACTCCTCCAATCATTATAACAACAATGAGAAACCCAAATTCTGGCAAAGAAAAAAGAATGCTGGTAATGATGGTGTAGCTGAAAAACATAATGCAAAACTAGTCTTCAATTTATCAGGAATTACACCCAAAAACAATCAAAACAACAGTAAAAAGAACATTAAATCTAAACCAGCTCCACCACCATATCAAACACCATCAAATAGTAGAAAATTTACACCTTTGGGATAGTCACTTGAATTAGCATTAAAAGAGATTCTTGCAGCCAAACTCATAACATTACTAGAGGCACGAGATTGGGAACCAAGACGCAAACCATCATGGTGGAATGATGCATATTACTATGAATTTCATAGAAACAAAGGTCATAAAACAAATGATTTTATGCAACTAGAACATTTGGTGCAAGACTTGATAGATAGAAAAGAAATATCAATAGAAAGACCTCAAACAAATGCTGATCATGGAGCATTTAAAAACCATCTACCCAACTATAAAAAGGAGAATCCTCTTCTACAAATAGGAAAGGGAAAAATGTGAACCATGTCTATGATACTACCATTCTTAAAATTTCCCCAGTTGATAATCAAAGTAATTTCATCAAAATCAGGGATAAACAAGACAACTTACCAATACCAACTAATTTGGAAGTTTTTCAATTCCAAGCCATGGTGGGACATTTTACTGCACCCCATTGTTTATCATTCTTAGAAAAAGATGATGCATCTCTCACTCATCCACACAACACTCCACTCCATATTGTGGTTTTAATCGATAAACATCTGGTCAAACACGTTTTAATAGATGGAGGAGTTGGTCTAAATATCTGTACTTTAAAGCTTATCCATGCATTGGGATATTCAAAAAAAGCAATAGATTCTAGTAAAAAGATTACCATGAAGGCATATGATGAAGATGAATTCTAATCTAAAGGATCAGTTACTCTACCAATTAGAGTTGGCCATGTGGTGAAGGATGTGGTTTTCCAAGTCCTTGATCTCCCCCTGACTTATAATATCCTCCTCGGAAGACCTTGGTCCATGAAATGCAAGCAATATCCTCTACATACCATCAATGTATCAAATTTCCACACAATGGAATTGAAATCACAATGCAAGGAGATCCCAATCCTTTCATGTATTTCCATAATCTAAGCCCAAAAGTTGAATTCCCAATCCCTAGCAATCATGAAGCACCTCCTTCTCAAACATATGTTGATCCTGAATCCTTAAAAGCATCCACCTTAGTTATTGCACTATCAAACCCCAAGGTCCAAATCCATGATCTGGGATGTGGAGAATACTGTTTGGATAAGTTGTTAGTAAAAGACACAACTACTGTCATTGAGAAGGGTCAAAATTCCAACAATGATGTCAAGACAACTCTAGAAGGCATGCAAAAAGATGACCGTGCTTGGATTGAAACCTTTTGTGATCTTGATGACATGCCTATCTTTTCCATATTTGCTTCCACTCAAGCTTTTCATACCTATGATAACCCCCTATTTGACCAAGACATCTATGATAACCCACTCTTTCATCATGACCTTGCTGAAGATATCCAACCATCATCCTTCCATCCCACCTACCTTGAGATAGGATATGAATCTCCTATTGTTGCCTCTACTAATCCATCTTTCCAAGTCACTAAGGATGTGAAAGCCTCCTTTATGTTAACAGTACCAAAAATGATAGTCTCAAAGACTATTGATGGCATTTCCACTCCCATTCATCCACTAAATATTCCTATCACTTTTCCTATTTCATCCATCTCACCCACATCCATCCACCTTGTAGACATGGATAAACAAGTATCACCCAAAGAAAATATAAAGGAGGTAATTCAAGAATCAAAAGTAAAAGTGCCTTTTTTAATGGAGATCCAGAATCAAAAGAAAGCATGCAAAGAAAGAAAGATCAAGAAAATTCCTTGAGCCAAAATAAAAAGCTATAGGACAAATAAAAAACACAAAAATATCCAGACAAGTCCGTTAGCCAAAATAAAAAGCTATTGGACAAATCAAAATAAAAAGACAAAAGTGAAAGCAAACAAAAGTCAATCTCCAAACATGTCTCTCCCTCAAAAATCATTGGGGGCATTTATCAAGGAAGAAAATCAAAGAAAGAACTTGTTGATCTAAGGTCTCCATCCATGTAACCCTCACTCATATCACATATTCAATTCCACCCATCCATGTTCACATATCCATCATATCATTACACCTCCATTGGTGATGTCTTTCAATGTGTATTTGATGATGACCCCTTCACGTACTATAACTCACTAGTTGCCCAAGCTCCTTTTCTTCTAAAGCCTGATGGTCCATGTAGTGTGCACATTAGGGATCCTACCATATCCTATTTTTTCTATCATATCTATCATCCTTCATACTTTCCACTTTTACTCCTCATTCCAATTGGGTCCTTTCATCCAACATGGTCATCCACACAGGATTGAGGCATTGTCAAGGTAGGCTATGGATCTGGAGCATATCAGTTATCTACACCTGAAGGGGACCTATTTGAAGAACCTATCAACAGTCTTCATCTCAAGAAGTTTTACACATAACTCATCCAATGCACGAAAAAAATCCAAGAAAATACAAAAAAAGTGAAAGAGTGAAAAATTAAAAAAAAAAATCCAAAAAAAGCAAAAAAATGGAAATCCAAAAAAAGAGAAAGTTAAAAATAAAAAAATCGTTATCTTGATGAAAACCTGGAAAACATGCATCTTTGTGACAAAATAAATAAATCATAAAATAAAAAAAAGCAATAAAAACAAGTAGTGAAAACCTGGCAACAAGTGCTCTTTGTGATAGATTAGCTTCATCCATCTATTGTCACATGTGTTGGTCGTCCACTTATCACCATCATTATGCCTGCCCATCTTATGAACCTCATCTACATATCTGGGCATTGCGGTCATGTCTCATCTTGGCTTGGTTATCATTGTGCATTTTTGCAATAAATGGTTGGTTTCTCATTGGGGGAAAAATCCTAAACTCACTAGGGGCAACCTACTTTGAGCTTAAAACAATAGACAAACAATAGTTTGACAATGTAGCAAACACGAAAATCACAACAAAAACTCAACATTGAACATCCATCACAAATTTTAAACACCAACCATCCGAATCAACAACATAATTAATCAAACACAAAAAAATCTAATTGGATGATGTTCTTCTGAATCATGGTTTAATCACTTTAGCATGAATGTTCAACTATTGTATCTTGATTTTTTTATCATTCCTTCGAAGCTACTCAGGAATGTCATGGACTAGAGGAGCTAGGATGGAGTATTATTTTTCTTTTTTTTTTCTATTTGTGAGTTAATCATCATTACTATGTAAATCGTTGCGAGACATGATCTAAAAAGTATCATTGACGACATTTTGAATTTGCATAGGAAAAGGATTGACTCTTGTCTATTTTATGCAAGCAATACTCAGGTCATATCGGTTCAATTATGCCTAGATGCTTGTGTTACCTTGCAATATAAAAAAAATCAATGGAAGTTGTACTCAAGTCATCATGGTCTAATTATACCATTGATGTTTGTACTAACTTTCAAAATATTAAAAATCTCGATGGTGATACCAAGCACAACAAATCAAATGGAAAAATGACAATATTGCACATTTTTATTTTCATGGTTAAGATAGATTGCAGTCATATTAGTTTTGCATGTACATTTTAGATTTTTCCAAGGTTGGAAAATCTCAAAATGATTCTCTCTCATTAAAAGATTGAGTACATTTGACATTAACAAAAACAAGATCATTCACAAGTAGTTGCATAAGCATTACATACATATATTAGAAAGCATTATCATATCATACATAAATTAGAAAGCATTATAATATCACAAATCCATCCATGCATTAGATCATATATTTGCATTAGAAAAATACAAAAATAAAGTGCATCACATCTCATTTGCATGATCAAATCCATTTCATAGCATAGTAGCATTATCCATAAAGCATATAGAATCATCATACATACATCATCATTTCATCATTGCATCCATACATAACTATGGCATAATCTTATAAAACATCACATAGTATATAAAATACAAAGCAAATACATCCATCAAAAGCATTCATTATAAGAGAATATAGACAAAACATCTATCAATAAGTATCTGCTGCATCTCATATAATCTCAAAATAAATGTCAAGTGTACAATGATATCATAACATGTGGAGAGATATATCAACAAAATGTGGCAGAATATCACAAAGTCCCCAAACTGAACAAGTGAATACATCAAATGTTAATACATCAAATCTGAGAACATCAAGGCTATGTATTGCTCCCCCTAGACAATGTTGGCCTCATTGAGCCTCCTGCTACACCACTAGATGGACACACACCTAGATTCTAGGAGATGGCCCAGTCACACCCCTTATCATTGTTTGTGAATGACTCTGACCTGATCTGGCACTGACCAACTATGCATAGCTAGGGGCATGCTGCTCTAGAGGAACTGCCTCATAGTATTGTAGCCTATAATACTCAACCTCTCTGGATGAATTCCATACCTCTCTAAGCATATCTCCTATGGTGGTACCCTTAGAAACTCTCTATAATCTCTCCACCAAGGCCTCCACATGCTCGTATCTTTTTCTGGCCTCATCTCTTTTTGCTATCAAAGAGGCGATTTGTGCCTGTGCCTGTGCCAGCTGTCCCTGTAGGCTCTGTACCTATACCTGTAAGGAGGATATTTGCACTTATTGCTGATGGGAGGGAACACAAATCTGAATCTATGAGGGCCCTATCGACTACTATCCTGAGGGCACTGTAGATCTCCTCCTCAGAGACACTTTGACATCCAGTACCGATCCACCTCCACCTCCATCTCCTCCATCTCCTCCATCTCCTCCATCTCCATCTCCACAATCGTCTCCTCCATCCCTTCCATCTCCCTCCTGCTCATCTCCATCTCCCCCATCTCTCCTTTATTTAGGTGCATGTGGTGGTTCCCTCTCATCATCATCCAAAGTTGGCACTGGCTCATCTGGACTGGATATCCTTGGGAAGGGATGTGTAAAGAAATACTAAGCGTAATCATCTATCATCAAAGCATCTACAATCCTTGGATGGAAATCCAATATCTATGGTTGTAACCCAAAATACTCTTGACAAGCTACATCATAGGACATGGTAGGTCCTCACTTAGGAATATCTTGTCACCTATGTGCATATAATGCCACTCCTTGGGGCATCACCTGAACTATACCATACTGGCAAAGCACTCTCATCGGCAAAAATATCTCGATCACAAACTAGGTCTTCCCAATCAAGTACCTCAAGGTGGAAACATATGGCATCTTAGTGTCATCCTCTAGCCACTGCTCACAGTCTAAGTATGGCCACCATGTCATAGTATCCAGATCATCAAGAACTTGTCACTAGTACTCCAATTTTCCCAACTTGGGATAGTCAATAGGACTTGTATACCCAAAAACATATGGTCTTCCTACTAGATGATCCTTATCTGCCATAGGTTGAGTGACAGTTATGTGCTTCCACACCCAAATTTGTAGTAGTGTCACCCCAACTGATAAACTCACAACTCCAAGGTAAACTACTTGATGCAAATTGTGATACATTTGAGCTAACATGCAAGAACCCCATACATATATGATCCCCTACATGATTATGCTCTCCAATATCCGGCCCCAACCAATGGATAGTCCCTTTGACCTACGGTCGAGACATAAATCCTCCAATGAACCCAATTAGAACATAAGGTAATGATTGATATGAAGCAACCATCTCCTTCCATGGGATCTCATACCCGCTAATTTCGTCATCATGAAAAATCCTCCTTAGTGTATCAGTACCTCCCTACTCTATATGATCATAAAAAACTAACTCACCAACAACAGGAATCCCCAATATATGATATACATCCTCTAGTGTAACTGTCATCTCACCAGTGGCCAAATGGAAAGTGTTGTGGTCACTATGCCACCTCTCAGCTAAAGCAGTCAAAAGTCCCCTGTTGATCCTATACTGGGGCATATCCATCAGAGAAGTCAACCCACATCACCCAATCAAATCTAAATCTACATGCACTAGATGGGGAATCATATCCCAAGTCTTTGGGAAGTGTTCTTGAGATTGAAGAACTCTAAAATCCTCCTATAATCATGACATATCACAAATCAACATTTTATCAAGAAACCTATCAATCAATCTAATCAACTATAATGAGATTTTGATCAAATCTCGTTGAAAATCGATCATTGAACCTCACGTATCATGAGGTCAATCATCATCTATCCTATCATTGATTCTCACCTGTCATGAGATCAATCATCAAACATCATCAAACATCATCAAAACTATGGCTAACATGATCATCAAACATCAAAATCAAGGAGAACAATCAAAGTTTCATCACAATAATCAAATGTGCCATTTCGCAACATCAATGCGCTAAAAGATTAAATGTGCTAAAACATATCATGAATGCACTAAATCATAACCAAAATGTGCAAAAATCTAGTTGCGCTAAAACAATAATCAAATGTGCTATTTCATGGCATCTATGCGCTAAAAAACCATATGTGCCATAATAGTCAATCTATGAGCAAAAATCTATCATAAATGCATTGCATTTCTCTATGCACTAATAGAACCTACCTATGCGATAAATCAGGCTTCCTATGCGCTAAAACATAAAGACAAAATTTTGAAACATGAAAAATGCGGGAAAAACACATTCAAATTTCACAAAGAGGTTTCTTGGGGTACATACTAGAGGTCCATATGCGGCTTGGTGGTTGTTTCATCAAACTTGCTTGAATTAGTGAGTTTGGTAGGAGATCACCATTTTGCTCCACTCTATCAAGCAACTCAATCTCCAAATGCAAATGAATTCAAATGAGCTCACTTTTGCACCTTTTTATCTTTTAAATGGGGTAATTAAGTGGGATTGTTTTTATTTTTAAACTAGGGAATCAATTAATCAATTAATCACTAGGAAAGCTCAATCTACTTTATTGGGAGATAAATCATCTCAACATCATAAAATTTGGAAATCATCAGAAAATCTTAAAAATCATCAAAAATTCAAAAAATCCTAAAAATCCTAAAAATTCTCGATTTATCTCTCGAGGGCACATACTCATGCATCATCACTTGAAAATCAACGTCTGGGGCATATCGAAAATTTTATCGACACTATCAAATTTTTTTCTTTGAAGCAATGTGTCGCAAACACATCACTTCATAGAGGGGAAAAATGTATACACTTAAAATTAGTCTAGAGAAAATTAATTAAATACAAGTTATTTAATTAATAAATCTTTAATTCTTCTACTTATAAATAAATTGATAAATTTATTTATGTAGTTTGTTTTCTTAAATTCTTCTTATCTAAATCATTTTCTTGATGTTTTAATTAAATAAACAAGTTTAATTAGTTTGTTTTATTTAATTAACTCCCTTTTATTAAATTCAAATTTTAAATTTGAATTTAGTCACATTTCTACTAACTTTTCATATTCCACCTCATCATGTGTCTCATGAAATTAAATATTCTTAATATTTAATTATCATTTATCTTCAACAAATTCTAACAAATTTTGAGACACTTGGATTTTACCTCCATTTGATTCCTCTCCACACTTGGCAATTTGTTCTTCTAAAGGGAAGACTCTCCTTGACTCTCTCTAACCTCTTCATCCTCAACTGTCCATCTCACCAGATCAAATCTAGACCGTTGAATCTTGCCACATAGGCTCACACCTTGGAGAAATCTATAAATAGAGTCTCATTTACAAAATTTCATATAGAGAGTTGAACATAAGTATATTTTGTAGAAATTTCATTAGCATTGTCATCTTAGCATCTTAGCATGGTCCTTTTGGCATTAGCATTTTAGAATTAGGTAGATTTGTCATGGCATTACCATTAGCTACATTTTAATTTCTATTATTTCATCATATCATTTCATTGTCAATATCATAGCAACATCATAATATTTTCACAATCATCTTGGCATATCATTTAGCAATCAATCAATCATGTAGTGTAGAAAGATTTCTTGCATTTCTAGCATCTCGTTCTTTAGTTTGTCATTTGGAAAGTCATGCACATACACAATCTAAGAACCATTATGACTTGAAAAATCCTTGGAGATAGAGGACAATGAGACACCATTAGAGAGTTTGCTGTTTTGATTTGATTATCTTTTGAATTCTCTAATATAATGTTTCATTGGTGTGTTGTAATATTTGCTTATGCACTCACATATTTTATATACACAATAGTGTGTAAAATTTTCTATCGGCCTCTGCCCAAATTCCCAATATGGTATTAGAGAGGCGATTGTGGGAGTAATGTAATTTTTGATAAGGACATGAAGATATGTTGCTCCAAAAAGTTTGAGTGATCCTAGTGATCTCGTGACCATCAAGGCGATCTGAAGCAAATTCAAAAGTCTTAGAGCTATGCAAAGGTTGCTTTAATTTTGAAGCTTTTGTTTCCTTGGGTAATGGTGGAGAAAGTTGTGTTTTGACATTTGAGAAAGCTCATGTACAAGTTCTCCTTGAGTGGCATATAACCTAGATCAGGTTGATTTAAAGGGTGGAAGTTGTAGATCATTTTTTGTTTTCAGAAGCAGATTGAGTTCATTGTTGGCACGACATGGTTACTACATAGTTAGTTTGTTTGGTGATTTTCCCACTCATTAGCCTTTACTGAGATTTGTTGTTTCTGGAAGCTCATGTATTCCTGAATGACTAGCATGCTCCATTGTAGCATGAAGGATTGGAGGCTAGGGGCTTCCTTTATCACTTTCAAGAGAAGGCATTTTGAGATTAGAATCAACCAATCAAGCTTGTTGGGTTTTTATTTTTTTGATCGAGCAAGTGTATTCCTAGCATCCTATGGAATGCGTCGACATTAGATTTGGTAGCCTTTGGTGCTTTGTCGGCTCTATTCATTCATTTTGAAGGATCGTAATTTCTCATAGCTCAGGCTTATAATTGGAGTCCCCTAATCAAAGCCTTCTCTCATTGTAATTGTGGTTCTTTTGCTGTGGATCGATTTGTAGTTGGTGAATTTTCTTGCTGATTGTGGTTACTAGTTACTATAGTCAACATCTTCTACTAGTATGCATTTAGTTCTTTCCAGTCTCAAAATGATATTATTGAGATTCTTCTAATATTTTGTGGTGAAATATTTAATTTTGGGGTTTAGTATTTGAAAGATTATTACGGGAGGTAGTGTTTTGTATTCAAATAATTTTTTGAGAATTGTCATGGATAAATTAAGTTTCATCGAGAAATTCGATGGTAGAGACTTTCATACATGGTAGATATAGATGCAACTACATTTGATAGAAAAGGATCTTTGGGATGTTTTCAAATTGAGCCTAGTGACACCAATTAATGCAGATGAACTTGCTAAATGGAATATCAAAAATCAAAAAGCTTTGGGAACAATTGGTCTCAAGTTACCAAAAGCATATTTACACCATGTGGATTTTGAGAAGTTAGAAAAAGAGATTTGGGAATACTAAACAGGCTCTTCGAATCTGAAGTAGAAAGTGCCAAGACAAAATTGAAGCAGAGATTATATAGATTGAAGATGGAAAAAGGTACAAAAATGGTAGATCATATTAGTAAGTTTCACTCTCTCCTAAACCAACTAGCTAACATTAATGAAAAAGTAAAAGATGATGATGTAAAAGCAATACTTTTGAATAGTTTTCCTAAGCATATGTTTGGTATGATCACATTAATCAAGGTAAATATTATCCTTGAAGGAGTAATCTCTACTCTACTTGACAATAATGAAGACTTAGAATCTGAAGAAGTTTTATATGTACAAAAAAAAGCAAGAAAAGGTAAGTACAAATCCAAGTATATTCCTTCAAAAGGAAATATCAAATGCTTCTATTGTAATGAAACAAGACATGTAATTTTGAATTGTAAGAAGATGGCAAAAGATGTACTAGATATATTAGATCAACATGCTTCCTTGGTTGAAGAAACCGATTGGGAAAATAATGCTAATGATGAAGAGCTATCATGTCCTAGTGATGAACAATATGTGTTTTAGATAAATTCAAGCTTGGAAGCAAGAGGCAAAGGAGGAAGGAGGACACTCAACGTCCTCTCATTGGTCACCAACGATGAGGCTGCTTATCGGCTTTGGTGGCATTTCATTTTATATTGTAAAGTGTGCTTATGTTTTCTATACTTTTTAATAATTGGAAATTTCACAATGGGGGGATATAACATCAATATTCTATCTGTAGTTGTAGTGAAAATTTCCTTTTTTGTTGGAGATCAAGTGACACGATCATCAAAAAATACTATGTGTGGGTTATTTTCTTATGTTAACCCTCTAGTGTAAAATATTGTAAAAAAAAGCACTAGTATAATGAAATTCATGGATCTTGAAAGGGTTTGTGGGAGGATCTAGAAAACCACATGAGGTGAACAGATGAGTGGGTTCCTGTTCATGTCCAAGTTTGTGGTAAACCTATGTGAAAACCATGAAGGGTTGATGGGAGGTGCCTTTCGTTTTGAATCAAGATCATGATCCACAAGAATTGGGCTTACTACAGATGAAGGGTGTGAGTTTTCACCATGTTCCCACTAAGGGGGGGAATGTTGGAAAAAATATTGTTAGTGTTCACATGTTTGTTAGAATTATAGGAAAATTAATGTTTACATTATATTTGAGGTGTTAGTAATTATGTAATTATTATTGTAATAATGAGGTTGTTAATAAACAACTCACTAATATTTGTTATGCTCATGAATGATATTTCAAAATATTTATTATAACACCTCCCTATTAAATAGGAGGTTTTTTGGATATGTAAATGGCTATATATTAGCCAGGTATTGAGTGTGAGAAAGAAGGGTATATTATAGTATGTAAAATATTCCATTGGCCTCAACCCAAATTCCCAATATTAACAAGCGTGTTGTTGGAAACACAAGTGTGTCATTGACCATAACATGTGTGCCACTGAAATAGCAACACACTTGTTGAATATTTTTTACTTAAGAAAATCATGCATAAAAAAATATGCAAGCAAATTTTTTTGAGGTACGTACTAGTGTTCCTACATCGACTGGATGCTATAACTCATGAACTCAATCTGCAAGGTGTTGTGAGAGCATACAATTAGCCATTGCATTAGGATCTCTACATGATCTCTCTCTAAATCTCTCAAATTCTCAAACTCAAAGTGTGCAAATGAATTGGAAAATGACCCTTAGCCCCTATATATGCATGAAAAATTAGGGTTTTTGACCTAGTAGCATAGTGTAAACCTAGGGTTTTGCTCTTATGTCTATGTTTTTGAGATTGGAAGCCTATATGAAGCATTATTTTAATGTACTAGAGCTTATTTTTGCATCCTCTTTGCATCTAAACTAATTTTATATCCTTGTTGTGATCTCAACCTAAAATTAATTTTTTTCTCGAACTCTCGAGGGGGCAGTATACCAACATTCATTCCTTTCATTGGGGCATAGTGGGGAATTCATTCCTTTAGATGGGGCATAGTGGGGCATTCATTCCTTTAGCTGGGTCGTAGTGGGGCATTTTGAAAAATAAGGAAGTTTTAAATTTTTGTTTTGAGAAGCATCAGTTCTTTGAACCAATGTAGCAAGTACCTCACTTCAAAGAGGCGGAAAATTTAGACACTGAAAATTGTCTTGATCAATATCAGGCATTTAAATTAAATTACTAATGCCATTTTCATCCTGATTTGACCATTTTCATCCATTTAAATAATCCTGATTGTTTAATTAAATTCAACATTTTATTTTATTAATCGGATAATCAACATTGTTGGGTTAATTCACCTCTTTCATGCTAATTTTCATCATATTTGATTAAATAATACAAATTATTTATTTAAACCTTTTAATTCTTCTCATTTAATTAATTAATCTTAATAATTTAATTAAACATCATTAATTCTCATTTTTGATTAAATGAGCTAATTGTTTAATTAAAATCTTAAAATCCTCCACCTTGCACAATTATATAATGTTTCAATTATTTAATTTGACTAATTTCCCACTCCTCAGAGAAATTTTCCCATGGAATATAATTTCCAATTCAAATTTGAACATTTCCCTCCACATGGAAAAATACCTTGCACATTCTTCCTAATTTTTAGCATTTGTGTTTGTGGAGATCAATTGCAACCCTTGATTAACTTTATCAATCCATTCAATCTTTCAATATCATCCATGGATTTGATCATTCATGTTGTTTCCTCTCATCCATTTCTATCCCTTGATTAACCAAATTGATCCTATCCATTGATTCACCTAAACATCCTATAAATATCTTCCATTTTATGAGTAATTCTTCCACAAGAATTTAGAAAAAATAGACTATAGTCATTTTTATATCCATTTTGAGAGAAATTTGCATCCATTTCATCCATTTATCCATTAAAGCATCATTCAAATATTGCTTCAACAATGAGATTAGGAAAGGCCTGATCATTCCACATCAATTTAGTACTAATCCCCCAATGGGATGAGGTTTGAGTGTTTTTGATGAGGAAAAGCAGGTTTTGATGGAACCTGAAACCCATTATAGTCCAGTTTTGAATGGACTAGAAACCCTATCCAAGTGAAACATGTTGCACCAAAGATAATCCAAATACCACCAGCAACAACACTAAGAATAAAATTGGAAAGAACATCCTGCACAAAGGTTTTACAGGGACCTTGAACACACAAATAAGCTAAAACTGGAACCTTAAACCCTTAACTAGGTTTTTTAGGGACCTTAACCCCATAACAGGTTTAGAAGGGACCATAAACCCTTTACAATCAGGTTTTGATAGGGACCTTAAACAGAAATAAAAGATGAAGCAAAGAAGAGCCCCAACCTTTAACTAGTTCCAAACGCCTTGCAATGCCAACTCATACTCCAACTCTACAAGAGAGAGCTCCCCTCTATAGAAGAGGAAAAAATGAGATCCAACACTAATAGAGAAGCCACTCTTTTGCACACACCAAATCCATCTCAATAGGAGCCAATAGTAGAGTAGAGAACTTTCCACCACCACTACAACAACTATCTCCACCTCAATAGGAGAGGGCTCGACCTCACTAGGAGCAATATTCACCTCAGTAGAAAGCCACCACTCTAATAGATAAGGAAAAAACTTCATCCTTTGACTGTAAGAGAGTTAGAAACTAGAAAAATTACATTCTGCAAACCTCAGTCTCAAGCCAACACCACTGAGCATACTAGAGTGTCAAGATAGCCAGCTCAGACCAAACAAACTCCCCTTTCAAGAACGTCAGCTTGAAAGCATGAAAGGGGGTCAAACCACCAATGGTAAGTGCCAAAACCTCTTGGGACTCAACCCAGATAAACCAGAAAATACCAATTCTCACCCATAGGCTAACAAGAGGCTAAAAAAAAAGCACCAACCCCCACTAGAAACAAGAGTAAAGCTAACCCAAAGGGAGACAAAGTAAAGAGCTCAATAGGAAGGAACAAATCCTGTGAGGACAAGAAATGAAAGGACTAGAGTTCACCCAAAAAAGAGATTGTATCAAAAAATAGGGGTATAAAACCACACTCCGTAATAGAAAAAGAACATCCCCTAGCAACAGACAAACGAGGACAAAACTACCCTCTCTAAATACATAGGGGAGCAACAAAGAACAAGGCCCACTCCCACCTTCAACAAAAGTTCTAAAAGAGCCTACATCCACCAAGAAGAGAGGAAAGAAATCCATTGCATCGAAGCTAAAGAGAACCACCACCAAAGAGCCCCCTCCAGCCGCTTCAACAACTCCAACCACTTTAGCACTAGAAGGGGAAAAGAGACTAGATTAACCTATCTCAAAGCAACAATAAGAAACTCCAAAGCAAAGCCACTACTAACCAAAGAGAGCCCCAAATAAGGGATGCACAAGCCTAGCATGGAAGGAGAAACATATTCTCCCTCTAAAAACCACCAAAACTCTGAGACAGGCTTCCCATTAGAGAGAACCACCACAAAACAAAGCACAACATTCTCGACATAACACTAGAGGAACAAGATCCAAAGCCATGAAAAATAGTCACTGCCAAGCACACCCAAAATAAACAAGCATTGTAAGAGAGAAAAGAAATGACCCTCCAATGCCAATAGCCACAGAAGAAGACAACTCATCGGCACCACTCCCAAACCCTTCCAAGGACAAGGCTGGAGAAGAGAAAGATAAAAGAGGAGCCAACCAAAATTCCCTGTCCTCACAACACCACACAAGAGAGGAATCCATTGAAGCACAATGCATCATCAAACAAGGGTGAAGAAACCCCACTCGAAATGCCAAAAAATGTGACCCCAAAGGCCACAAAAGGAAAAAGGGACCAAATGATCGTTGATCCCCATCACCATCCTCAACTTTTGAATCACTTCCATCATCTGCAAAAGAAAAGTTTGAACTATCACCACTGATTCTATCCCCACTCACCATCACAGTTATGAGGTTTGAGTGTTAATTAGGTTTTCATTTCATGATTTCATGTTATTTTGTGTTTTAACGTCTTCTTAGTTGGTATTTCAAGAATTTCATTGGGAATATGACTTAGGTTAATTGATTTATTTACATGCTTAATTCAATTGTGTTTAGCCCGATTAATATTCATGTTCACAAAATATTATTTGTTGGAATTATGAAACAAGAACAAAACCATGAGCCATAGGATCAAACAACAAACAAGGACACCTTCTATGCAAAAGATTTACAAACAATATATGCAATATCCCTCAACAAGAAAAAGCTACAAAAGTAAGAGACTTCCAAAAAGATATGAAAGCTCAAGATATAATTACAATGAGGGTTGAGTGCTTATAAGAGAAAAACCCTAAATGAGAAAGGGATTAGATCATGGCAAGTGCCAACATAATATGATATAAGACAAAATGATCTAATGTTAGCTCAACTTATAAAGCAATCCTAAGTTTAGTTTAAGTGCATGAGAATAAATTAGACTAATAATCAATTAAAGAGTAATTAATTATTAGCTAATACATGATAACTCTAACACCCCCCTTAAGATGAACTTAGGAAGTAGCTAAAAACCATTAAAAAAAAGAATGCATGGGTACCAACAAACAAGGCCATGTAAGGTACCCATGTACAAACAAAAGATCTCTATAATGTGGAGAAATAGAGAAAACCTCATGGGAAAAACTCCACTCCAAAAAGAGATGAAAGCTAAGTGAAGGAATGAAGAAGCCTCCAAACAAGACAATGTTGTCCCAAAAGATAGGAACAAAGGATGAACAAAAATAACACCTCTGAAGCATGAAGAAGCTACAAACACTGTCAAAGAATGACTGTTGCAATTTCAAAAACAAGAATGCAAGAGTATCCATGTGGTAAGTGATCCATCTCACTAAAATGTAAGTAACCAGCCACTGATGTATGCTGCATCCAAAAGTACATAGGAATAAATATTGTATACATAGCTCACTCCAACGCGAAACCAAAGTAGCATTAGAACCAATAATAGAAACACCCCATAATGCTAAAAAGGGAGAGGTGTGATAGGTACACTAAAATTGAATGCCAGAAAGAAGTGCAAGAAGAAGAGTAAGGAACATCTGAATGTTGAAATATGAAAGTACCCACATATAAAGGGTGTGAAAAAAAAAGTCACACAAGCATGAGGCTACTATCGTGGAAGGGACACTCACTTGACAAAGGTATGATTGCAAACAAAGGAAAAACATCAAACCCTCCCCATGGAACCTTATAACATAGTTCGTGTACAATAAGGCACAAAGTGATGTGCAAGATCCCATTAAAGATACACCTGTTGTGGCACTTTATTTCAGTGTGTTTACATAATGACAAAATTCATACAATGCAAGTCCATAATGTTCAAAAAAGGACTACATTCTAAAATACAATTATTTTATAGAAAAAGAGGAAAATGGTAGCACCATGATGAAGTATATAAAAAAAATACACTTTAAAAAAAATGACACCCAAAAAGGAGTCCAAATGCAAAAGATATGGCTTGTCGAAGTCTCTAAAAAAAGAATTGAACATTAACAACACTCAGAAAATAGAATTATGGAAAAAAGAAGAAGTCCAAACTAGAAAACACTTGTACCACCACGAAGATCTCAAAATTCTACCCTGTTTTTAAAAAAAAAACATTGACAAAGCCCACAATATGGCTAAGATATGACCTCTGGAAGTTGAGGTGCAAAAGTGAAAAGCCCAACAAAGAGAGGTTGAGTAGGGAAAAAAAAATCCTTTGCCAAATTTTTCAAAAAACAAAATAGGGGTCCACCAATTTTAGAGGTGCTAATAAAAAAATTCTCCAGGTACAGTGCATGTGACATTATTTGCAAAAAAATATATTGCAAAAAATTTGCATGTTTTATTTTTAAAGAAAAAACAACAAAAAAAACTTATATATATATATATTTTAAAAAGTATATAAAAAATAAATTTTTATTTTTTAAGTTAAAAAAACTATTCTATTTTTATTAAAAGTATATATCTATATATATATATAATTTGTATTTATTTTTTTTAAAAATTAAATAAAAAGAAAATGGCATGGGGTTTTACCCTCCACCACCACCCCTAGGTGGGGGGTCCAAGGGGGCCAACACCCTACGAATGGCAGGGGGCGGTACCCCCAATGGAACCCCTCCCATGGTGGCGGTGGGGCCCAAGGGCCCTGTTACCTTGCCACTAGCAGGGGAGCAGGTACTTTGGTACCCCACACTTTTTTAATTTTTTTTTTTAATAAAAAGACAAAGAAAAAACCTGTGTTGCCCTTTTAAAGGGCTTTTAAAATATATTTTATTTATTTATTTTTAAAATGCAAGAAAAATATTATCAAATATATTTTTATTTTTACCTTGATTTTCATATTGGGAGGCCATACAACCTTCCTGGCAAAAAAAAATTGCCGCAGAAACTTCCAACATGGATTTTGACAATTTAACAGGTGATCTTAAGGTTTTTGGGCCTTCTGAGCGCAATGGAAATGTCTATTTGGTGCCAAAATGCACCAAAAAAGTAGCTACCTTTTAGGTTTGGAAATAAAGCAACCTCTTCAAACCTTCGTAGATCTAGCGTCAGGAACCCAAATTAGGTGAAACAAAAGGAAATTCTGACTTTTTCAACAACTCCAAGTCCAATGGTGAGGGTCATTTCATGCCAAAAAGCACAAAAAATTTACCCACCTCCAAAATTTGAAAAAAAAGAAAAGGGGATTCAGATTTGAAGCTTGTAACCCTTGTTGAAGAAAATAAACCTCATAAATCGAGAAGGGTTCACTAAATCCATGCTCTAATACCATGTTAGAATTGTGAAACAAGCACAAAACCATGAGCCACAAGATCAAACAACAAAAAAAGACACCTTCCATGCAAAATATCTACAAACAATATATACAATCTTCCTCAACAAGAAAAAGCTACAGAAGCTAGAGACTCTCAAAAAGATATGAAAGCTCAAGATATAATTACAATGAGGCTTGAGTGTTTATAAGAGAAAAACCCTAAATGAGAAAGGGATCAGATCATGACAAGTGTCAACATCACATGAGATGAGATAGAATGATCTAATATTACCTCAACTAATAAAGCAATCCTAAGTTTAGCTTAAGTGCATGGGAATAAATTAGACTAATAATAAATTAAAGAGTAATTAATTATTAGTTAATGCATGATAACTCTAACATTATTAAAAATTAATTTCCCACTAAAACCCTAGGTGCCTAAAGACATCTTGATAAGGATTTTGTAACAAATTTAAAATAACATGAGATTTATAAAGTTGATGGAACCTTAATCCTAAAACCTAGTGGTGAATAGAAGTATAGAATAATTTATCACCTTCTAATTCATTCTAATTATGCTTGCAAGTTATCTATTCACAATCAAGCTCAAAAGATCAATATGTAGTGGTATTTTTTAGAAATAACTAACTACTTTGACTAGCCTAGAGGCAATCCAAAGTTGGAAAAGTACTGGTAGGTAGTACTACTATGTACTTTATGTGATATATGGTTGGAAAGGAATATGTATATTTTTAAAACTCAATTACCTTTTAGGAATGTTGTTGGCTTAAGATAGTGTCTATTATAAAAGGGTTTTTTGAGAACTCAATTTTAAAGAACATGGATAAGCTATCTAACTCTAGAACCAGTATTATCAATAATTAGCACTTAAATTTTCACACTAATTCATGGTTTAATAGTAAAATAGAAAAATAATAAAAAGGGGGAAATGAAAGATAATGAGTGAGGGGTGAGTTAAATATTGTTGGAATAATAAAATAAAATATTGAAGTGATTAATTATGGGTTTGGAATCATGGATTTAAGAAGTGATTTTTGTTGGGGGTTTGATTTCATTTAGGAACTAAAACTAACAAGGTAAAATAGGAGGCCCTAGTAGGTCTCAAAGAAACTTAAGTATTTTGGGAATTGACTTGAGGTTGAAGGTTATTCAATAATAGTGATAAAAATAGTTAAGAAGGAATATTATCCTAATTATTAGTTCATAAATAAAGGAGGCACCATCCTAGGATTGTAAATTTGATCATTAAACTTATCTCATTAATACACAAAGATAAATTTTGTGGCACACTACCTAACCAATCAAGGGATTCTACATTTTATTTCTCTTCCATAGAATGTAAAGGGATGAATAATTATGAATCCCTTAAATATTATATTTATTAGATAAAATCCCATAACCCTTGTGGTCTACTCATGTTTAGGAGGTTACACTAATGTCTTTAGGATCATAAATAAGACAATACTAGTTGTGGTGGAACCCTAATTTTTTTTTATGGTCCCATAACATTTCATGGTTAATTTTTTGACTCCTCATGTCCTGTTGCCATTAGGGTCTAGGGTTTTAAGAATTTATTTACATTTTCACCCTTGCTTATCTTTTGGATTATGTTCTCTCATTAACCAGTTACATTAGGTAACCAGTTAATTAAGTGGCATCTTATGGTCTTTATCATCATTGTTTAACCAACCTCAATATTTAAGTTGCCCGTCGAGCCTAGGAAGTCCCCTTTTAAAAACAACTTATGCCCATATGCATTTTAGCACCACTTAAGTCTACCATTGGTGGTTCATCCCTCATCACGTGTTCCTTTTGACTTGCCCATGTCCATCTCTTGACGAGCAAAGCACTATATTTCTTAGCGCGTTAGGTTCATCGCCCATCACATGTTACATTTTAACCACTAGAAAGCAACCCCCAATGAGCAATGCGGTTAAGTATTTAACCCATTGTTGGCCTTACCACTATCCTCAGTTGTCTCGTGCATTCTAAAGGGGGACTTGCAACCATTGATGGGTTGAGTTACTCCCCATCATGCGAGTTTGGTGTATTGCATGCTGATACTGCTCCATGAAAAGTGAACGAGTGATAAATGATAGGATTTAAATTTTTGGCTAGGATCCTCCCGCGATCAAATGAATGGCTGATATCTCATTGCTAGCTTCTCAACCATCGCTTGATGAGGTCCCAAAGAAAAAATAGAAAACGTGATGGGCGATATGAGTTGGGTTTCTAGATAAGATCATCTCACGATCAAGATCGATAGCTAGCAAGTTGAGAACAATGGAGTCTAGATATAGATGGGTACGTGGTGGTTTTAAAAGTATCTCTTCATTGTTTCTAAGTACGAACAAGAAAGCAAGTGGCGATCCTTGATGGGCCTCGTTGATCGAGTTTTAAATCCTAAATGATTGATAGTCAGGATTTAACATGCAACGATTGATTTTCTACTCGCTCAAGTGAGCCAGGGTGTCCATTAAATGCAACTCACCTATAATTACTCTATTTAATGAGGATTTTCTATAGTTTATTTGATCATTCACAATTATTAGGGCACTGAAATGATTGCCACAGGTACTAGAGGAGTGATATTTGAGTATTGAGCAAATCATCACAAAGGTGGTGGTATGATATCCCCTAGTCTATAAGTGTGCACACATGCATTATTGTTATCCATGTTAAGTACCTAGGGTGGTATTGTTGTTGTAGCTCAATTGTACTTTGTATTATCTTGTGTAGGGTTGTTCAATTTTTCATTTCTATGGGGGAGGATCTTTTAAAAAGTTTTAGCTAGTTTTTTCCCTGCAAGATAGGGTGTGGTCAGTGTTTTACTCTAGATAAAATGGGTGAGCCAAATACTTCTGTCACACCAGTTTGAAAGTATAGGAGGTTGAGTATGCAAGAATCACTTGCATATGTGCCTGAAGCTAAATCCATCATGGCAGAAATTTCAATTGTCTCAAAGGGTAAGAGGAGTGTTTGAAAGAAGGCTGAGAAAGTTACTGTCCAAAGCACTTACAATATGAGAAATATGACTATTTTAGAAGAATTAGTCAAGTTTAGAGGGAACGGGCTTGTTGAGTCCGAGAATGAATTGAAGAAGTAGAGTAAGGGTCTTAGGGTCTATTCAGGGAAGCCTAGTGTTCCTATTGTGATTTCTAATAGTTCTTCAAGTGAGGAAGGGAGTCGGCCCTAACTCTGGCCATTGTTCCATTTCCCTTGTGTCCTATGATGATTCAGATGATGAGGTGATAATTTCTACTCCAATTTCTATCAAGAAACCAAGTGGGGGTTTACTCAACTGCTAACAAGGCCAGGTAGCACCCGTGTTCTCCTACTGAATGGTGTGTGGTTTTTGGACTTTTGTGGTGACTTGACCTTGTTATAGCTGGTTCGTTAGTCTGTGCCATTGGTATTGATGGTGACTTCCTCGGTGTTGGTGAATGTGCTAATTTTGATAAAAACTCCTTTTAGAAGGCTTGCATATGATTCTCTGACCAATTACTTGGTGCTCTTTTTTCCTTTTTGATTTCTCATGGTTAAAGAATGATTAAATATAATGGTTCAAGAAATGGCCCAAATGAAATGAAATCAATTTTGAAATGATTATGAAATGTAATTGTAATGAGCCTGATGCTTGTTGCCCCCTTCATCTATAAAAGGGATTTCAAGGCTCATTATAGAGGTTGAAATTTTGAGTCTAGAGGTCTAGGTAGAATTTAAGTCCATAGATACAAAGCAGAAAGCTTGATGAATATGTTGGCCAATCATCTTGGGTATAGGTCTTATAGGAAATAGTATTAAATAGTTCTACATGAATGACTGATATCAAAACAAATCTAAATTACAAAGCATGTACTCTCCTTTGTACATTTTTGTTAATTATAAATGAAGATATCAAGGATCTTTTTGTTTGTTACCAATCATTTAATTGGATGTATGGCTCTTTTTTCTTTGCTTTAGCTTAAAGAGTTAATTAAACACTTGAGGAGAGTTGTAGGTCTATAAGAATTTGCAGAGGATTTGGTAAGAAGTGATGTTTTGGATATCATGAGTTTTTGTATTGCAAGGAATTATGAAAATAGTCCATCTATTTCAGAATTAATTACTGGGTATTCCATTTCTGACTCCATTTACCCAATTGATGAGGCACTGGCTTATTTGTCAAGAATCCGTGCAATCAAATGAAATGGTAATATGCCTGGCCATAGGTTGAAAATAAGAATAATACTCATTAAAACCTTGTTAATTCTGAAATGTAAGTTTGAAATACATCCTCGTTCCTAGCAAATGGACAATTATTTACTTAAATATTAGCCAAATCTTTAGTGGATTATGTCAATCTGCAAGTCGTAGGAACTGATTTGTGTCTAGAAGTGTTCTTCATCAAGTAGATCAAAATGAACAACATTGGGAAACACCCTCCCAGGTCTCACAAATCCTAAAGTGCAAGAGTAAAGACCTCATAAATTCTTTATTCGTCATGTTGGCCATTAGCCTAGGAATGTCTTAAACATAAGGATCAGCTCTCCTTTAGAGAATTTTGGGGTTCAGTTGGAAAAACCACCAACAAGTTGCACACAAATTTATTCAAGTCAATTTTCATTCATTTTCCTCAATGTGACACATGACATTGTTAAGATTAGAAATTTTCAACGGAAATTGTATTTTTTTATGAATTTCATCTAGTGATTGAGCATAGTTCTCTCTAGTTTTGTGATGCGGTCATGATTTTCTTTGGAAATAGGTTTATAGCTCAAAAGGGAATTGAAAGGCATTGACTATTTCATGGTAGTGTGTTATATTTTTGGCTAAGAATATTTTTAAAAATTTCTCATCCAAGGGCATGCTCAAAGTGGTGAATGCATTTCAAGGGTCTTATGGGTTGTGAGATAATCAAGTGTCAGGTGTTGAAGGACCATAATGGCTTAGGATATTTAAAAAAATTAAAGGTGTAATGGTGGATATAGATATTTTTAGATCTTGGAATCTTTTCTCCTTTATCTATATTTTTTTAGCTCAAGGAAGAATTAGAGGATTTGAATGAAGCATCCTCTATAAAGGTGTGGTATATAATTTTACTTGTTGGGTTATGGCCCAGGATATTTTGTTATCAATGAACACTTGGTTTATAGCTTTTGTGGAACATATTAAAGCTCATGATTCTCTCTACAAAGCTACTAGCATGGTTATGAAGATAAAAAATGTGTTAGAAGTTAATAGGTAGTATACCTTTCTTATTTTTTAAAATGGAAATATAATTTGTACCTTGTGATTTGTAGAGATGAAGAAGTGCATAAAATTTCATGGTTTAGATTAGCAAAGGGGCTAGAAGTTTTAGTGTAAAAAAAAGTAACCCTTTTTCACACTTAGTTTGGGAATGAATAATTACTGATAAAATGGACTTAATTGTGCCTTATTTAGGGTGTTGTAAAGTGTTTATTTACACTTTCACACTAATCTATGGCTTTAATTAATTAATTTAGGACCCTTAAATTCAAATCCAAGCCTAATTTATTGCATTTTTTGTGGGATAAAACCCAACACTCATTAATAATGTTACATAACACTTAATTTGGCAAGGTATGAGTCCTAGGCTAGTGAACTAGGACCCATTTTCCACCTGGTGAATGGGACCTTCCTAGGTCCTAGGACCCCATTTGGACATATCAATTTCATATCCCCAAAGCATGTCCTAGTTGAGTATTCTAGAACCCATTCACCCTATGGCGAATGGGTCATCCTTAACTTAGGGAACCCCCTTGGGATGCATTCTAGGTGGGATTCTAATAACATCAAATCTTAGATCTGATGTCAGCATGTGTTATTAGAATTTCATGATTTAATCTTAAGTTAAGTATAAATATAAGGTTATTTCAGTATGTTTTCACCTAAGAATTTCATGAGATCAAGAAACATTCACAAGAGCATTATAGAGCATTCAAGAAGGAATTCAAGGGAAGACTATTGAAATTTTATTACAACAATCAAGGATCTCTTTTATCATGTCAAAGTCATGCATGTTGTTGAGCTAATGTGATGTTGTAGCATTGGTGATCAAGTTCAAGTCTTCAAATCCATTATCTTATGTCAAGTTCATGATCAAGATCTACATACATTGAGGAAAATTCATGCTAGATTGCTGATTGGTACTCCAACGCTCAATTAAGGATTGGTAAGTTGTGGAATTACATTGTTCATTCATCTTTCCTTTTATACATTGTCTCAATTCAAGGTTTAATTACAAAAGAGGGGTTTTACAAAGGCAAACCCCTATTCCCTAACAATCAACATTTTCTCCTCTTTGAAGTGTGATTGTAGGTTTTAGATTGAAGATCAAGTGGAGAATAAAAGTTTTCAAAGTTACAAAGTTGCAAAAGTTGTCATATTTCTTGGAAGATCACGAAAACTAAGCTACAAAAATTATTTTTGACTTTTGGGAGCCGAACACTTGGGATTTGGGAGTGCATACATTGAAGAATACGATCCTAAAACTAATTTTCTAGAACCCTAACATGAACCCATTCGCCACTGGGCGAATGAGTCCTTAGTGAGTCCCAAAACAACCCTTTTTCAAAAAGGTACACATTATTTCTGTTGCATTGGCATTGATGGTTTGTCATTGATGTCAAAGGTTCATTGTTCATGGTACTTACTTGATGCTTCAAAGGTGCTTGCTCTTTATTTTCCAAAGGTACTGTTCAAAAGGTTGCAAAAGAATATTGTTCATATGGAGTTGATGTTGATGCAATCCTTGAAGGCATGGGTTTTATACAAAGGGTGATGGCAAGGTATTCAATCTTAATGTTGCTTCAAGGATGTCAAAGGTGATAGTAGGGTGTTGTAGTGAATTGTATTGTGGTGTTGCTTCAAGTGAAAATGGCATTCAAGTTTTTCATCAAGGTGCTTCATATCAAAACTATTCATCAATGTATAACATCAAAGCTCAAAGCTTCAAAGAAAAGTATCAGAGCATCTCAACCAGTTGGTAAAGGCATTTCAACATCACATAGAAATCAACTTATCACATGTGGGGTTGGAAAATTTACATGTTTCTCAACATAAGAGTTTGTTTATCTCTAAAACCCTAATACTTTTTATCATTCTAGTAATCTAGGGTTTTATGTGATATAAGGGTTTTTTAAAAACAAGTTCATTCTTTTCTTTATTTTGAAAGTGACTTGTAGTCATTGGTCACTATTTATTTAAGTGATTTGCTCAAGGTTTTTGCTACATTCCTTAATCGACCCCCTTTTATGCTGTTACCTACATCAAATAATTCATAAGTTTTGTTTGAATTTTCTAAGCGTTAATCAACGATGTTCTTTAAAAATGGTTTTGGAGGCAGATGAAGATCAAGCACTCGTATTCAAACTGTCCAACATCTATTTTTTGAAACTTAAAATTGATAGGTGGTAGAACATTGAGCGATTTTTACAGTTGTGTTTCTATTTTGAAGATGAATAGCCATTGGTGATTTTATGGTTGGCTCCAAGTCTACAAAGATGTTTTTTATTTTTACATTTTGGCTTTTTGTCTTCTAATTGGATAATGAGTTGATGTTTTCCATTTTTTAAAGATATATACGATGGGACCATATGAGATATATATGTGGCTAAATCCTATTTTTTATATTGATATGGAGAACTATGGTTCTGATTTACATATGCAGGTTATACAATGATTAAAAAGAAGAATAAACATTGAGAATAAGAGAAATGAACATGATATTGTGAATGAACTTGAATATAAATGATTATACATAGATACACTGAAAAAGGAGGAAGGTATGCGAACAATATATAAGAATATGAAGTAGGTTTGGAGGTTGAATTACTTAGATATATTAGATGAAGACATGCATAGATGAATGAGGACATGCAAATATTGTGAGGTATGAAGACAATGAAAGATGGAGATATTGATAATGAAAGTGTAAAGGTATAAAAACAATGAATGAAGGCATGACGATACAAACATAGTGCAAGAATGAATATGATGGATTGATGTTTCTTTTTGAAGATACATACATTCTAAAATATGTGAATGGAAGAGGTTTTTTGGTATATAAAGAAATGGAAGAATCTACAGAAGAATTGTGATAAAAAGAGAAATTTGTATTATGGTTATTTTTATGAACCTTTGTTGATTAAGACTTGCAAATTGTACATAGAATGAAGTGGAAAGCTAAACAGTGAACCTAGGAGAATTGATCATAGAAATGTTTACCATTGTTTTTTGTATTTGGTGTAGTATATCTTTTAGGTACATAGAGTAATGAAAGAAAAATAAACTATTGTATTATGTTGATTAGAAGTTAGAGGTATGGTGTATGTAATTACAACAAAGAGGGATATAATCTTTTGTCAAGATTATTAGTGCCTAAACAAGCATTTGTTTCCTTCAATTCAAGATTGTGTAGAGTTTTTAATCAAGGTTGATAATGATTGCATATAAGGTGACAATGACAAAAGGATTTGGTAATCTATATTAAAACTCTAGTTAAGCAATGTTATGGAGTGAAACAAAGAAACCCTCTATAACCTATTATATTCTTTTTGAAGATTTTCAATAAGATTTGTAATCTTTCCAGTGAGGCTTAGTCTTTCACTAGTGAGGCTTGTTGTGTTGTTAGTGAGACACACAATCTGTGTACTACAAAGTTTTGGATATTGTAGCCTAATGGATCTTTTATTGAGAGTGGTTTCTTCACCCTTTTTCAAGGTTTTCCACTCATAAATTTGGTGTCTTTCCTTGCTTTGATAATGTGTTGTTTTGTATATGGTTCATTACTCTTGATTCTCTTGTGATATTGTAAATTACACATCTCTATATCTTTCATGAAATACATCTTTGGTTGATCAAAAGGGTTTATTTTATGAGATTAATTTTAGTTGATCACTGATTCACCCCCTCTCAGTGATCTTGTACTCCAACAAGTGGTATCAGAGTAGCAAGGTTCCCTACTAAAGTTTAATTAACTTGGGTTGGTCATGGTAGTGGATTACAATGGAAAAAAGCAAAAGAAATAAAGGAAAAAGAAGTGCTCAGCAGAGTACTAAGCAACTGCCACTACTTGAATCAAATACAAAGAATGCTGAAGAACCAGTTATAAATAATGATTCATGAATGGAAGTGTATAGAGCACCTCAGCTTGAAGGCACCAATTTTGTTCTTTGGAAACTTAGAATGGAGACTTATTTATCTTCTTTAGGATTTGATGTGTGGATAGCTGTAGAGAGAGGTTTTCCAATATCTTCGTTATTTTCTTCTACTGTTGATGAGAAGAAGGATCTTGAATTCAATGCTAGGGCCATGGATGCTATTTTTAATGGATTTCCAAATGAGGTTATTGCTAAAGTTATGTACTATAAGAATACTAATGAAGTTTGGGACAAACTAATTTATATGTATGAAAGTGATGAGTTGCTAAAAAATAAACCCTTGCAAATTGATACAAGATGTGATACATCTGAAAGAGAAGAAGAAAAATCTGTGAGAGATTATGAACAAGAGTTTGATGAAAATGAATGTGAAATTGATCTTGAAGGTGAACTTACTTGTGCTCTTGATGGGATTGAGAAACTCAGAGTGGAGAATCAAATACTAAGGTTGCAACTTCAAGAAGAAAAAAAATCTAAAGTTAAGACACTTTTATCTCTTCAAGAAGCAGAGAAATTGATAATAGATTTGAAGGTTCAAGTTGCAGAAGGAAAGAAAATAGAAGTCAATAAACAACTTAAGGAAAAAGTGATTGATTGTGAAAAGTATGAATCATAGATAGTTTCTTTGAAAAGTGAGCTAGGAAAAGCTTCTTCCAAGTTGCACAAGACATTTCAATTTAGAAAGAGCACTGAATGTTTATTTGAGATGTTAATAAAGAAAAAACATCATAAGGATACTACTAGATTAGGTTTTGAAGAAGCGCAGTGTTCTAGTATCAGAAAAAATCCAAGGAAGAAGATATATTTAAACTACCATTCTACTACTCCTAATGCTGAAGATAAGAAAAAGACAAAAGAAGTTGCACCCCCACAAGTCAATGGGAACAAGTTCAAAACATCTCTTCATTCAAGTCAACATCAAAAATCAAGGTTTGAAGATTCTTTTCATGGTTATTGCTATTCATGTTATAAGTTTGGTCATAGGGAAATGAACTATTGGATGCATGCAAGGAAAATGGGATGTACTAAAAACTCTCATAATGGTTAAATGGTAGAAGAAAAGTTATTTGCTATAGATGTTCTGAGGTTGGACATAATCAATATTTTGTAGAAATCATTACAAGAAGCCAAGCATTAAGAAAGTGTGAGAAGGAAAGAAGAAAAAGAAGAACTCAATCTTGTGCATTCTTCATAAGAGATATCCTTAACTACATAAAGGATAGCAAAAATTGAGGGGGGGTTATTCTCTTTTTTGTATTATACAAACCCCTTAGTTGATAGCAAAAGGGTCTAAGTTGGTATAGTCAAACAAGAGGAAAGTGTTCTTGGTTTCAAAGTTTAGTCCATAGAGGCCTCTAAAATTTTGTGCCTATAGAGGTATGTGGCTGCGGTTTATCTTTGCAGTCTTTATTTTGACATTGAATATGGTTCTCAAGCTTTGTTGTGACAGTATTGTTGTTGTCAAATTAGCAGTGGTCTTTAAGCTAGATATTCTTCTTGAGTCAATGTATGGTACTACGAAATTGTATTTAGTGGAATGTGTTTTTTTTGGGTTTCCAAGTACTTGTATGTGGTAACTAAGGTAGTATCTTGAATTTGCATTCTAAGGATGATAAAAATAACAATTTGTCAAAGAAAAATGGTAGAGAATAATAGTTTTGCAACTCTTACATATGTATAGTGGAGAATTTTTGTATAATGATCTTTAGATAGGGTGACAACAATTTTGATGAAGGAAGTTAGTGTAATAGTGGAAGTTCAATCATTCTTTCTTGTCAATTGATTCAAGCATGTTCAAGGGTGGATTGTATAGATTCAAGTTGATAGTGAATTTATGATTCTTTTTGATGTGACAACCTTTACTAAGAGTTTCATAGAAAGAAGATTAAATACATTCATCTCATGAAGTGCATATAAGTCTTGTGTCACTACAGTTAAAAGAAGAATTCTTTTGGTATCAAGTGAAAGTCATAAAGTATTGCTAATGCACAAATTTGTGTGGAAGATATCATATAATCACAATGTTCCCTTGTATAGAGAAAGTATTGAAGAGGGGATAGATCTCATACATAAATGGATGTGCATTAGGTTGTATTACTCATTTGCAAGAGGATATTTCTCTTACTTATTTCTTCATGTTTCCTTGGTGACTAAAA
This sequence comes from Sequoia sempervirens, assembly GCA_007258455.2. Lineage (NCBI taxonomy): Eukaryota > Viridiplantae > Streptophyta > Pinopsida > Cupressales > Cupressaceae > Sequoia > Sequoia sempervirens. The sequence continues at coordinate 613,150 of VDFB02075321.1, forward strand.
TAAAATGAAGCAAATTGTTGTAAAGTCTTGTCAGTTGAATTGATACATAGTGATTGTAGTTTTATGGTACGTCATGTACAATGCCAATATTCTCATGAAGATGAGTTTTTCATTGTAAGAGGAATCAAAGATCACTTTTATCAATGTTATCAGTAGCTTATCAATTGTGACAGTGGTCTTTGATAGTGTTCTTTCTTCATTCTTGAAATGCTAATTCTTGTGCAAAGGATTCTTCTGCTCTCTTTGTTCTTGCCCAAAGTGAAGTAATCTGTGTATCTCAGTTGAATTGTTTGTATATCTTCCTAGTTATGGAGAATATTTGGAATTATTTCAATGAAGGATTCTTTATAGTCTCTCAATGGTGGTCTTGTTGCTTAGATAGTATTTTTGTTGGTGCATTTGATTTGCATGATTGAGAATGGTGTTTGAAGTCAGAGAATCTTGTAGATTTGACAGTAGACAGTGCTAGAAATGGTTATTTGGACTCTTACATGGCACACTGAACTATTAATTTTTCTTCATAGGATTGCTACTTTGAGCTGGTTGGTGGAATGCATGCTTATTCTTTCAAAGGGGAAAAGTTTGCTTCAAGGGGCTACATAATCTATTGGTAAAGGTTTAGCAGTCTGTGTTTTTTATTTGACAATGCTCTAAGTGTTTATAGTCACAGTGCTATAATAGTTGTAAAAGATGAGTAGTATTGTGAAGTCAGGATCAAAAGGGAAAAATATAGTATGATAATATAAGGTGATGATTATGATACAAGTGTTATATGCACAATGGAGTGCTGACAATGGTCCTGCATGACAATGCTAATAGTGGGATTCTTTGTGATTAGTCATCCACTTGGCTTGTACAATGTTTTTGGACCAAGTAGCTAAAAATGGGAGTTTGAGAGACATTGACTCAATGAAAGAGTAGGGAAACCTTAATTAGTCATATGGAGAAGTGTCTTTGTAACAAATACCATATTTCAGGCTTCCTCAAATGATATTGAAGGTAATTGATGATGCATCATACACATTATTTATTGATAGGTACTAATGGAAAAATGGTTTGAACTTGCAAGCTGATGAAGAAGGTGAACATAGTCAATAAATGCTTGGAGTGATCCATAGAAACTCACTTATCAAAGGACCTTGCAAGGAAGTTCTACAATAGAAGGATTATAAAGCAAAGTTAAGACAATCAAATCCAAGTAAATATTGACAGTCGTAGATTGGATCTATTGCTATTCCAAAAGGGCATCAATAGGGAGCTCATTATGATGATGATTATTATTACTTCTTTTTAAAGGGTTATTCTAATTTTTCATTGCGACTACATAAAGGAAGCAAATGTTGCAAGGTTTTGACATGTGTCAAAGCTTGAATATTCTATCAAAGAATAATGTTTTTAATCACAGTCTAATAGTGATTTTATTTATTGACTGTGATTGAACAAAGGTTTGGTTGTGTTTACAAGGATAGTTTACAAGCAGTTCACTTCTACACTATGTTGTATTGCCTTTCAAGTCTTCTGTTGCAGGGGTATTGATAGTGATATGGTGTCAGTGTTGTATACTGATAATCTTGATCATCTTGTTAGTGTTATGCATGTGATGTTTTCCTAGTTTGTAAAGTCATTGTATGTAGTTTATACACAATATTTGAAATGTTATACAAGTGCCTCAAGCACACTGACTGATTGAAGTGATAGTTCCTAACTCTCATGAGATGGAGTGGTGAAGTATCATCATAGTATGCACACAATCTTCTCTCAATTAGACTAGGTGACATCTTAGAGGTAATTTGGTCACTTTTGGATTATCTATTCTTCCCTTAGAATATTGGTTTGCCAAGCTTCATTTTGCAATTATTATAGGTGGTGATATTGCTCATTAACTATGATTTTATTTTTCTCCTTCTTCATTGTTGTTCATGTTGAATAACCAAGATATTGAGAGGGGGGGTGAATTAGTATCTTCTTAAACTTATTAAACAAACACCATCCAAATATTCCAATGCATATAATATTAGGAATGAGCAAGATCATTAACTCAACTTTAAATTTCACAACACATGGACACCATGATTTTTATGTGGAAAACCCAAAATGGGAAAAACCACAGTGAGGATTAGCTCACAATATAGTATAACTAGTTATAAGATATTACAAAGGGTGACTCACTTCTAGGACTCATTGTCCAAAGTAGGAGGCTCACTTCCTACAAAGATACAACAGAAAAATGGCTTATAGCTAGAATATGAATTGATAAAGTTACACCTAACAAGTGCTGATTCAGTTCCTTTGATGCTTAGTAAACTAACTTTACACACTTCATCATCTTTGCATACTTATCCATATCTCACTTCACACCAAAAATCTCAAAAATATCCTATATATATATATATGACTCATCCGAAAACATCAATTAGGTTGGCCTAATTCGATGCAACCCTTATTCAACAAAAAGATTAATTGTTGGCTTCAAGGTTGTACAAATTTTTTCCAAAATCAATTCAAATGTGTAGCAAACTACAACATGTCGGTATGGACCTAAGATAGGTCACCAATACATCTACAATACAAAATTAATTCATTACAACATCGACTATCCATTAGGTTGGCCAAAGATAGACCTAATAACAAAATACAACAATAGAATAATGCCAAATTTCCATACGAGCACCTGTGCACATGTGATTTTGAACTTACAAGCTTCTAGCAACCAAGAACCATTTCCTAGAACCACAAGCAATGATGTTCATTAGTGGAGGATTGCATACCAAAATACTAGAGGATAATGACTATCATACCAGTTCAGAATATCAGATCAAGCTAAACCTTAAACTTGCAGTTGCAACTCATATAACATGGTGACATCAATGAAAACAAAAGCTGCATAATGAGATGTTCTTCTTCATTCTTCCAATAGTTCAATGGTATGATGCCTTAATGTCAAAGGTTTCCAATGTTTTTGTGTTTGGAGGACATCTTATATGGAGAACTATTTGGTAACACTGACCTAACAATATTTGACAGTTTTGATCTAAACATGTTGATGTAATGGTATGTAGTCAAGATATTTTTCTATGGAGCTCATTTACAAGGGGATTAATTTCTTTACATCCTAGGGCTCTTTGTCATTGTTTTCAAAGGGGGAGAAAAGCATCTACATGTAGGTACAATGATTGGTTGACATCAATGGAAAAGTGGGAGTTTGTTGCATCGGCATTGATGGTTTGTCATTGATGTCAAAGGTTCATTTTTCATGGTACTTACTTGATGCTTCAAAGGTACTTGATCTTTATTTTCCAAAGGTATTGTTCAAAAGGTTGTGAAAGAATATTGATTATAAGGTATTGATGTTGATGCAAGCTTTGAAGGCATGGGTTTTATACAAAGGGTGAAGGCAAGGTATTTAATCTTAAAGTTGCTTCAAGGATGTCAAAGGTGATAGCAGGGTGTTCCAGTGAATTTTCTTGTGGTGTTGCTTCAAGTCAAAATGGAATTCAATTTTTTCATCAAGGTGCTTCATATCAAAACTATTTCATTAATGCATAACATCAAAGCTCAAAGCTTCAAAGAAAAGTATCAGAGCATCTCAGCTAATTGGTAAAGGAATTTCAGCATCACATAGAAATTTGCTTATCATGTAGGGTTGGAAAATTTGTCATGTTTCTCAACATAAGAGTTTGTTTATCTCTAATACCCTAAGAATTATTTATCATTCTAGTAATCTAGGGTTTTATGTGACATAAGGCCTTTTTAAAAAAAGTTCATTCTTTTATTTTATTTTGAAAGTGACTTGTAGTCATCGATCACTATTTACTTAAGTGACTTGCTCAAGGTTTTTGCTACATTCCTTAGCTGACCCCTTGTATGCTGTTACTTGTCAAATACACCATAAGTTTTGTTTGAATCGTCTAAGATTTAAACAATGGTTCTCTTTAAAAATGGTTTTGGAGGTAGATGAAGATCAAGCACTCTTATTGAAACTCTCCAACAACTATTTACTAAAACTTAAAATTGATAGGTGGTAGGATTTTTATTGATATTTACAGTTGTGTTTCTATTTTGAAGATGAATAAAAATTGGTGATACTAATTTTATGGTTGGTGCCAAGTCTACAAATATTTTTTTCTTTTTACATTCTAGATTCTTGTCTTCTAATTGGTTAATGAGTTGATGTTTTCCATTTTTTAAAGATATATACATTGGGTTATGAGATATATATATGTGGCTAAACCCTATTTTTGATATTGATATGGAGAACTATGGTTATGATTTACATATGTATGTTATACAATGTTTAAAAAGAAGAATAAACATTGGGAATAAGAGAAATGAACATGATATTTTGAATGAACTTGAAGACAAATGAATATACATAGATACAGTGAAAAAGGAGGAAGGTACATGAACAATATATAAGAATATGAAGTAGGTTTGGAGGTTGAATTACTTAGATATATCAAATGAAGACATGCATAGAGGAATGAGGACATGCAGATATTGTGAGGTATGAAGACAATGAAATATGGAGATATTGGTAATAAAAGTGTAAACGTATAAAAATAGTGAATGAAGGAATGAAGATACAAACACAGTGCAATAAAAAATATGATGGATTGATGTTTCTTTTTGAATATACATACATTTTGAAATATGTGAATGGAAGAGGTTTTTTGGTATATAAAGAAATGGTAGAATCTATAGAATAATTGTGATAAAAAGAGAAATTTGTATTATGGTTATTGTTAAGAACCTTTGTTGATTACGACTTGCAAATTGTACAAAGAATGGAGTGGCAAACTGAATAGTAATCCTAGGAGAATTGATCATAGAAATGTCCAACATTGTTTTGTGTATTTGGTGTAGTATATCTTTCAGGTATAGAGAGGAATCAAAGTAGGATAAACTATTGTGTTATGTTGATTGGAAGTTAGAGGTATGGTGTATGTAATTACAACAAAGAGGGATATAATCTTTTGATGCAGGAGCATCCAGGTCCATAGGTGATCCCGCATCACCCAAAAATATATTTTCTTTTCATGTTTAGTATTTTTGCATTTTGATGTAGGTTGGAGTCACTTTTTGTTAAGTATGACATCTTGTGTTCTATTGGACTTCAATTGGTATTCATCACATAGAATATGCACAACAAAGTGAGAAATTTATTTTCAAGTGTCATAGGGTTGGGAATAACATCTTGTGTTCAATGTGGCTTTAGTTGGCATCCCCCTCGATAGCTGATGCTAAGTTGTGTATCATCAGTGGGATCATACATTTTTGGTTGAAGACTTGAAAGGCTATCTCATTGATAACTTGACATAAAGTTCTAACTGTCATTGACAAGAATTTGTGATTTCTGTGATACATCAATTGGCATTCCCTCCATAACTTGATGTAATTCTTTAAATATTTAAAGACATGACTCTTCATTGTTGGTGAGACCTCACCCATAGTTCCCATGATGGCCCGATAACACTTCTTTTGTAGGCGCTAAGTATTCTATTAGAGGGAGTTGGTTACTTCAACAAGACCTTATACCTTGTATCCTTGACAACTCAATTGTATTCTCTCATTGGTGTGACTTGGATATATTGGTGAGACCACATGCTTTGTCCCAATGATAGAATGATAATGCTATCTTGTCAGTGGAACACTATACTATAGGTGAAATCCTAATGGTAGTTTCAACGATAGATTGATAAGCCTATTGTTGATGGCAATTTTGGCACCACAACAATGCAAGCAAAATATTGCTACTCTGCTTCTCCTGAAAGAGAAAGGAAACACATGGATGCCTTAGCTCCCAAGGTCTTTGTAGTTGGGTCTCAACTATGCTGATGTTACTCAGTGGTCAATGCAAAAGTAATATTCAAGGGGCCTATTGGTGTGAGCTTCTGGATTGTTGTAAGATCAAGCATGAAATGAAACCTACTCTAACATGGGTTTTTAAAGAAATATAAAAAAAATAAGCCAGAGTTTTGAAATAGAAAAGAACAATAGTTCATCCAACCTTAACCAGACTTGTTAACTTCAAGGAATTTGTAAACCAAAACTGCAGAACAAAGTAAACTTGTGATTGGCACACATCCTCTTTCATTCACAGTGCTAATTCGCATAACATATTTTTTTTATTACTATTTAAATAAAAGACAAATAAAATTTCATTCCTTGGAGGCTTCACAAATCAAATAATCAAATTAAGACAAATATCATTTAGGAATACAACATGAAGTGGATTAAACTCTGATTGTTTCTACTATTATTAAAACAGATAAACAATATTTACAAAGTTGGCACAATCACCAGTGTATAGAGAATCTAAGGCTCTAGATTGTTCCCAACTACACTAAGAGAATTCAAAAAATACATTATAGTCTATACTGAAATCTTACTACTAACCAAGAAGACAAAGAAGCTCTCATTACTGTGAATCAAGATGCCATTCTATCTCCTTCTATTAACTGACTAACTCCTAACAGTTCTAACTCTAAATGGTTCTTTGTCTAAAAGTTCTCTAAATCTAGAAGTCCTAATCCCTTACTGTCTAACCCTTACAAAGAGGGAAGAATGCCATTTATACAGAGTGTGTACCAAAGAATGCGCTGTCCCTTGTGCTAGGGTTTACAAAATATCTACATCCAAGAGAGTTGGCTCTCAGATCTTTATGAGGAAAGTCAAAACTGCATTCAATGTGAATCATTGTTGTCCATGTTGATGAAGGATTCTTACTCGTAGGAGAAGTCTTTTTAGATCTTTTGACAACTACGACATTAAATCTAGCATCTTCGTGTCCACCTTTGAAATCCCTTGCGGAGTTTCCTTGAATGCTCTAGGATATTTGCATTAATACTGATATGCTTCTGTTAGTGGTTGCCACAGGTGTCCCTCTGAGTCATGGCTTCTTCATTCTTCGGCCTCCCTTCCATTTTGGAGTCCTCTACTCATTGACCATCTTCTGAAAAAACCATCAGGCCTCCTTAGACTTTGCACCATCAACTGCTCTCAGAAAGAATCCATTTGGTCACACTCATTTAGTCCCCTCTGATTGGATGATCAACTGCCATGCCAGATTTTGAGTAGTCAAGTGTGGTCTGACCTAAATCGCAGGTCGGTGAGACACCATCGGTGTCTCCCTGATGTGATTTCATCTTACAACAGGCATCGACATAGCATGAGTCAATCGATGAGATGTTTCGACAGGCTCAAAAGTCACATCAAGCTCTTTTTCCTATTGCCAAGACCTCATTTCATCAGCAGGACATCACAACGATGGTATCCCCTGCTCTGGCTCAGAGTGCATTTTCCTTTCGGCAAGACCCCTTAATTGGCCCAAGGTCATGGCAATCCCCCATGGTTATACCGATATCTACTTTCATTTGTGAACCTACTGCTATCGGCAAGACTTTAGCATATCGACAAGACTGCATGGCGAAGTCCTCATTTTCCTTTGGAGTCTCCCCGACATCCTCCTGTCCTCCTCGAGCCCTAGCCTTTCTATTTCAATTCGCCCTTCACCAAGACCATGTGGTGAAAGCATGGACCCTTTGCCGATGCCGCTTTGCTCTATGTTGGCGAGACCTACTTTCTTCGCTGAGACTTCTTAGTGAGCTCCTTATGTCATACCGAAGATTGATCCTTCGGTAAGACCTTTCATTTCGGGTAGACCTCTTGCCAAAAGTAGCATCCCCAGAAGATTTTCCATTTTGGGGAGACATATGATGTAGTCACACCGAGATGGGCTCCATCACTGCATGCGCTTCGCTGTAACATCCCTTTGTCAGGAAGACATCACATAGATACTCAATATCTTAGCGAAAGCTTTACTAGTTCATCCTATTGTTGCTATGACACACTAATCGTCTTGCCGAAGACCACCGATGGAATCCCCCTTTGCATTGTGTTAGTGTGACTTCCCTTCCTTGCTAAGACCTTTGATTGAAGGCGTGATCCTTCACCGAGCTTCATTTCTCTTTTGGTGGGGTCCCTTTTTTCTATATGCAAGACATCACATGGTTGGTGAGACCTCATAGCGACGTCAAACCTTGGGCGAGCTCATCTTAAATGTCGGGGAGACCTCACAGCGACATGATCCATTTCTGGCTCGGAGCTCCTATCAGCAGGACCTTTCAGGGTCACCGAGACTTCTCAGCGAGCTCTAACTGCTACACCGATGCTTCTTCACTTCGCCGAGACCTTTCTTGTTCACCGAGACTTCTTGGCAAGGCTATCCTGCTTTGCCGGTACATGGACCCTCCCCATCGGTGAGACTCCTAACATTCAGTGAGAGGTTATGCCGAACCCAAAATATTTGGGTGAAGGCCTCGCCTTTTGTGTCGGCGAGACACCTTGATTCTCTTACCAAAGACATATTGATGGAATCCCCTCGCACTGTCGCTGTGACTAGAGCCGCTCTGTGAGATGCCACCCCGAAGTAATCAAGTCTTTCTGAAGTGCGTTTGCTTTGTTGGTGGTCGGCGAGACCTTGTGGACTCATCGAGACTTCATACCGACGAATAAATATCTCCACAATGGACAAATTTTCCCATCACTCGACAAGACCAAGAGACTTCACCCAGACCCTATGTCGAAGAAGATGAATCCCGCCGAAGGTCAAATCTTTGATGGTGGTGCGGTAGTCGGTGAGACATTAGGGATTCGCCGGGACATCTCAGTGAAGAGAGAACATTTGCTGACAGTGCATGCCTTATGCCACCGGTCGGTGAGACCCGAAGATCTCACCGAGACATCTCTTTGAAGGAAACCCCTCATGCTGATAGGAAACTCATGTCACCGGGACGCTAACCCCTCATCTTACCGATGGATCCTACATATGATTTCTGATCACTGTGACATCTCTAGGGTCTTGCCGATAGGAAACATAAACGCAATTTTGAACCAAATGAACCATAGGTCAGGGAGACCATGATAATCCTATGCTGATAAGATGCACAACGGGGAGTGTTCTGATTCTTTGGATTTCGAACAGTCAGAGTCTAGAAAATTCTTGCTGACTTTTGCCTTAACTGATTTTCATAACCAAAGGGATTGAGGATAGCCTTCCAAGCGGACTCACTTGAGAAATATCATCATGTGTGTGGCATGTTCCTGCAAAATAGATGCTTCCATTAGTCATCAGAAGGACACAAGATACACTATCATAAGATATACTTTGGCTTGCAATTACTTCACTGAGTACTTAGCAAGAAGGGAACCAAATTAAGCTGAAATAGAACCAAAGGTACAACAAAACTAGAAGAGAAAACTCAAACAGAGGATAGAAGCAACCCAACAGGAAGGAAAATGACCCAAAACAAAGCAACCAAAAGAGAAAGGGGGACCCATTTTGATCCAGACCAAAGTGGGGTGGTTATGCAAGGCATAACACCTATAGTAGTGGGACTTTACATTATCGGTGGGACTCTTCAAGTTGTCTCATCGATAAAATGATGAGACTATTTTAATGTAATTGGGTGTCATTGGTTGGAATCTTTCTTGTGTCTTCTTGATAGACTGATACATTTATGGTGACTTGTGATCTCCCATGGTTTTTTGACCAATGGTTTTATGGTGTGTGTATATGTCTTTGACAGGTCATCTTGGCAATGATAGTTATTGATGGAGACCATTTTACTATAGGAAAGTTGTAACGATTATTTCCTCATATCATTTTAGGGGAATGTAGAACAATGGTGCTAGGAGACAAAATGGTTGGTCTCAAAAGAAGAAGGGAGAGAGATACCATCTGGGAAAAAGTGACACCATCTGAGAAAAGAAAAAAGAAGAAAGAGCACGAGAAGGAGAGGATGAACCTGAGAGTGAGGAAAAGGGAAAAAGGGCACAACCAAGATGAAGAAGGTGGTGGTCAGAATAGAGAGGAGTCAACCAGAGATAGAAAGAGAATAAGGCAACTAGATTAGGAAGAACGAGTAGAAAGCTTGAAGAAAAAAGATAAAGAATAAAGTGTAATTAGAGAGCCGAATATGAAGGCTCCGATCTGCATGTTAGCAAATGTATTTTGATCAACCACGTTTGGCATGTAATGATGTAATTTATTCCTTGAGTAATAAAATATTTGCATTTTTTTTGTATTTAATTGTGCAACATGAGTTATGTAGTGTGGATTTGCTGCGTGATTGACAGCCTGATAAGGCTCTTCAATCTCAACTTTGTCAAGTGGTATTAGAGTAGTTTGCTCTGGGAGAAGTGTCAAAGATATTATGAAGTACTAAAAATGGAATTTGTTGTGGGTAAGTGGGAAAAGGAAGAAGACTTGCAGCTATAGAGGACTTGCATAAAATGGCATAGAGAGGACATGGTAGAGGAAGAGGAGCATATTCCAAAATCTTAGGTAGAGGATGGTGGTGAGAGTCTTGCAGGGAGTACCTATAAGTGCAGAGAGCATTAGCTCTAGAAGTTTTCTATATGTATAGATTGAGAGAGTGAGAAGATGTCTTCAAATAAGAGGATGAGATGGGTCATGAGGAGACTGGTTATAATCCCATTTTGGGAAGAGTATTGGAAGGAAGTGGAGAACCGAAAGCTCCGTGAAGAGTTGAAAAGGATTGAGGAAAGAATGGATGCCTTGGAAAAATATTATCTTTCTAATGATATTTTGGTCATAGAAAAGAACAAAGATGAAGTGCAGTAAAGAGCACTTGAAGCGAAAAGTGATGAGAGAAAAGTTTCTAGAAAGGAGTCACTCAAGGAGATAATTTGGTTTCTTGATTTATGTACTAATTATCTATGTTAAAGAATGTGGATACAGGTAGGGGGAAGGTAAAAAAAGAGACCTTAAAGATGATAGGAGAAGGGGCAAGAGAAGCACTCGAAGAAAGAATTTAAGTTGAGAACGAGAGGATATTAGTTGCAGTGGTAAGCTCTAGGGAGCATGTGATAGGAGAAAGAAATATCAAGGTTATAGTAGGTGAGATATCAATGGTGGAACATCCTTTGAAGGATGAAAAGAAGGAAAATGGGGAATTTGTGGCAGCAGAATGCCAAGGAAATATTGTATTAGGGGTATGTGATAAGGTACTTGAGTATGAAGATAATTTAGGCTGACAACAGAGCTTGGAAGAAGAGAAGCAGTAAAAGGATGACCGTCCAACAATGTGTGAAATAAAGTATGGATGGTGAAGCATGTAGCTGAAAAGGATTGTAATGTTGCTAGGCAAAGTGATGTGGTGATGGATCTGAAGAGTCCTAGATTTGATGAGCAGATTGGTGAAGGAAAGGATGTCACTTTGTTGAAAGAAGAAATTAGGAGAATCAATGAACTGTTGACAGCTGAAAATGAAAAATTGATGGTGAAGAAGAAATTTTTAGCACCAAGAGAAGATGATGATAGTGGAGAGTATTTAGAGGCTCATAATTTTTATAATCCCTTTTGTAATGCTTTGTTTGTAGATAACAAAGAAAGTGCAGTAGGATGTCAAGTCTATGACATCAAAGTAGAAATCATTGTGCAAAAGGATAGGGAAGATAAGATTAAATTGGAAAGAGCATGCCTTGTTGGGGGCATGGAGGAAGAGAGAAACACAAAAGTTGTAGCAGTTCATGAGGGAAAAAATGAAGTTCTAAGTCTTGTAGAAGAAGGATAAGTTGTAGCAGAGGTAAAGCTTGATTTTTGTAATTGTGAAGAATGTTTTAATTTACATTCATGTGAGTTTGAGAAATTTGAACATATACAAAGATGCTGTGGGTTGAGGTGCAGCCCAAGGAAAGCCATTATGTGGATATGGCAAGAAGAGAGATTGAAGAGAACATAGGTACAGAAGATGGAGTAATGGAAATATTCAATTTCCTTGGTTTTGTTGTCACTATAGGCATGAGTGTGGTGAATGAACATTGGTCAAAATGTTCTTGGAGGAGGAGGATAGTTAGTGGTGGGTTGATTCCCACAAAAGTGGAAGAAGTTGTAGGAGGTGAAAAAGAACTAGCTAAGAATATTTTGAAGGGTATAGAGGAGAAGGAGTTGGCTGCAATAGATATGCAGACTAAAGAGGAATAACATGTCCTTGTACAAAAAGATCTAATCGAGGTTGCGTAGGTGGAAGAGGATTTGGTACTAGTGAATGAGTGGAAGGAATAGTTTGTAGTTTCAGGAAATGAAAATACAATTGGGATTGTAGATGTTGCAGAAGAGGATGAAATTGCAACAGTGGAGGAAGTAAGAGAAATGAGGGTGCAAGAAATGATTGTAGTAGTAGATTATGATGTTGTGATTAGCAAAGATGAGGAAATGCAAGATGCAGTGGTGAACAAAGAAAAGGTAAATTTGTTTACTGAGAATAATTTTTTTTTAGATACATTGATGGAAGATAAGAGTATTGGAAAGCACAAATGTGTAATAGATATTGCAGATGGTATGGAGTTCTGTATAGAGTTGGTTGAAGTGTTATAGGTTGTTTTTGGTGGAGGTGGTTAGTCAGAGATGGGTTTGAACCCATGAAAGAGAGGAGTGTTAGGGTTAGAAATGGCAGATATCTAACAATTAAATGCAAATCTATATAATAAATAGAGAAACTAAAACACACACAGAATAAATCATAACACAAAGAATCTAACATGGTTCACCCAATCCGGGCTACATCCACCAAACCGTAGCCATCCAATACTTTTATTATCTAGTGTAAAACCTATTACAATCTTGCAAATAATCGCGTTTTTCATCATACAATAATACCCATCTAAACCCCTTTTTAACAAGCTTAGAAGCTTCCAGATTTTAGGGTTCTACAAAATCGGATTTTTCCTTTTTCATTTATTTTTCCCTTTTTCGGTGGACCCCGACAAGGATAGGGGCTGGGGTGTACAATATACCATGGGCTATATAGTATAGCATGATCAATCACCACATATCAACAATCTCCCACTTGGAGACTGATTAGGCTCCATACCAACACAAGGAGATGAGTGAAGAGTATTTGGTAGAGGAGGTCGGGCTATGGTGGACATGAGTCCACAAGAGGATAAAAGAGTGGAGTGTAGAGTTGTTGGTGGATGATAGTGAATGTTTTAGCAAGATGTTGGAAGAGGAGGAAAAATAAATAATTTACAGGTACTAGTTTCAGTGTGGGAGCATGCTGCAAGTTGTTTGCAACTTGGAAGGGTAGTTCTACTACTCAGCTCTATTTTGTGAGCCTATGCTCACAAAATTATTACTCGGTGTGTCTGATGTAGGAGCATCTAGGTCCATAGGCGATCTTGCATCACCCAAAAATATATTTTCTTTTCATGTTCTATATTTTTGTATTTTGATGTAGGTTAGAGCCACTTTTTGTTCAGTATAACATCTTGTGTTTGATGGGAATTCAATTAGCATTCATCAAATAGAAGATGCAAAACAAAGTAAGAATTTCACTTTCAAGTGTCATAGGGATGGGAATTCCATCTTGTGTTCGGTGGGGATTTAGTTGGAATCCCCCTTGATGGTTGATGCTAAGTTGTGTATCATCAGTGGGATCATACATTTTTAGTGGAAGACTCAAGGATATCTCATTGCTAGCTTGACATAATGTTCTAATTGCTATCAATGCTCGACTGTGTGATTTCGGTGAGACATCAATTGGTGTTCCCTTGATAGCCCGATGTAATGCTTTAACTCTTTATCGACATGACTCTTCATTGTCGGTGAGACCTCACTCATAGTTCCCACAATGACCCGATAACACTTCTTGTGTAGGAACTTTGTATTCTGTCAGTGGGAGTTGGTTGCTTTGGTGGGACCTTATACCTTGTCTCCTCGACAGCCCGATTGTATTCTCTCATTGGTGTGACTTGCATATATTGGTGAGATTGCATGGTTTGTCCCAATGATAGAACGAGAATGCTATCTCGTCGGTGGAACACTATACTATCAGCAAAATCCTAATGATAGTCTCAACAATAGATTGATAAGCCTATATCAGCAGGACTTTACATTGTTAGTGAGACTCTTCAAGTTGTCTCATTGATGGATCGATGAGACTGTTTCGGTGTAACTAGGTGTCATCGGTTGGACTCTATCTCGTGTCTTCCCAATAGACCGATATGTTGACGGTGACCTGGGATCTCACATGGTTGTTTGACCAATGGTTTTATGGCATGTGCATGTGTCTTCGACATGTCATCTTGGTAATGATAGTTATTGATGGAGACCATTTTCCTATAGGGAAGTTGTAATGACTATTTCTTGGTGTTGTTTTATGGGAATGCAAAATGATGGTGCTAGGAGATGACATGGTTGGTATCACAGGAAGAAGGGAGAGAGACACCATTTGGGAAAAAGTGACACCATCTGAGAAAATAGAAAAAGAAGAAAGAGCTTGGGAAGGAGAGGACAAACCTGAGAGTGAGGAAAAAGGGAAAAAGGGGCATGGCCAGGATAGAAGAAGGTGGTGTTCAAAATAGAGAGGAGGCGGCTAGAGACATAAAGAGAATAAGGCAGCTAGATTAGAAAGGACAAGTAGAGAGCTCGAAGAACAGAGAAGAAGTGTAATGCCCTGTCGTGCGAACCCCAAGGGACAATTAAACAATAAACACAGCACAATTTTTTTTATTTTTTATTTTAAAGTAAACATAACCTACATGTAATACACATTAAATCATAACATGAATTTCATTTAAGTAGATTCATTAGCACATACATCCCTTGGGGTACACGAGGAGTCATTACGAGACTGAGATCCACACAATGACAATAATAAGAACCAAAGATATAAACATTAACAAAGTAAATATTAACAAATATAACACATACAAGATAAAGCATTGAAAAGAAACCATCTGAGTACACAAATACAACATATGCATAATTAACTTAACACATTGAATTACAATTGCCATGGCCAATAACCGCACCGAGTTAACATTACATTACAGTACAATCCTCAAGAGGTATAATGATACAAAAGTGTTTCCAAACATAAATGGAAACCATACACAAGATAACATGATACAAATAAATAGATGAAAACTGGCTCCAAGACAGATACAACTCTAGAGTCGCTGCAACCGCACCTATCCGCACCTCTCGATCCTCAATTGGGGACCCAATGGGGTGCTTAGCACGTTCCACTCGACCATGTGAGTCCGAAGACCCACCCCCTGTGCTAGGAGTTGACAAGAAGAGTCCTCAACAAAGAACATCCAAACACGAAAAACCACAAGACTCCACAACATACAAAAGTATCATAAAACTCAAGGATTACAAAGACATAATCAACAACAACCAAGAGTCATTAAAATAACTTAAAATCATACCTCTCATCACATAAATCAAAGCAATGACCAGTAACAAGTAACCAAAGGATGATCATGAAACACTTCCAAATCAACTGAATTAATAAACATAATACAATTCCAAATTGCAATTAAACAACACAATAACATCATATCACAGTATCATAAGATACAAGATCATAAATCAAATATAAATGAGATCATACAAGAAACACATCACACTAAAACTCAAGGGTCCATAGAGCATCCCTGATAGGAAGGATATCGGTGCATTGCGCACTACACCGCGGGTCCTATCCTTTCCCATCAGTTTCCTGCACCATCGACCCGACACCATCGAATAGAAGAAATTCAAGTTCACAACAATGACAAAAGAAAAGTGAAACTCAAGACTCACGGGTCTAAGTGCAAGGTTACATAGTGAGCACACATAGTGCCCAGTGTATGAACCTAGGCTTTGATACCATGTTGTAACGCCCCGTCGTGCGAACCCCAGGGGACAATTAAACAATAAACACAACACAATTTTTTATTTTTTTAATTTTAAATTAAATATAACCTACATGTAATACACATTAAATCATAACATGAATTTAATTTAAGTAGATTCATTAGCACATACATTCCTTGGGGTTCGCACGACGAGGCGTTACAAGAAGAATAGAGTGTAATTAGAGAGTCGAATTTGAAGGCTCTGATGTACATGTTACCAAATGTTTTGTGATCAACTATTGATGGTATGTAATGATGTAATGTCTTCTCTGAATAATAAAATATTTGCATTTTGTTTTATATTTTTCTATGCAACTTGAGTTGTGTAGTGTGGATTTTTTGCGCGATTGACAACCTGATAAGGCTCTTCAATCTTGACTACGTCATCTTTTTTCAAGATTGTCAGTGCCTAAACAAATATTTCTTTCCTTCAATTCAAGATTGTGTAGAGTTTTTAATCAAGGTTGCTAATGATTGCATATAAGGTGACAGTGAACAAAGGATTTGGTGATATGTATTAAAACTCTAGTTGAGAAATTCTATGAAGTGAAACAGAGAAACCCTCTGTAACCTATTATATTCTTTTTGAAGATTTTCAATAATATGTGTAATCTTTCCAGTGAGGCTTAGTCTTTAGTTAGTGAGGTTTTTTGTGTTTTCAGTGAGACACACAATCTATGTACTACAAAGTTTTGGCTATTGTAGCCTAATGGAGCTTTTATTTGGAGTGTTTTTTTCACCCTTTTCAGGGTTTTTCCAATCATAAATTTGTTGTCTTTTCTTGCTTTGATAATGTGTTTTTTTTGTATATGGTTTAGTACTCCTGATTCTCTTGTGATATTGTAAATTACACATCTTTGTATATATTTCATGAAATACATCTTTGGTTGATCAAAAGGGTTTAGTTTATGAGATTGATTTTAGTTGACCATTGATTCACCCCCCTCTCAGTGGTCCTGTACTACAACAATTTCAACGTCTTAAAACCTTCCTTTTTACTGTTATAATAGTTAGGTTTGTTTTCTGATTGTTATTTATGCATTATACCCCTCATAATTGAGTGAAACAAATAGCACAAAAAGAAGGATTGTCCATTTGATACCCCATCTTGTGAATGCACCTCCTCTTTTTCTTTGTTTCATTTTGGTGAACCCAACTTCTTAAGTATTGCATTTTTCTGATTTTAGAGTCTCTCTTTTCATCTTAGATTAGATCTTGCATTCATTTGAATTGAATTAGATATCCTTTAGGGTGTCTTAGTTTGCATTGAAATTTGAATCTCATCTAGGGCTTTAGGATTAAACTTTTTGCATTCTTTCAAATTTGAAAAATACAAAAAAGTTAGTCATCTTGCATATCATCTAGATCACATAAATTTTAATTTGAAAAAAAATAAAAAATTGCATATCAAACTAGGTCTCTTAGTCCATCATTTTGTTGCATTTTCAACTTGCATTTACATAAAATTAAACATAAAACTTACTATAGTAGACCTAAATTTGAAAATCATTAGAAAAGGCCTAAAAATATGTAAAAATTAATTTAAAAACCCTAATCTAGGACCCATTCACTCTAGGAATGAGTCCCTGATCAGACCTAAATCTGCATTTTTTGAAATTGAAATCTTTTGTTTTGTGCTTCTGTTTGCTACTGTTAGATCTTTGTTTGAGTTTGTTGAGTTTTTGTTTCATTCATTTAATTAAATATAGCTTAATTTATTTCATTTAGTGCATTGTATAAATTGAAAATTGCATTTACAACATTTTATTTTCAGATTGTTTCATAATGTAACCAAAAAATTTCCTTGTTTAGTATTTGAAAATTGCATCCATACTAGGTCATTACATTTCATTTCAAGCCTCTTTCTATTTTTGGTTTTCACACTAAGTTTGTAAAACCCGTATGAGGTCTACAACTTGGTGTCCTATTAGCAATAGTATTGTGAGACATAGTTTGAGACTCATTTCATTGTACAATATACCATTCACCACGGATCTTGTGTTTTCTAGCTCTCTTCCTAATAGTGTTGATAATCAACCCCTATGGATCATAACATGCATACCTCATTTCCCATGACTTCCATACCTACAATAAATGTGCATGATATTGCTCATATCCCAAAAAGAACATAAAAAATCTAGATGAAGAGTTGGAAATTTTACAAGTCTTCATGATAACTAAACCTATTGCTAGTAATGCCATCTCTCTCATAAGGAATGTACAAACAATGCTTGAACATAAAGAAGGGATAAAATTCATGTGCTCCTTAGTCCATACCATTCAATGGAATTTTACTCCTCCTCAACCGCATCGTAGTACATCTTCCACACATAAGAGAAAAGAACCTACACCTTTCAAACACTTTACTACTCCTAACACATCCTTTTCTAAAAAAATAAAGAGTTTGCAATTAGAAGAAGAAAGTGATGACAACATAGTGATCAAAACAAAGAAGAAAAAACCACGAATGCATGAACATCAAAAAATTAAGTTACAACAGTTGTATGAACCTCTAAATCTCTTTATAAATCATTACAACTATCCAAAATTGAGACAATTTTCTATACTCTTTTGCATTGGTGATTGACTGAATTACCACCTAAATGTGCAAACTTGACCAAAATAAAAACTAATTAGAATGAACCATATTGTGCTTATCATAGATTCTTTGGACACCACACTGACGATTGTCGAACTTTAAAGAACATATTGAAGAAGTTTAAACCCTTTAAGAATCCATTTTGACCTATAACATACCATTTTGCTCCTTGCCCTATCATAGTTGCAGGATCTTAGCATTCTCACTAATACATGTTATACATTCATTGTAAATCATTTCCTTTTTTCAAGGAGTGACATATCATCACTTATCTCGAATCATCCTTGTCCTACACTTAGTGGGGGCAAGGGGTTAGTTAGCCTTGTCATAGTTTTGGCACTTGTTGTGGTCCTTTTGGTTAGTTGACTGCCTTCCATTTATATTGATTGAGATTGGGATGCAAATGACCTGCTATAGGTTGACTTGCATGTGCCTTACTATTATTATTATTATTTTTTTTTTTCATGTTCTTTTATGTCATTGCATGTGTGTAATGTGATCCCTTGTGTTGTTTCATTTAATGTATCTCTCTCTCTTTTTGTTCATTCCTCTATATGTAGCTATATTCTTCTCTATGTTGTAAACATTTTAACTTTTTCACTTGTCTTGTGTTTTACTTTTGGGGATGATGCACAAGGCATCAAGACATTTAGGTCTCTTCCATGTTGACTCAAAGGATTTTTCTTTGTTTTTTCTCTCTTTGTGTCATTCTTCTAGTTCTATCTACATGTTAGCAGAGGATGAACTCGAGAGCGAGGAAAAGGGAAAAAGGGGCATGGCCAAGACATAAGAAGGTGGTGGTAAAAATAGAGAGGAGGCATCCAGAGACAAAGAGAATAAGGCAACCAAATTACGAAGAACAAGCAGAAAGCTCGAAGAAGAGAGAAGAAGAATAGAGTGTAATTAGAGAGCTGAATCTAAAGGCTATGATCTACATGTTAGCATATGTTTTGTGATCAACCACTGATGGCATGTAATGATGTAATTTATTCTCTAAGTAATAAAATATCTAGGTTTTGTTTTGTATTTCATTGCGCAACTTGAGTTGTGTAGTGTTAATTTTTTGCGTGATTGACAACCCGGTAAGGCTCTTCAATCTCGAATGCGTCATCTTTTGTCAAGATTGTCAGTGCCTAAACAAGTATTTCTTTCCTTCAATTCAAGATTGTGTAGAGTTTGTAATCAAGGTTGATAATGATTGCATATTTAAGGTGATAGTGACAAAAGGATTTAGTAATCTATATTAAAACTCTAGTTGAGCAATGCTATGGAGTGAAACAAAGAAACCCTTTGTAACCTATTATATTCTTTTTGAATATTGGAAATAAGATGTGCAATATTTCCAATGAGGATTAGCATTTAGTTAGTGAGGTTTGTTGTGTTGTCAGTGAGACACACAATCTGTGTACTGCAAAGTTTTGGCTATTGTAGCCTAATGGAGCTTTTATTAATCTTGAGTGTTTTTTTCACCCTTTTCAAGGTTTTTCCACTCATAAATTTGGTGTCTTTTCTTGCTTTGATAATGTGTTGCTTTGATAATGTGTTGTTTTGTATATGGTTCAATACTCCTGATTTTCTTATGATATTGTAAATTACACATATCTATATCTTTCATGAAATACAACATCTTTGGTTGATCAAAAGGGTTTATTTTATGAGATTGATTTTAGTTGAAAATTGATTCATCGCCCCCTCTGAGTGGTCTAGTACTCCAACAATTTCAAATCTTAAAGCCTTCCTTTTTACTATTATAATAGTTAGGTTTGTTTTTTGATTGTTATTTATGCATTATACCCCTCATAATTGAGTGAAACAAATATCACAATAGGAAGGCATGTCCACTTGATACCCCACCTTATGGATGCACCTCCTCTTTTTCTTTGTTTCATTTTGGTGAACCCAACTTCTTGAGCATGTAGTTTTCTGATTTTGGAGTCTATTTTTCATCTTATATTAGATCTTGCATTCATTTGCATTCATTTGAATTGAATTAGATATCATTTAGGGTGTCTTAGTTTTCATTCAAATTTGCATCTCATCTAGGGCTTTAGGATTGCATTGTTTGCATTCTTTAAAATTTAAAAAATACAAAAAAAATAGTCATCTTACATATCATCTAGATCACATAAATTTGTGTTTGAAAATAAAAAAATTGCATATCAAACTAGGTCTCTTAAAGTCCATCATTTTGTCGCATTTTCAACTTGCATTTCACATTGCATTTATAGAAAATTAAACTTGAAACTTACTGTGGCAGGCCTAAATATGAAAATCATTAGAAATGGCTTAAAAATATATAAAAATCAATTTCAAAACCCTAATCTAGGATCCATTCACCCTAGGGCGAATGAGTCCTTGATCAGACCTAAATTTGCATTTTTGGAAATTAAAATCTTTTTTTATGTGCTTCTGTTTTCTATTGTTGGATCTTTGTTTGAGTTTGTTGAGTTTTTGGGGTATGTGCAAGATCATGATGGGCCAAAAAGTAGCGATATGTAAGTGATATGATGGTCCATGTGGCTGATGATTTTTTTTTACCCAAAATTGATGAAACGAAAAGGTTTTTTAAAGGAGATTCTCAGCTTTCCACCAATATAAATTATGCTTTACTTTGAATTTAATAAATAATTATTATTCATTTTCTATTTGAATTATGACTAAAGTCTTGATTGATAGGTTGATTGAAAAACATCTATAGCTTTCAAACGGTATCACATTTTTTAATCTGAAACATGTATCACATTCTATGCTTTGCATAGTATAGGATTAAAAAAATGTTTCATGAAGTTTTGACCAAGTTAAGGTGGTCAAACATACAAGTTTTATATTTTTAAAAATTGTAATAAATATTAATAATTAATTATTTACTTGGAAAAAATTACAAAAAAATGCATCACAGCGAGACATGAGTCCTCTACTTATATCTAAAATCTTATAAAAAATATTATCATTTTATTGTGGTTAGGGTGGTCAGACATACACCTACTTCTTATTTTTTCCCGAAATTTAAGTACTACTGCATTGAAATTTCAAATTTTCACCAAATAGATTTATTTATTTTTTAAATAAACCTAGTAGTTAAGAAACTATATTCAATTTGCTACAAATTCTGTTCTTACATATTTTTGAAATAATATAGATAACTTATTCAAATTTTTATGTCATGTTACCTAACTCTGATTTTCTGAATTTTCATCACCACTTAAGGGCCTGTTCTTTCCATGATGATCCTGCACATACCCTTTGTTTCATTTGTTTCATTAAATATAGCTTAATTTATTTCATTTAGTGCATTGTCTAAATTGAAAATTGCATTTACAACATTTTATTTTCAGATTGTTGCATAGTGTAATCAAAAAATTTCCTTGTTTAGTATTTGAAAATTGCATTCATACTAGGTCATTTCATTGCATTTCAAGCCTCTTTCCATTTTGGGTTTTCACACTAAGTTTTTAAAACTTGTATGAGGTTTACAACTTGGTGTCCTATTAGCAATACTATTGTGGGACATAGTTCAAGACTCATGTCATCCTGCGATATACCATTCACCATGGATATTGGGATTTCTAGCTCTCTTCCTAATAGTGTTGATAATCAACCCCCTATAGATCATAACATGCATACCTCAATTCCCATGACTTCCATACCTACAACAAATGTGCATGATATTGCTCATATCCCAAAACAAACATAAAAAAGCTAGATGAAGAGTTGTAACTTTTACAAGTCTTCATGAGAACTAAACCTATTGCTAGTAATGTCATCTCTCTCATAAGGAATGTACAAGCGATGCTTGAACATAAAGAAGGGATAAAATTCATGTGATCTTTAGTCCATACCATTCAATGGAATTTTACTCCTCCTCAACCACATCATAGTACATCTTCCACACATAAGAGAAAAGAACCTACACCTTTCAAACACTTTACTACTCCTAACACATCCTTTCCTGAAAAAAGGAAAGGGTTTGTAGTTAGAAGAAGAAAATGATGACAACATAGTGATCAAACCAAAGAAGAAAAAACCACAAATGCATGAACATCAAATGATTAAGTTACAATAGTTGTATGAACCTCCCAAATCTCTTTATAACTCATTACAACTATCCAAAAATGAGACAATTTTCTATACTCTTTTGCATTGGCAATTGATTGAATTACCGCCTAAATGTGCAAACTTGACCAAAATAAAAACTAATAAGAATGAACCACATTGTGCTTGTCATAGATTCTTTGAACACCACACTGATGATTATCAAACTTTAAAGAACATATTGTAGAAGTTTAAACCCTTTAAGAATCCATCTTGACCTATAATATACCATTTTGCTCCTTGCCCTGTCATAGTTGCAGGATCTTAGCATTCTCACTAATACATGTTATACATTCATTGTAAATCATTTCCTTTTTGCAAGGAGTGACATATCATCACTTATCTCGACTCATCCTTGTCCTACACTTAGTGGGGGCAAGGGGTTAGTTAGCCTTGCCATAGTTTTGGCACTTGTTGTGGTCCTTTTGGTTAGTTGACCGCCTTCCATTTATATTGATTGAGATTGGGATGCGAATGACCTGCTATAGGTTGACTTGCATGTGCCTTACTATTATTTTTCTTTATTTTTTTTCATGTTCTTTTATGTCATTGCATGTGTGTAATGTGATCCCCTGTGTTGTTTCATTTAATGTATCTCTCTCTCTTTTTGTGCATTCCTCTATATGTAGCTACATTCTTCTCTATGTTGTAAACATTTTAACTTTTTCAATTGTCTTGTGTTTTCCTTTTGGGGATGATGCACAAGGCATCAAGACATTTAGGTCTCTTCCATGTTGACTTGAAGGATTTTTCTTTGTTTTTTCTCTCTTTGTGTCATTCTTCTAGTTTGATGAGTATTTTGGGAATGGTGATAGTTTCGAGCTCTATGAAAATATTGTAGCAAAGAGATATTCATCCTGAATGCATATATCCCTTATGTATTTTCAGGGGAAACCCCTCCTTCCTTTTTCATCCAGTGTAGCTTTATTTTGGAAACATATGACATGGCATAGGGTTTTTTGAGGAAAGCTCTCATGTCTAAGGAGTAAACATTGGCTACTTTAAAGTAGATGCTCACATAAATGGTGTTAGCAACCGCTTTAAAGTGGGGGCATACATCGATGATATCTTTTGAAATTTTACATATTTCATGGAGTGATTTTCTTTTTCTTGTTATGTGTACTTTTCTTGGTGGTGACATTGGGCTTGGTGTCCTCCAAGAGTGTGATATTTCTAATCATACGATTTCCCTTAGTAGCATGATGCAAAGCGAGACATCCCATAAGTGACAATATGATATTCTTGACTTGACCTCTCTAGGAGACATTAGGCACAATGTTCCCTAAGAAGAAGACATTACATGAATGAAACAAGATCCCCTTGAACAAAAAGATATAGAAATAATATTCATAAGAATTTAGAATTGTGGTGCCTTATTGACACTGTTATGAGAATAAATTTGATATGATATGGGAGCCTAATATAATTCTCTCATTTTCCACCCCATTGGGATACTCACCTAGTGGATGGCCTGAGGTTCCACTACCCCAGAGAGAGCGTGTGTGTCATTTGCATAGTAGACATCAATTTCTACTTGTAAACACTTTCGAACAAACAATGGAGATGTGTTCCACATCACGTTGGGAATTTGAAGCTTGATCCTTTCCCTTTCTTGGATAATCAGGAGTGTTCCACATCACGTTGGGACACTTGAAGCTTTATCCTGTACTTCCCCTTTTCTTCTTGGTCTTTGATAGTGTATGATTGAGTATCTTTGTTATTGCTACATACAAAATTGTCTTGAATGTCTAATTTCTAGTGTGAGTTTGACATGGGGTCATACTCTCACTAAAGTGGGGGAAAAATGTAGCATAAAAAAAGTAACCCTTTTTCACACTTAGTTTGGGAATGAATAATTAATGATAAAATGGACTTAATTGTGCCTTATTTAAGGTATTGTAAAGTGTTTCTTTACACTTTCACACTAATCTAGGGCTTTAATTAATTAATTGAGGCCCCTTAAATTCAAATCCAAACCTAATTTATTGCATTTTGTGAGGGATAAAATCCAACACTCATTAATAATGTTACACAACACTTAATTTGGCAAGGTATGAGTTCTAGGATAGTAACGTAAGACCCATTCGCCACTTGGTGAATGGGTCCTTCCTAGGTCCTAGGACCCCCTTTGGACATATCATTTCATATCCCCAAAGCATGTCCTAGTTGAGTATGCTAGGACCCATTAGCCCTATGGAAAATGGTTCCTTAACTTAGGACACCCCCCTTGGGATGTGTTTTGGGAGCGATTTTAATAATTTCAAATCCTAGATCTGATGTTGGCTTGTGTTATTTGAATTTTAGGATTTAATCTTAAGTTAAGTATAAATATAAGGTTATTTCACTATGTTTTCACCTAAGACTTTCATGAGATCAAGCAACTTTTGCAAGAGCATTATAGAGCATTCAAGAGCATTACAGAAGGCATTCAAGGGTAGATTATTGAATTTTTATTGTAGCAATCGAGGATCTCTTTCATCATGTCAAAGTCATGCATGTTGTTGAGCTAATGTGATGTTGTAGCATTTGTGATCAAATTCAAGTCTTCAAATCTGTTATCTTATGTCAAGTTCATGATCAATATATACATACATTGAGGTTGCTTCATGCTAGATTGCTGATTTGTACTCTAAGGCTCAATTGAGGATTGGCGAGTTGTAACATTACATTGTTCATTCATCTTTCCTTATGTGCATTGTCTCAATTCAAGGTTTAATTACCAAAACATGGTTTGACCAAGGGAAATCCCTATTCCCTGACAACCAACATTTTCTCCTTTTCAATGTGTGATTGTAGGTTTTAGATTGAAGATCAAGTGGAGAAGAAAAGTTGTAAAAGTTGTAAAAGTTGTCATCTTTCTTACAAGATCACGAAAGCTAAGCTACATAAATTATTTTTGACTTTCAGGAGTTGACCACCTAGGATTTGGGAGTGTAGACATTGAAGAAAAGGATCCCAAAACTGATTTTCCAAAACCCTAATAGTGACCCATTTTCCACTAGGCGAATGAGTCCTTAGTGAGGCTCGAAATAACATATTTTCAAAAAGGTACACATCATTTCACCATCTTAAAACCTTCCTTTTTACTATTATAATAGTTAGCTTTGTTTTTTGATTGTTATTTATGCATTATACCCCTCATAATTGAGTGAAACAAAAGCAAAAAGAGAAGGTGTGTCCATTTGATACCCCATCTTGTGGATGCACCTCCTCTTTTTCTTTGTTTTAGAATTAATTCAAATGGATCTATTAAATATGTTTAGGAATGGTTTTCACAATAGGGTGTGTGATAGATGAAAATCTCCCATATGGTCCGAGTATGTTGCATTGTAGAGTGACATAAATTTCTTAGTGATGTTGAAGGTATGTATTTTTCTAAATCAATGTATATCTCTAGTATATTATGGATGAGTTTTTTAACTTATTCTTAATATGGTGTTAGATAAAATATCTTCTCTAATTTTTAAAATTTAGATCATACGAACTATGCATAGTTTTAAATTGCTCATGTAGCTTATTCATGTATGTTTTTTTTAAGTAAAACTAAATTCCCTTAATAAAATGCCCATACATATCACTTAAAAAAATTATTGAACTCTATTTTGATGTCCTCAATATTCAAAAGTAAATAATGATCTTTTTGAAATTTTTACCTATCATAATTGTTTTTTAAATTATGATATTAGTATTACTTTTTATATAATAATTTTGGGTTAACTTATTGTAATAAGTATTTTGATAAGAATACTATTTATAACAAGTAATTATGTTTAATGCTATAATATGGTAATCACTAGAAATTTAGTAAAAGTGCTTATAGTAATATTAGTTATATATATTAAATAACACTTAGAAAATAATATTATTCAATTTTGTTATTTATTATAAAATTTTTTATATTATAATTTTTTTTTTTTTATATATGCCTACTTTTAGATTAATTATATAATTGTAACATAATTAAATAATCACAACAACTGAGATTATTTTTTAAATTACTACATACACATATGAACATAAGTAGGTGAAATATAATTACCCAAATCTTTTAGAAAGATATGATTTAGGTCTAATTATCACACCTAACTAATAGACATGTTGTCTTTATAAAATGGAAAAATAAACACTCTAAATTAACTCCAATATTTTTGTCTTTTTGATTTAGTTGCTTATCTTTAAATCTTTAATTAATTAACTTTATATATATTTTTCTTGAAATATAGTCTTTAAATTAGAAAAGGTAAACATGGTACTCAATTTTTTCTATAAATGATGATTTTGATTATATATATATAAAGAGGGGTAAACATTTTTGATCCGGAGTTATGAATTAGCTAGATGGGGGACCCCATCCCCACTTTTGATTTGATACTCGTTTAAAGTTCAATTTCATATTTAAAAATAAATAAAAGAAATGTAATCATTAATTAAACAAATACAAAATTAATTATGTAATTTAAACCTTAAAAATTAATATATAATCAAATATTCTTATAATTATTAAATTTAGATTATACAGTGATATTATAATGGTGATGTCATGATTATGTAAACATAAAATCTTCTTAAAATTGTTGAATATCTAGAAGCTACTTTATTATAACTACATGTGACATAATTAAATATGTAAATAAAATATATTAAAAAGGAAAGATAATCCAATTGAAAAAGATGATATCTTTTAAACTTATCCTTTGGGAAAGAAATAGACCTCCATAAAAATAAGAGGAAACAATGGTGCAAGTGACCGAGTAAGTGAATGTCCTTTTTTCTTTTTGTTGTAATTTTTTATTTACTACGGAGTGTACTTGTTCAATTTTATTTTGATAATCTCCAAATTTAAAGGTAAACAATAGTTTTAAATATATTATGGAATGCATTTTTCAACTTTGTTTTGATGATCCCAATATTTAAATACATTATTGCGTGCATTATTCAACTTTATTTCGATTATCTCCACAGTTAAGGACAGCTCATTTGGCACTCAGTTATTTGTCTTTATGAGGCGCACTCACTGATAAAGCATAACCACAGATAGCAGCCTTTCTGCTTTAAAACTTCACCGAATTCCCATTTTGCCTTGCTAAAAGATAAACACAATGGGAATGGGGAAAATCTCTGTACTTGGATCTGCTATTGTGGGGTGGGTAGCATTGATTATATTAGTAAATCCTTGCTCAGCCAAGTCTATCTTAAAGAGCGGCCAATCACTGGCACCTGGGAAGTCTCTAAAATACGCCCAATACATATTCATAATGCGAACAGACTGCAACCTGGTTTTGTATGAGAACACTGTTAAAGAGTTGTGGGAGTCAGGAACAAGCGGAAGAGGAGGCGCCGCTTCCTGCGTGTTAAGAATGCAGAAAGACGGCAATTTGGTGATGTATGCGGAAACAACTCCCGTATGGTCCAGTCGAACTTCCAGAGCATTTGCTTCCTACTTTTTGCAGCTTCAGGGTGACGGTAATGTTGTTATTTATGGGCCGTCTGGGGCAATTTGGGCAACTAATACTGGTCAGAACAAGAAGAAGAAACAGCCTTTAAGCGTGCCGCCATCTAAACTGCCAGTAAGCGTGCCGCCATCTAAACTGCCTTAACCTAAGTGTGCCGCCGCCTTCTTTTTATTTATATTTCTATAATAACAATTATGTGTCGCTCTCTTTTTATAATATTTCAATAATATGTCTGGTCAATGGGGTTGTGCTTAATGGTTTTTCAAAATGGAGATCCATGTTCCAATCTCCAAAAGTGACATCTTAAGTTGGAATTTCAAGCGGTGGCTCTTGGACTTCTGCTGTGGCTTCTTAGTTGAATAAGTGGTTCTAAGTTGAATATGTTGAAGGGGAGAAGGCCCCCTTGTGACCTCCATTGGTATGGGGCCAAAATGTTATGTCATTAAGCATAAAAATTGTATTTTGCATATATATTTATGGCTACTTCACCTTATTAAACATTTTGGTTAGCTTGTTTTACATTTCTTACATATTTAGCATTGCTTGTTATACCTTTAAAACCATAGTTTATTTATATTCTATAATATTATTTTATTTTGCAATAGAGTTATGAGATTAGAGTTGTTAATTCTTTGAAGGCAGTAAATTTATTTATAGTATTTGAAGTTTTTTCTTAATAAGAAAAACTATTTTAAAGTTTTTTTTAAGCTTATATAGTTGTCAAATATGTTTACATTTACTGATTCTTGAGGGGATCTTAATTATTTTGAATATTGTAATAATAATGTATTCATCAAGTCAAAGTGTGGCATGGGTTGTAGTAGGGAAAGAAATGCAACTTAGAGTAAAAAAAATTGAAGTCTATACTTGATCAAATGGAGACTAGTCATGTAACTGTTGAGAGGAGATAAATTATTTATTTGATTTTTGTTTATAGTGTATCATGTAATTTTAATTTGTTTGAGCAACTAAAATGTTCTAGATACTAAAATCTAATATTAGAATATTAAACTTCTAATACTTAGACTAATGTTACATCCACAATTAGAAGTTCTTTATCTTAACAATCAATTATCAAACTAACCAAAGATGTTGCTTTAAATGCAAGTCTAAACATATAACTCAAGAGGTTTGGCATATGAGCCAATGTGTGCCAAACATATGCATAGAAATTAAGCCTAGTAAAGTGGGAGATTTAGCATTCACACTCGGAAAACTAGATTGTGGGAGTGGAGCTAGTCTAGGGAGTAGATCACTATGAATGTGGACTAGTCTTATTCTACTCCTAGTTCTACTTTTATATAAGTTTGAATTTCACACCATGTGTAACTAGTTTGTAATTAGATGCACTCTAAATGGATTAAAATACACACAAAAAAGAAGAAGAGAAATTTACAAAAAATTAGATTGTCTAAGATAAGTTTGTAGCTAGCTTATAGAAAAATTAATGGAATTGTGGGTTTATGAGATCATGCATAAATTATATGGGCAGGAGAATACTAATTTAGATTTAAAGAAATTCAATTATAGTTGATTTGGTGCAAGGAAGAAAAAATTATATAAAAACTTATGTATTGTGCCTATATAATGAATAACATAGTGAAGCTTTGCAAGTTTTTGGTATGTTTTCCTTTGAGTTTTCTTTAAATATGTTTTGCACATATGTGATCATGCATTCTTGGTTAATATTTGATTAAAAATACTAAATTCTATTTGAGAGCACTAAGTGTTTTAAATGCCTTAGATTAGTGATCTTGTGACTAATATGCTAGTATGTAAGGGTAACTAATTGCTAGTACATAGGAATAATTTAACTAGTACATACCTCTCCTTTCCTTCCCCTTTTTAACTAGTTTTATCTGTACTCCTACTTATCTTTTTGCAATCCCCTACTCCTACTCTTAATCTCTTTTCTGCATTTTCCTAATGATGGATGCACAGAGTGTGATATGAAACATTCATAAAAAACCTAGTACATAATTAGCAATAATCTAGAAGCAATAAATAAGGGAATATATGAAACTTAATATAAGGTCTTTGAGAGAAATTTGAAGACCATCATTTTTTAATATTTGAGGCATATTTTTTGTTGATAATTCATGGTTTGGTGGTCAAGTCTATGGTTGTAGTTTTCAAACCTCGCTGGGCCAAAGTGCTCGCAGGTTTGTGCCTTCGTTGGCCATTTGCTTGTGGGTTTGGTAGTATCTTGTGGTTTCTTATACCCGGTTCATAGCTTTAGTCAAAAGCATTTACCCCTAATAATATGGGTGCATTGCACCTTTTAATATATATATATATATATATCCTCTTCATTTTAGACATGATTTTTTTTCCATTTTATAATGGTTTGATGATATATTATTTTAGAAAAGCATTTATGGTATTCCTAGCCTATTTTTTAATAAATTAGAGGCATGATATAGTAGTTTAATGATTTTTTACAGCCACATAGATGTTGCTAGAGTGAAGACATAGAAGGAGTGAAGGAATATTGTTTCATTGCACTCTTGATTTTGAAGATAATACAATCTTGACCTCTTTTCCTTGGTGGATTTTTTTATTGAAAGAGTTTCTCGAAATTAAATATTGTGTCATGTGATGTTTACATGGTGTTATAGCATTTTATTCATTTATAATATGACATAATTATATCTCCATTTTACATTCTAATTCAAAAATTATATTTATAGTTAAAATTTAGATTTCTATTTCATAGTAGATTACCTTCATTTCTAACAATATCAATTCTAGCATGACAATGTAGTTTGATCCATTGTATGAAACCTATGCCCTTTTGAAAATTCTCAAAGAGTCTATTAAACTTAATTGTTAGCATGGATAAGAAATTATAGGATTAAGTATTTAAGGATATTGAAGTTGAGAAGTTTCATACTATTTGAAGTTTAGTCCTCTACATGAAGAGAGGTGGTGACTCTATGAAAAGAACCTGATGAAAATGTGAAGAATGTTTTTTTAGATCTACAAAGGTTTCTAGTCAAAAAGGAAAATTTGCAGCAATTGCAACATATCCAGGTATTTTTTTATATGTTTTAGTTTTTAAGAAGGAAAATATTACGGATGAAAACAATATTGAAAGTCCTAGAAATACTTTGTTCCCTATGAAGTGAAAATAAACACTAAGAAAGGGAAATAGTAGTGATAATTCTACATAATTCTAAGTTATTAATTGCAATCTGTGTATTATGGTGAAGAAGTATGCTTGTTCTTAAATATGCCCACTAAAGAGATCTTAGGTATAGATGTGTTTGGGTTATGTAAACATTTTAAGGTCATGATGAAAGAAAGAAATAGGGTGCCTAGTGAATGTTTGTAAAAGGTGTAAGAAAATGTATCTGTTACCAAATTTCACTTAAATAGCTCAATTAGGTAAAGCTAAGATAGTTGATTACTTTTAAAAGTGAAAGGTATACAAAGAAATTTATTCTATGCTTAAACCATTGCATAACTTAGGATCTTTCAAAATGGAATTCAATTTTTATTATGCAATGTTTTACAATAGGAGGAAATTACATAAATTAAATGATATTGTTGTTTTTCATTCATTTTGTAATGAAAATGTATATACAAGATTGCATAAATGTTGTTGTTTTATACATTGAGTTAAAAAGAATGTTTGAATGTACCACACAAGCCATGGGAATAACTGATTTAATATAACATAAAGGAAAGCTATATACATATGTGAAAGTATGAAATAAAGAAAAACACATGGAAAGAGAATATGTCCATCATTTCCTGTGATAGAATCTTGTGTTGATCTTTATCTTTATCTCCTACTTGCTCTTGATCTTCAAATGTACCTGCATTATGATGAAAAGTTTTGGTTAGAGCTTTGGATATAAACTCTAACCATATGTCCTACCAAGAGAAATATAACATTCATTTAGGATGCATTAAATCAGCTATCAATTATCATATGTATCTAGGGAGCCTAAAGGTGAAAATTAGTCACAATAAAGAAGGGCATTGAGCTTCATTGTTTTATCTAACTTGTTTGTTCATTGTGTAGATATAGGTTCATTTATCATTACATGTTTCATCTCATTTAACATCACAACATGTGGTGGAAAAATGGGATGGATTGCAAGGGTTTAACCCAACATGCTATCTCATTAATGTTGTTCTAGTTCACATTTAATGTTATCATGAATGCTATAGTCATAAGAGAAAACATGTATTATCACCATCTTATCAAATGTGAAGATCACAATGTTTCCAAGAGACTCATGAAAGCCATGAATAAGAGAGAGTTTGAATGCATGAGCATAAAAAGTATAATAGTCATAAAAGAAAGGGTAGTGAATGTCAAGAAAGAAGGATAAAGGTATTGATACAAGATAAAGGCATTGATAAAAGGTCAAAAAATAGACTTGTATTTATAGTGATAAATGGTGACAATAGTAACTAAAATAGTGCTTCAAATCTTTGAATTAAAGTAAAGGACACTTACCTTCACCTCCCCACACTTTAATAGTCCATACTCACCATAGATGGAAACTAATGAAACTATAATGCATAGTTAGGGAAGTGCCATGAGGACAAACCTATGGTGAAGGGAAGATGATAGGTCTGAGTAAGTGGCATCATCTCTAAGAGAAAATTTAGGATAGTCATTAATGACTGTGTAAAAGATAAAGCTCATGTAGAGGTGCAATAGTAATCATGTGATCTTCAATTAAGAGAAGGACAATCCTTATGATTTTCATGAAAAGAACATGATCCAAAGGGAAAAATTATCTTTATAGTGATAAAGGAAAGATTTAAAATTTCAAGGGCTTCTGTATTATGGCCATTACAAGAATTTTAAATGAAGTATCAATAAGAAGCCATTACAAGGAAAGATAAAGCAACAAAGCAATAAATAAGGGACTACTATGAGACTTAAGAGAAGGACAATCATGAAAATGGATAACCATTCAAAGGTAACATGAGAAACACTATATGGGTAGAGTTTGATGTGAGGTAAAGGTCATACTTTAGTATTCAAGGTAGTCTCAATGGTCACCAAATATAGGCTACAAGACAATTTTTCAACATTAAATGTTAAGGAAATACACAATCACTAAGTAGGTGATCTAGCCATGGAGTTC
Organism: Sequoia sempervirens; assembly: GCA_007258455.2. Lineage (NCBI taxonomy): Eukaryota > Viridiplantae > Streptophyta > Pinopsida > Cupressales > Cupressaceae > Sequoia > Sequoia sempervirens. The sequence continues at coordinate 646,116 of VDFB02075321.1, forward strand.
AAAGCTATCATCTCAAATAGACAACAAGGGAAACAAGTTAAATCAATGTGTGATAGTCACAAAGCTAAATAATTTACCTTTCAATGACTTTCTAGTATCATTGAGATGACAGTTTAAGTTCTTCTTTTGGAGCTCTTGTTTAAAGCTTTGGATAAAATCCTATAATAAGAATTGATCTAGTATGTTGGATACATGGAAAGAGTGCATATAGGTATGGCACATGATCAAGCACCATACTTCATCAAAGGCATAACAATGAATGCACCATAAAAGTAAACAAGGATAATCTATGGAATCAATGCAAGTTAGTGTTATGAGAGAGAGTCCCATTGGTAGGCTAAGATAATAAGGAAATTCCAATCATACAAGAGAATATTTCCATGACAGTTTCAAATGATAGTATTGGAGTAAAGTGCATATGAATAGAGGCAAGTAAAATGAAAGGAATTGACATGCAAAGGAACTCTTCAATCAAAATATATTGTTAATGAAATTATACTTGTTGTTTTTGGTCTTGTTCTTGCAACCTTAAGTGCTTTTAGTTCATAGCTTACTGGCTTCCCCACAAGAGGATCAAATTTTTTCAGAAAATGATGGAAGCAAGAATATTTTTTTCAATTCAACCTAGGTTTTAGTGCAGATCCATAGCAATGATAAAGAATAGGAAACTCTATAGAGATAGTGAAAGAGATGCATCTTGGAAAGCAAAAAAGATAAGTAAATCCATGACCTATGGTTTTAGGGTCGAGCCCAAGTATTTTGCAACAAAAATGAAAAAATGACCATGAAGAACATGCATAGAGCCGCGAACATGACTGAGGAGCTTCTATTTTTTATATTTTACAAAATATGGATAGTAAAACCATAGACAAAACAAGGAAAATGTGAAATGGATTTTGGAGAAATAGTTTTTTAAAACACAAATTCAAAATTGTTCCTCACTCCAAAAGTTGAGAAGCATGATATAGAGAGCCTTTTCTTTCATAAAAGAAGGAATAAACAACATTTTTAATCAAAGAATAAAGCCCTTACTGGCACAATCTCTAGCATAAAAACTCCATGAGAACTCCTTGAGAAGAAATAAAGAAGGCTTGAGCAAACCCTACCATGGTGCTGGTGCATCAAAATTAGGAAGTAGATGTAAATGAAGAATGCATAGTGAATCCCACGACAAAGGATTACGGATTTTCTTTAGGTTTCCATGTAAACCTAATGTGACCAATTGAGAGTTAGGTATTTTTATCCCTTTATTTTAGAAATTAAATATTAAAAGCCTAGGTTGTGGTCAAGTTTATTTAGTCATTCTTTCCCCCCCATGTTTTGCAAAAATTAAGAAAAAAATGGAACACTTAAACAAATATTAAAAGTGACATTCTACAAATCACTTTAATATATGTCATGTAGATGGGTGAATAAAGAAACCATATAACACATACTAAAGTAAATCATCATTGATTACTTTTAATATTTATTCAAACACTTGATTCATGTCCTAAATCATGTAAAGACAAAAGGGGAGTGAGGTGGAGTTAAGATTTTGTGGAACTAAGAGTGATTCATGCATTTGAAGTTAAACTAGAGAGTTTGGTCTTGATTTCCAGTTAAATGGAGTGATTTTAGGGTCCAACTTGGTCAAACTGATTGTAAGAGGGAGTTTGAGCCTATTTTTGCTCAAATTGCTTCAATTTTGACTCCTCTTTGTGGGCGGTTTCCATTTTTCTCATGGATCATTTTTGGGAGATATTTTCATATGCAATTGACTGCAAGTGCCACCTCTTGGCACTTTGGAGTCATATTTTGAATATAGAGGAAAATACAAGTAGTATTTTTTCCTAAGTTCTTTCTTTCTTTCCTTCTCTTATACATTCAGAGAGGTGGAAAGTTTTGTAGCTTAGATTTGTTTTTTGTATAGTTATGATATAGTAGTAGGTTATTTTCATCTTTTTTTGGAGGAGAGTCCTTCCATCTTTTAGGACTATTAAGTTGCCTTCTTGATTTTAGGTGTTTTATAATATCTTGAATGATTTTATGAAAATTTATTATGTTTTGATAAAACCTTTAAGTTTCTATCTCATATATACACAAAATAAGTTAACCATCATAGGTTGCAAATTGTGCATTTGTCTTATTTTTGCATTCCGAGTTGTGAAAACATTGTTTTCTTTCAAAGAATCATATATTGCAAGCCTCTTTATGAATTATTTATGTGATTTGATTGCACAAATTGAGCTATGTAAAAATGGTTCATTGAGGGATAGTTGTGAGTCATTTTCTGCATATTAGTTTCATTTTTGGTGCATCACCTCCTAGATTAAAGCTTTCCATTTTAATTTAGTTATCCTTCTTACCTTTTCCCATCCAAGCCATTAGTTTCTAGGAGATCAAAAGGGGAACCAACACATAATATGGAGGTCTATCTTCATTATAGGGTACCCACAACCTGAAGATATTCTAATGTTACACATGATTGCTGAGTTTTCCAACTTTGCATCTTGGGTGCAATCCTAGTTGATAACAATATCATACACCTATATATCCCTATGAGGAGTCAAGTGTAAACATGAAAAGTGTGTATCCCCTATTATGTTCTTAGAGAAATCCTTTCTCTATGGGAAGATATAGAACGTTAAATTTTAGTGGTATTCAAAGTTTCCCAAACCCTATTCCTATGAAGTTAGGGAACACTTTCTAGAATTCAAAGGGAGAATATTAGAGTCAACATGTAGAAATTTGAAAAATTTCATGGACTTGATGGGAGATTATGAGATAATCCATGAAGATGTTGTCATGAAGTTCTTTTTTCAATATTTGAAAGAAGGTGCTATAGATTGGTTTTCATAATTTCTAGTGTGTTCTATCTCTTCATGGAATGAGTTTATGGAAACATTCATAGAATATTTTGGTGAGAGAATTCAAGTCAGTTCAATGATACAAATTTTTTACAAAAATCCATAAAGAAGAAGATGATTTGGTTCCTGTGTTCAATCCTATATTTGCAAAAAATTAGGTGTCATTCCTAAAAGTATGAGACCAAATGATATAGTGTGTCTATTTGTTTTCCTTGGAGCATATGATAAAGAAATGAATTATTCACTGAGAGACAAGGATCCCACAACATTATATCATGTATATTTTATAGCTATGGATATTGGAAATAATCTAAAGTACTCAATGCCAAAGGGATACATGGTTGCAAGTTTCAAGGTTATCCTAGAATATCTTATGCATAAATCCAATGCAAGGCATAAAATGAAAACTATTGTAAAGATAGTTATATCTTTGATGTTTTGATTTGTTCATCATTACAACATGTAAATAACACTAAACTCCAAGTTAAGTATGAGAAAAAATTGATTAATGTCGATCCTATGTCTCTTGTTCAAGAGTTGTATGACATGAAGAGGCACAAGGGAGAATCACCATATGATTTGTTTACAATTTTTTTGGATGCCTTGTTAGAGGTCCCCAAAAATTTTAGACCTAAGGATTCAACATGAATTGATTTATTGTATTAAATTTATGTGCTAGGGCTGAGTATCTTGCCAAAAGAGTTGAAGCCTATTAATCTTGATTCGGTATTTGATTGGATAGGGATTGTTAATAAAGATAGACATGATTATGAAAAGAGTGTCATGTCCCAAAATGCTAATAGTAGCTATCATATTGTTATATGTGAGAAAAATCAGAACATGCCACACATAAATGAAAAGAATATATTATAAAATGAAGATCCATATTGTATGAATGAGGATAATGATTGTAATCAGCTCGCAAGCAACATATATGTAGTTGAATATAAAAATAATGAAGATAAATATACATGGTATGATAACAAAATATATATGCTTGAAATATATCCTTGCAATAAATTGGTTAATGAAGAAGTAAAAGAGATGCAAGATGTCATTCCATGTCATGTTTTGATAAGTGACAATAGTGCAAGTGTTGCAGATATCTCATTGCAAATAAGTGGCGATGATATTGAAAATGAAATTTTAAGCATTCATTTTGAAGATTTCGAGCATTGTTTACGTAGTGATGAATTTTCTTGTGATGAGGACACGATAATAGTGAAATTGATTTTTTTGTTAGGATTATGAATGCTTTTATAAGGATGATCTAAAGTTTCTTTCTTCATATAAAGGATGTAATGATGTGAATGTTGATGAAGTCACTTGCTCACAAGTGAATGAAAAAAATTCATATGATGAATACCTGGAGTTTAGTTTAGGTTTGCTATCAATAGGGCATACTAATTCTATGAATGATGACAAATTTGAAGATAAAAACTTGTGTGTTCAATATCTAGATCCTAAGAACAATGTTAAAAACTATAAAGATGTTGAGGGTATGTGTAGGATCATTATGGGCCAAAAAGTGGCGATATGATGGGTATGTGTAGGGTATGTGGTTGATAACTTTTTTTTTACCCAAAATTGATGAAATGGAAAGGGTTTTTAAAGGAGATTCCCAATTTTCCACCAATATAAATTTATGCTTTACTTTGAATTTAATAAATAATTATCATTCATTTTCTATTTGAATTACAACTAAAATCCTAATTTATAGGCTGATTGAAAAACATCAATAACTTTCAAACAGTATTACATTTTTTGAATCCAAAACATGCATCACATTCTATGCTTCACATACTATATGATTAAAAAAATAAAAAGAATTTCATGAAGTTTTGACCAAGTTAAGGTGGTTAGATATACGAGTATTTTATATTTTTAAAAATTTGTAATAAAAAATTCATAATTAATTATTGGAAATTTTTTTATTTCCCTACTGCTTGTGATTGTTTATGTGAAACAGAGATGGAAATGTTTGTGACACATGAAGAGGATGTTGATGTACAAAATATTGGGAATTTTTTTGATTTAGATCTATATGTGAAGCCACTAGCTCATGAAATTAATGATGAGATGGAATATGCTTGTTTCTTTGTAGAAATGGACATTTTTTCATTCATTGGGGAGTGTATTGGTGTGAAAGAGAATGGAGAATATGAGTGTTCAATTGTTAATGAAAAAATTTCAGATTACAATGAAGCTTTGGAATATAGGTCGACATACTTATCAATTGATAATACACATGAATTTTTTTCTACTGACCTTGTTATTTCTAAAAATATTAGTATTCAAAATGATTTAGATGTTCGTATTGACATTGTGAAAGGTAGTATTGACTATGTTACTCATTGAAGAAGTGAATATGTTACAAAAAGTAAATATGAAAAGATCAGCTTAGGGTTAGGTTTTGAAGTGTCTAAGCCTTCCTTTAAAACATTTTGTATTGAGTTGTATGATGATTTAAAAAATGAATCAAGCTATGTTACTGAACTAGAAATGAGTACATTTACCCAATTTTGGGATGTTGATGCAAATGAGTTTAATTTCCAAGATAGAAAGCAATGTTATGATGTGGCTAAGTCAAAATTCCTAAAAGTTTGATTTTACCAGTGTGATGGTGTCTAGTTCAAAGAGGTTCCCAGATATGAAAAATTTCTTTTTTGATTCACTTGAGGATTGTTTACATAATACATAACATAGTTTGTATGGAAGTTTTAGGTTGTATGTGCAAACTAATAATGAAGTTATTTTAAGTGATACCAACTATGTAATGACATATGAATGTTTCAAGTTTTTAGTCCAATTGGGAAATCATTTAATGGGGAATGATACTGAGATAGGTAATGTAGAATGTTAGATTATGCATGAATGCACTTCAGTTGATAAGTGTGATATATACATATCACATGATGACATATTTATATTGGCACATGTTTACAAAATGCAACTTGATACAGTTAATGTTGAAAGTGGCAAGGTCAGGGATATGGTAATAATGGTTAATGGCAATGCCAGTGACAAGGTTAGTTTGTAATAATTTTATGATGATGTTTACATATTTGGATCAATTGATATAAAATAGTGTTTTTGATAGGGGTAAGTATTGGCTCATTTTTATGGGCCCAGGGCCACCAAATTAAGTTTGAAAAATGGGTTTCAATGTGGCACAAAGGAGCAGCTACAAAGCACCCAATGGATTCGACACATAGTCTACTCCCCAAAGATTTGGAATCTTGCCATGCTTGCAAGGGGCATGCATCCCCAAACATGAGCCATTGGTGGAACCTTCAAATTTTGCAAAATTTTAGGTTCCTATGCACTTTCAATATGTTAATGAGGTTAGGTCTATTTCCTGTCTAATCTACTTGGAGCCCATTTTTGATAATTAAAATTTTGCAACTCAGATATATTCATATAAATTTGTGTAATAGAATTTTTTTTGATACAAATGGTAGTATGCTTGCTAAGTTTATGCTTCCAGGATGAGTTCTAATATGCCATTTCATGCGTTCTTGGTTGTGACTAGGCTAGATTTTGCATTACAAAAAGTTACAAATTTCAAAAATATGAGGGCAACCCATTTCCTATTTTGGTTTCAAATGTCTCCATTTCTAGTTTCATCAAAATTCAAGGTCAAATGATGTATTATTTTAATGACTTTTAGATGTAGCAAACACCTTTGGTAGACTCATTTATAAAGGAGCTATTGATTTTTTATTGATGGGAGAGATATGATGAAAAAACTATGTTTTATTTAACTAATTAAGCTTGATCACAAAAAATCTTGACTCTCAAGGTTCCCATTTGTGTGCACTAAAATTTCATCATTTGGCCAACAAGAGAAATTAAAACTTGCCTATTTCCTAATTTTTTGATATGTGATATTGAAATTTTTTTAAATGTTTAAAATAATTTGGGGAATTAAATATTTACAATGAAACTTTATAAAACCTTAGCAATAAAGAAATTTGTTTCTCACAAATCTTTCCTTGCCATCCCACAACACGTGTTGTTGCCAAAGGAGATGTGCAAGGGTGCAAGGAATCAATGTTTGGAAGAAAATTTTGTTGGGAACTCATTAATGTTGTTTCAATGTGGTTGGAATGTGTTTTATCACTATTAGGAGAGTATTTTTTTTATCTCTCGTAGTGTTTTCTCACAATCCTACAACAACAAATGCTACCACTAGAGGATGCTTGCAAGATGGAAAGATTGTGGTTTTGGGGCATTTTTAGGGTTCCTCAGAGCTTGCATTATGGATAAATATGTCTTCCATCCATGTTTGGATGCTTGAGGTAGGTTTAGAGGCCTTCAAATTGAGTAAATTTGTCAATATAACCCTCTAAAAATCACCTATATCTCCTTTTAGATCCCTGCAATACTTTGATTGTCATTTGAAGCATTTTTAAATGCTCATTAGTAGGGGAAATAAACAGCCAATCAAATAAATGTTTTGCATTATGGGAAATGACTTGCAATGCTACTCTCTGCCATAAAAATTGAAGATCAGTCACGTTTTAATATTTGAGGTATATTTTTTTTGCTGATAAGGGCATGGTTTGGTGGTCAAGTCGCTTGGTTGTAGTGATAGCCACTAGGGTTCAAACCCTCATTGGGCCAAAGTGCTCGTAGGCCTTGTGCCTTTGGTAGGCCATTGTGCTTGCAGGTTTGGTAGTATTTTGTGGTTTCTTATACCCGGTTCATAGCTCCAGTCAAAAGCGTTTACCCCTAATAATATGGGTGCATTACACCTTTTAAAAAAATATCTGAGGCATATTTTTAGGGTATTTGTAGGTTCAATATGGTTATTGCTTCATTCAAATGTTGTCCCAAGGTATTTTCCATGCCTTAGGAGTATTTTCATGATATTTCAAGCTTTTGTAGAGTGCCAGTAAGAAAAGAAATGACCCAAATATAATAGTCACAACATACATCTATTTCTTCTTCTATTGCAATGGTTAATGCGCCATGTGAAGGTTTCAATTAGTCTACAAAGAATTTTGTGCATGGAAAGATGATTGAAGAAGGAAAACATACATTGAGACAATGGTGCAAAATGCTCAATTGCTAATAAAAAAATTGCATAGAGGATTAGTTGTGAGACAATTATTTGACAAAATGTCAAATGTTTGTAGAGATAGTAATGAAAAATTAAAGATTAAAATGTATTTATTTGAAAATTTTAATTGCCACTAAATGGGCTTTTAGCCAAAAGTGAAGATTTACACTTGCCAAGTGAAATTGTTGTAGTAAAACCATTTTTACATATAGGTAAAAAAGTTGCATGGGAATGAAAGCAAGCAAAATGAAAAAGTAAATTTTAGTTGCAAATGGGAGGAAAAATGAGAATTAGGGTAAAGTGGCATAATCCAAATTCCAAATCAAGGGGATCACAGTATGACAAGTTTCAAACAAAGATTCGAAATAAACTTTCTTCTTTTCTTTATATTGTAATATCTTCTTCATTTGAAAAGGTTTTGGGTTCTAGGGAGGCTCTTAGATTTTAGGTTTTTGGCCATGGGAGAGGCTATATATTGTAATTGTTGAATGTTAAGGAGGAAGATCCTTATGTTGTAAGTCCATATATATATTGTAATGCTCCTATAACTTGAATACAAATCTTTGATAGTATACTATTATGTAATTGTCTCCATGACTATGATGCAATATCCTTTGAATTGAAATACTAAGGTTATTGAGGTTCTTCAAGCACATTTTCTGATTGAGCTACTTATTTATCTACTTTCCATTTAATGAGTGGTGTAAATTCTCGAAATTAAGTAATGAGGGTATTGTATTTCTAGGTGGATTGCTAAGCAGAATTTCATGATAGGCTTAAGAAAACCTTTCTATCATAATGTGATAGATGTTTGTAGGTCTTCAAGATTATGTTATAGCATTACAATATGATGTGCATGATATGTGGCATTATAGCCCAATGTAGGAAATGGTCTTGCATAGTTTTCTTTCCCCATCCTTAGAAACAATCTTCAATTTTAAAACCATTTCCCTACTTTAATTATTTTAGATTTATTTTGTGTCTCAACTTCATGCCTACAATGAAATGAGAACAAAGGGTGTGTCATTATTGTTGCAACCATACATGTCCTTGTTGCATTGTATGAAGTTTATCTGCTTTACACTGTGTTGCAAAATAAGGTAAATATTTGCATCCAGTGTCATGTAGGACCACCCTCCTAGGTTCTGTAGAGCCTAAAGTGAAGGGGAGAAAAGTATAAAATATATCTCTCAATTATTGGCCACTAGTATTGAAGTTCTTGAGCATAGGGGTTGGCTATCCTTTAGAGATTTTCAAGGTTCACCTAGAAAAAAAAACAACACTAGAAATGGCTAATACAACCATGCATTTTTCCTCACTCCCTTGGAATACTGAAAAAACACTACAATCTTGCACCAAATTCTTTACATCTACACTCATCCCTGACCAATAATAACTCTCATTCAGTTGTGCCAAAGTTTTTTCCACTCCAAAATGACAACTCAAACGTCCACTATGTTTTTTCCTTATCAAATTCTCCCTCATTGACTCATGAGGTACATATAATCTTTTCCCTTTGAATATCAAACCCTCTTTAACAAAATACTCCAACCATATAGTTGTATCCTTCTTCACCATATTTTTACAAGTTGTGCATGCCTCTTTGAAATCAACATCTTTATACAACTCCCTCATAGAATCAAAATGACCAAACAATTACTCTCATCTCATTCATCAACAAACACCTCCAACCTAGTGCATCAATGAAAATTATATTTTTCAATTCTATGTTTCAAAACAAATCAATAACTTTGAAAAAATTCAACCCACTTTACATGTTTTCATTTTAATTTACCTTGGCTATTTATGAACTAGAATGCATGATGATCTGTGCACAAAATGAACTCCTTTGGTATTGTCCCCAAATTCTTGATTTCTTGTACAATTTCATAGAACTCTTCATCACACATGAAATATTTTATTTTTTCTTCACTTAACTTCTTGTTGAATTAAGCTATTGGTTTGCATTCTTGACTTAGAACTCCTCCTATCATTGTACCACTTGAGTTATAATCAACTTAGAATACTTTTTCAAAATTTTGGAAGTGCTAACATGGGTTGCTCTATCACTTTTTCCTTCAATATATTAATTCATGTTTTTTTTGTAGATGTCCATAAAAAATATTTTTTATTACCTTTGATGGTTTTCATAATTGGTGCACAAAATCCCACTAAAATTTTGGATTAACTTCCTATAGAAGCTCCCTAATCCATGAAAGCTTCTTGCTTCAAATATATGCCTTGGTGATGACCAATTCATGAAATTTTCCCCTTTTTTTGGATCCATTTTTAACCCAATTCTAGAAACAACAAAACCCAAAAATACCCAACAACTTCTCTTCTTTCATCCTTTACAAAACTTCCCTAATATACTACAAATTTTCTTCCTTATTATTTCTAAATATCAAAATATCATTCAAATACACAATAAAAAACTTATCAAGATATGGCTTCAAGAATTAATTCATCAATCTCATGAGAAATAGCTAGGATCATTTGTCAATCCAAATTCCATCACCAACCATTCATATAAACCATCCTTTATCTTGAACGTGGTTTTCCATTATATCCCTCTTTTATTCTAATTTGATGGTACCCACTCTTCAAATCAATTTTAGTGGAATAATTAGCTCCACTCAAACAATTCATCATATCATCCATTCATTACAATGGGAACTTATATTTGATTGGTATCTATTTTATGTATCTTGAATCTATAAACATTTATTATTCACTATCATTCTTGGGTGTCAATAATGTTGGAACAACACATGAACTCAATCTTTCTCTAATTAGCCCCTTATCAAGAGACTCTTACACTTTCCTATTTATTTCCTCATTCTCCACAAGAATCATTCTATATGGTTCCTTTGTTGGAAAACTTACAACAAGAATCAAATCTATTCAATGACTTATGATCCTCATTGGTGGCAATCCATCAAGCAACTCCATCAATATGAAAACATATTTTTCCAAAATTTTATGAATTTTAATTGGTAACTCTTCATTTTTTTTTCACTATCCTAACTACCGCAACCTTTGGAATGATTGCAAAAAATGTCCCCTCTCTCTTTAAGTCTTTCAATAATGGTTTATTGGAAACAAAAAAAACTTGGAGTTGTTTTCCACTTCCTCTTCTTTATCCTTCAATGAATTTAAGGTGTACTCTCTTCCATATTTCTTTATTAGGTAGATTTTTATCCTCCCATCATGGACATTTGATGCAGGAGCATCCAGTGGTGTAAGGGCAATCTTGCATCACCCAAAAATAGTTAAATTTCAAGTTTCTCATTTTTTAGATGTTTTTACATTTTTTGATACCCTTTTCATCATAATGAAATTCCCAATTTACGGTTTTTATTTTCTATTCTTGGGTGGAAAGATATTGTAGTTTTAGTTTCCTAGATTTGCACCTGAAAATCTTCTGAGTTAGATTTGAGGCACTTAGAGTTCCCGGAACAGCCTTGAAACTTTCCAAAATTGGTGTAGATGATTTTGAGTGTCTTCTTGACTTTGAGACCTTTCCAATGGTTCAAACGGTTCACGAATTGGAGTCCCGAATCAAAAGTTATGGCCCTAGGAAGTTGGTGTACTTTCTAGAAGATACAATTGCAAATGCTCTTTGGAAATTTGAACTTCATGTTGTAAATTTTTGGCGCCAAACCGCCTAAACTCAAATTTGAATGTTGTTTTGGATCCAAACTAATGAGGAGCTCTATTTATGGGCGGGTTTCTAATTTTTGGGTAACTTTTTGGGGGACAAGCTCGCATATTGTGAAAGGGTTATTCTGTAGCTATCTGTAACTTGCATGTGTTGTAGAACTTGGGGATTTGAGATCCTCTGCATGTAAGAAGTTCCATTTTCTAAATAATAAAAATATTCTCTTGTTTATGGGTTATTTTCTATGTCTCGGGCTGCCCCTCATCAAGTGGTATTAAAGCAGGTTTCCTTGAGCGTGTGGATAGATCACCGATCGTGAGGCAGTTCACACCAGGACCATGGTTGTGGGTCAAGGTCAAGAAAGAAGCCTCCAAGAGTGATGCCTGGTAGGCATGGTGGTGCTAGAGGTGGTTGAGGTGGCAAAAATGCTGGTGGAAGAGATGCACTGGCAACCCTCTAGAGACAGATTGATGCGTTACAAGAGCAGTTGAGAAGAGGGTTAAACCCGAGGGAGGAAAGTGAGGATGAAGGAGAGGAAGAAGGTTCAAAT
>VDFB02075321.1:661541-711397 GCA_007258455.2 Sequoia sempervirens
ATATGAAATGGGTAGAGTTTTGCGAGTTATACCTTGTTTTGAAACATAGATAAGTAAGTCAAATAGGGTTGCGTGATGCCTTAAGTAGGAGGCATACATTGATGACAAAGATGCAGATTGAAGTGGTTGGTTTCAATGAACTCAAGACACTGTATGAAGAAGATCCTAATTTTGCAGAGGCTTGGAAAGCTTGCAAGGAACCTATTATAATGGACAAGACAAGGTGGCTGGATTTCATAATCCAGGATGGCATGTTATTTAAGGGAAGTCAATTGTGTATCCCAAGGAGTTCCATGAGGGAGAACCTGATAAAGGAGAAGCATAGTGGAGGAATGGTAGGACATTTTAGTTGGGATAAGACCATTGCCATTATCAGTGAGCATTATTATTGGCCTTAATTGTCACAGGATGTGAAGAAGTTTGTACAAAGTCAGAGGGCACGTCGATGGCTAAAGGAGTGAGCTAGAATATAGGTTTATATCAGCCCTTACCTATACCAGAGAGGCCATGGGAGGATATAAGTATGGACTTTGTTTTTGGTTTGCCAAGGACACAACAAGGGAATGATTCAGTCTTTGTGGTGGTTGATAGGTTTTTGAAGATGACACATTTTATTTCATGTCAGAAGACCCATGATGAAGTCCACATTGTTGACTTGTTCTTCAAAGAGGTGGTGAGGCCACATGGTCTACCAAAGAGTATTGTTTCAGATCGTGACACCAAATTTGTAGGGGTACCCTTGGAGGACCCTTGTGGAAGAAGCTGAAGATAGAGTTGAAGTTTACTTTGCACACCATCCACAAAACGATGGGGCGTGCATAGAGGTTGGTTAACAAGGGAGTCTAGGTAACCTACTAAGATGCTTGATAGGAGATAAACCCAAGGGATGGGACTTGATCTTACCCCAAGTAGAATTTTCTTACAAAAATTTTGTCAAGAGAAGCACTGGTAGATCACCATTCCAAATTGTGTATGGAGGCAATCCCAGAACTACTCTAGAACTGAGGAAGATGGACCAAGAGAAGAAAATAAGTGCTGAAGCCGAAGATTTTGTAGAACACATCAAGGATATACATGAGAAGGTAAGAGAACATATTAACAAGATGAATATGCAGTATAAGGCTAAGGCAGATCAGAAGAGGACGTATAAGGAGTTTCAGATTGGTGATGAAGTGATGGTCCACTTGAGGAAATAAAGGTTTTCAATAGGGACATATAACAAATTGAAGATGAAGAAGTTCGGTCCCTATTAAATTTTGAAGAGGCATGATTCAAGGAATGCATATGAGGTAGAGTTGCCAGATGGATTCAACATTTCCCCTGTGTTCAACATTTCAGATTTGATAGAGTATCATGCAGGTGGCGCAGAGGAAGTACCAACGATGTAACAATGTGGGATTCTAGCACCTACTTCAGAAAAGGAGGAGATTGAAGAAATCCTGGATAGTCGTGTGGGAAGGAGTACCAGGAACATGCATTATGAAGAATATTTGGTGAAATGGAAAGGAAGGCCTATTGAAGAATCATCCTAGTTGCCTGAGGCAAAGGTTGACCATTTGGGTTTTCCTCCACCATCTGAGACGTGACGGGTTCACTTCTCAAATTACCCTGGGTGTCTGATGTAGGAGCATCTAGTGGTGTAAGGGCAATCTTGCATCACCCAAAAATAGTTAAATTTAAAGTTTCTCATTTTTTAGATGTTTTTACATTTTTTGATACCCTTTTCATCATAATGAAATTCCCAATTTACGGTTTTTATTTTCTATTCCTGGGTGGAAAGATATTGTAGTTTTAGTTTCCTAGATTTGCACCTGAAAATCTTCTGAGTTAGATTTGAGGCACTTAGAGTTCCCGGAACAGCCTTGAAACTTTCCAAAATTGGTGTAGATTATTTTGAGTGTCTTCTTGACTTTGATACCTTTCCAATGGTTCAAACGGTTCACGAATTGGAGTCCCGAATCAAAAGTTATGGCCCTAGGAAGTTGGCGTACTTTCTAGAAGATACAATTGCAAATGCTCTTTGGAAATTTGAACTTCATGTTGTAAATTTTTGGCGCCAAACCGCCTAAACTCAAATTTGAATGTTGTTTTGGATCCAAACTAATGAGGAGCTCTATTTATGGGCGGGTTTCTAATTTTTGGGTAACTTTTTGGGGGACAAGCTCGCATATTGTGAAAGGGTTATTCTGTAGCTATCTGTAACTTGCATGTGTTGTAGAACTTGGGGATTTGAGATCCTCTGCATGTAAGAAGCTCCATTTTCTGAATAATAAAAATTATTCTCTTATTTGTGGGTTATTTTCTGTGTCTCGGGCTGTGCCCTCATCAACATCTTTCCTATCAAATTGCCAAGGCCATCCAAGAGGACATGGCACACATCCATTAACATCACATCACACATAATTTCATCCTTATATTTTCCAATTTAAACACTCACCAAATATTTCTCATTCACCACCAAATGATACTCCTTTTGCAACCAAGAAACTTGGTATGGGCTGGGATGTTTGATTCTTTTTAATTTCAGCTTGCCTGCCATTTCTTCAAATACAATGCTATTCATGCTACTATTATCCACAATGATTTTATAAAATTTTCCACCCACCTTACACCTTGTTTGAAAGAGATTTCTTCTTTGAATTGGTTTCAATTTGTCCTTGTCAATATTTAACAAAATCCTTTGCAACATTAAAGAATCTCCATCTTTAGGATCCTCTCCACGCTTTAGTGAAGTCACAATGTCATTTTCAGCCTATGCTACATGAAACCTTGCCTCTTTTCCTTTTCCACCATCTCATTGGATTTGTGGACATTCAGATGCTTTGTTTCCCATTTCTCCACATTGGAAACATGTATTGATGAATCCTCTTCCTCTACCTCTACCAAAATATCCTCTTCCATGAGAATAATCTCCTCTTCTTCTAGAGAAGTCTCCTCTTCCTTTTCTTTCTTGCATGCTTGCATGAGATGTTCTTGTTTCATTTTTCTTTTTTTATTTCAACAAGGAGAAATCACACACAAAAGATATGAATGGGTAAATATTTTATTTCATGGCCATACTCAACCTTCAGGAAATCACATGCATTTAATTTTAGTATATTTCAAAATGATAAAAATGCATAGCTTAAAATTAATATTGATTCACGATATTTTGTCAACCAATGAAAACAATTTCATTCAATCTCTCCCCACTCTACCACCAAATTAAATTGCAACTTCGAAAGGGAATCAAACCAAAACAAATGAAAACAAAACTGAAATATTTTTGGGTGATGTGGATTGCCCATTTGTTTAGATGCTTCTGCATCAACTAACATATTGTTTAGTATGAAATTTAGAACAGTAGGCTAAGGAAGAAACTATGATATAATTTTATTTTATTTAGATAGAAGAGGAACTTTGATAGTTTGTGTATAAAACAAGTACATAATGGGACATTGCATTCTTGAATTAGAAAGTTGGGTAGAACAACAACTAAATATGTTGAAGCAATTGATTTAATAGACTAGATCTAGATTTTAAGAATAATTCACTGGTTTTTTTGAAGATTAGTATGCATGAATTGACTCTTCTAAGAAATCTTATAACCTTAATGAACCAAGACTAGGTTTCTATACAAGTTCACTTATATTAGTTGACTTTCCAAAGTCTTTTAAAAATATATAAATATCATCTTAGGTCTAATTATTGAAGCTAACTAACATATATGTTGTCTTTGGCAAATGAAAAAATAAAAGCTCTAAATTAATTCTAATGGTTTTTTACTTTTGGTTTAGTTGTTTATCTTTAAACTCTTAATTATCTTATGGAAACACTAGTGCACGTGATCAAGTAAGTGGAAATATTTTTCTTCCTTTTAACTTAATTTTAAACACTCGTGCACGTGTTCAAGTAAGTGGAAATATTTTTCTTCCTTTTAATTTAATTTTAAATGCATTATAATACTTAATCCATTGAAAATGTTGTCATCTTTTAACCTATATTGCTTTGAAAAGAAGGAAAATTTTTTATGAAAACATTGGTGCACATGATCAACTGAGTGAAAATATTTTTCTTCCTTTTAGTTTAATTTTAAATGCATTATGGAATGTTGTAAATAATGATTTTAAATACATTTTGGAGTGTATTATTCAACTTTATTTTGATGATCTCAATACTATTTATGATGATTTTAAATACATTATAGAATGGATTATTCAACTTTGTTTTGATGGTCTCCACATTTAATGATAACTCATATGGAACTTAGTTATTTGTCTTGACGAGGTGCACGCATTGATAACCATAACCATAGGAAACAACCATTCTGCTTTAAAACCTCACCCAAAATTTCCCAATCACATTATAGTCTTGGATCATAGCCTTGCTAAAAGATTAATATAATGGGGAAAATCTCCATAATTGTGGGGTTGTTAGTATTGATTACATTAGAAAATCCTTGCTCAACCAATTCTATGCTAATGAGCGGCCAATCATTGTTAGCTGGGGAGTCTTTGCAACAATATATATTCATAATGCAAGAAGAATGCAAATAGGTTTTAAATGCATTATAATACTTAATCCTATTGAAAAAGTTGTCATCTTTTAACCTACCTTGCTTTGAAAAGAAATAAAGATTTTTATGGAAACACTAGTGCACACAATCAAGTGGAAATCTTTTTCTTCCTTTTAGTTTAATTTTAAATGCATTATAATACTTAATCCTATTGAAATAGCTATCATATTTTAACCTATCTTTCTTTGAAAAGAAAGAAAGATTCTTATGGAAACATTGGTGCACGTGATCAAGTAAGTTGAAAGATTTTTCTTCCTTTTAGTTTAATTTTAAATACATTATTTTACTTAATCCTATTGAAAAAGTTGTCATCTTTTAACCTATCTTGCTTTGAAAAGAAATGAAGATTTTTATGGAAACACTAGTGCACGTGATCAAGTAAGTAGAAATATTTTTCTTCCTTTTAACTTAATTTTAAACACTAGTGCACGTGATCAAGTAAGTGGAAATATTTTCCTTCCTTTTAATTTAATTTTAAATGCATTATAATACTTAAACCATTGAAAACATTGTCATATTTTAACCTATATTGCTTTGAAAAGAAAGAAACATTTTTATGAAAACACTGGTGCACATGATCAACTAAGTGAAAATATTTTTCTTCCTTTTAGTTTAATTTTAAATGCATTATGGAATGTTGTAAATAATGATTTTAAATACATTTTGGAGTGTATTATTCAACTTTATTTTGATGATCTCAATACTATTTATGATGATTTTAAACACATTATAGAATGGATTATTCAAATTTGTTTTGATGGTCTCCACATTTAATGATAAATCATATGGAACTCAGTTATTTGACTTGATGAGGTGCACGCATTGATAACCATAACCATAGGCAACAACCATTCTGCTTTAAAGCCTCACCCAATTCCCAATCACATTATAGTCTTGGATCATAGCCTTGCTAAAAGATGAATATAATGGGGAAAATTTCTATAATTGTGGGGTTGTTAGTATTGATTACATTAGAAAATCCTTGCTTAGCCAATTCTATGCTAATGAGCGGCCAATCACTCTTAGCTAGGGAGTCTCTACAACAATATATATTCATAATGCAAGAAGAATGCAACTAGGTTTTATATGAAAAAAGTGTTAAAGAGTTGTGGGATTCAGGAACAAGCAAAAAAGGAGGCACTGCTTCGTGCATGTTAAGAATGTAGAAAGACAAAAATTTGGTGATATATGTAGGAACAACTATTGTATGGTCTAGTCAAACTTCCAGAGCATTTGCTTCCTATTTTTTGCGGGTTCAACCTGACATTAATGTTGTTATTTATGGGCCTTTTGGAGCCACTTGGGAAACTAACATTACTCAGAATAAGAAGAAACTACTTTAATCTTTCTCTTCTACCACCTTTTGTATTATTTTTATTTCTATAATAGTAAAAATATGTCACTATCTTGCTTTGTATATGGTAACAAATTTAAGAAAAACAATTGTTATTTCACTAGATATAAAAAATGTATTTTGGAAATCTTCTTATGACTGCTCTCACCGTTTAATCATTTTGGTTAGATTATTAGTCGATAGGCTATTTGTTTGAAATTTTTGCAAGGATTTTTGTCAGTCTAGCCGTGAATAGAATTTCTCAGTGCACAAAATTAATAATCCCTAATGGCCTGTTGTGACCTATTCACACCTCACACCATTACAAATGGGGACCCCCTACTTTTTAGTCTTAGTGTTAGGGTTAGTTTTGGCTTCAAATTCAATTTTCTCAAGTCCTTTCGAAGTAGGGATGAGATGGCATTCAAGGTCTGGGATTGAGTTAGATTTGTCAAAATTTTGAGATGGCTGAGTTGGTCAAGTAAGTGCTCAGAGCATCAAATTAATTTTCTAACACCACATAAGTGCTCAAAAGACCCATAAGACGAGGATCACTTGTGCTTTCACTCAATTTTGACACTTCCTAGTTTTTATGGATTTTGCTTTTTTGCTTTTTGCTTTTTCATTTTTGGCACTTTTGGACCAATTGATAATTTACTATTTTTAGATTTTTTTCTTTTTTCTTTTTGATTTTTCTATTTTTAGCAGGTGCCAGGGTTAGGGTTTCAAAAGCATCAAAGCAGAAAGCCTATAAAGTTCACCACAAGCATAAAGTAATTATTTTCAAAACATGAAGTGCACCCATGGTGAAAATCCAGTTGAATCCATGAGAAATCTAGTTACAAAGGAATAAAATTCATCAAAAAAGAAATCCACTTAAAATAAAAAGATCCAGTTGAAATTCACCCAAGTTCAAGAGTGAAATCCAGTTCAATGAGGAAGAATTCCAATTGAGAAAATATATCTAAAAGTGGAAATTCAACTAGAAATTCAAAAATTGGCTAAGGAAAATGGAAAATCCAATTAAGACTTCAAGAATTCCATGATGAAGTCGAAATCCACTTGAAAGGATCAAAATTCTGGTTAAAGGGAGAATTTCCAAGGAGAAGTTCATAAATTTGACTAAGGAATAGACTCACCTTGGGAGAAAAGACAAAAATCTAGTTCCAAAGTGAATAATTCCACTTAGAAGTTGATTTTCCTAGGCAAGGGAAAATAAAATAACTTAAGTTTTTATTAAATACTTCACAAGCAAGCAAAAGGGGGACCCATGGAAAATAAAAAAAGAGGATAAGATGGATTTTTTTGTTTTTGAGACAAAGCAACCAATCAAAAGAGAGGTTGAACCAAGGTAAATAAGACAAGTTTTTTTTTTTATAAAATGCGGTGCTTTGGGGTTATTTTTCATTTTTCATAGGTTGAAGTTTCTTTTAGAAACCTCTATTACAATGATCAACATCCTTCCTCAACATTTTTCTTTGCATAAGCTACAAGTTAGATCGATTCCAGAGCAAAAGGTTGAAATTTTTCTTCAATTTCTAGATTTCTCAAGCAATTGCAAGTTCATTGGTGGTGAATTTGAATAAGAAAAAAAATAAATCTTGAATTTATAGAAAACTTTAGTTTCTAGCTCTAAAATTCCAGTAAATTATTTAAATTTTTTCTAAATGTTCTTGAAAAATGATAAAGGTTGCTAATAAAATTTCATACTATTCAAATTTATTTTCTAGTCAACATTTACAATTGAATTCTAGAATTTTTAATTAATTCATTTAAATGCTCTCCAACCATAAAATATTAATCACAATGACTTCTTTACAATTTGTGAATATTTTCTAACTTCAAGCTTTGTATAGGTGCAATGTCTACTTTGAAGAACACTGGAAGAGTTAGAAAGAATCGACTAAAATAAGTGCTCAAGGAATTTTATCGAGAATCCCAGTTATCATCTAAATGGAAGAAAGTTGCAGACACTAACTTCGAACAATTCAATGTAATTTAGCATAAGAAAAGAATGTTTAGTACTTAGCATGAAATGTCTATGCCTATTGCAGCCAACATGATTAAATCTGGAATTCACCAAGTAGCTAGTTTTCCACCAGTAGTCTAGTGCAGTGAGCTAATAGTTGAATGCACCAGAAGATATAACCCACAAAATTGATCCATCAAAGCATCTAACGAGATCACTTTGGCGTACTTCACTAAAGAATTAGTCAGAGAAGTGTTTTGTATTCCTCATTGTCATCAAATGTTAAACAATACCTAGGAAGAGTCACAAGCCATGTTTGATCAGGAAAAATAAGCTTGTATGTATATAGTTAATTCCAATTGGGTCAAGGAACCGAAGAAGCATCATTCTAAGCTACCCAAGAGGTTGATTTACACTAATTTTAAAGAAGAATACAGTGACATGATCCACATGCTAAACATGATTATGGGAACTCCTCAAGGGGTGTTCTTTAAAGTATGGATGTTCTCATACATGTAGGAAATTGTGTTGGGAATGAAAATGGTGAATTGGGAAAAATTGATAAGTGATAATATTGATATCTAGTTGAGAAATTTGGAGAAAGCCAAGAATTTTTACATGAGTTCCTACATAGTCTACATCTTAGCTTGGTTTACAGAGTACAGAGGATTGATTTGTAAAGGAGAATTTGGACCTCAAAGTAACCATTTCAAAGCATATGACTATTACCCGCAGCTATAGTTTCACTACAAATATAATTATAAAATAACCAATGATGTGTATTTCTTATGTATATCACTCGATTAATCCAAGGAGGAATCCAAAAGAGGTTTTCCAAGGAGGATATGGCTTTTCTTGAAAAATTTGAATCATGGTTTATACAATTTCCAACCTTTACATACCTAAGGATCCATGGATTTATGGAAGCTCCATATAAACTTCCATGATATCCAACAAATAAGATAATTATGCTTGAAGTTGCTTGACAGATGGTGCACTTGGATTCCATTCAGTAGAAAAAGAATAACAAGGAGTGAATTTTCCTATTATGATTGGGAAAATGTTAGAAGTTTTCCCCTAATTACAAGAAGCCAAGACAACAAAATCACAATTGCAATTTTACAAATTGGGTACATATAAACCATGGTCAGATTATGATCCATACTTGAGAGTTCACGGGAAGAAGTCACTTGATGTTATGCAAATAGAAGACTACTGGTCTAACTTGGTAGATGAATATGGAGTTAGAAAAAAGATGTGGTCTATAATTCTAGTAGACCTTGTGAAGAAGTGTGACTTATTCCCTGTTCCTAACTAGGTAAAAGACAATGGAGAATATGTACATCCTTATTGAGCAAGAAAAGAACAAGCCTATCTTGTTGCCCAACTGGACATAGTTTGAGTTGATAAAATTAAATATATTGATGAAGGATATTATAGCTAATTCTAGGGAATGGGTAGACCACTAAATCAACAGACTAAAATAAGATGATGTTTCCCTTACCTAAGCCAAGTTGGGAAATGAAGAAAGTCAAGGAGAAGTAGTTGAATTTGAAAGAAGAGAAGAAGGTCTGTTAGCTCTCAAAAATGTAGGTTTGAACCACAAAAGGTTTCCAAGATTTCACGACTTTTCAGGGTAACAAAACAAGGTTTGAAATAATCAAATCTTCTACTCTTCAGGTGCTGCTAGACCTAGGCAGGTGTACCTAACTGAATAGTGTAGAATTAACTTGTGATTATCCTTCTAAAATGCTTTGTCCACAATGGCAGATGATAGCGAACAAATGAAATCAAACTTAATAACAATTTGCAAATCTAAATCCTAGAATGCTTAATTAACTGATAAAAGAGATTGAATGAATTCAAATAATGAATTTGCAGAGACCAGTGCCTTGTTGGGTATGTGGAGTCAAACGAAATAGAGGTGAGCAACTTATTCTGGTAGAAAATCAAATTGTAGGCATATGATCTGTTTATAACTTGTATAAACAATGCAATATTGTGAATACTAAGCTCTACTTTAAGAATCTAGATGAATTCCCACTAATTACTGTGATCAATAGAAAGGATTTAATCCCTACTTGAGAGAACCAGTCAATTAATCACATAGATACAACAAATGTGCACCGATAAACTAAAAATAAACTTGTTATTTCAATTTAAACAACCAGAAAGAATCAACTTGGAGACAGCTTTAGCAATGATTTTCAATAAATTCAACATACAATTGATACCAGAAACAACCTGTCACACCAGTTGATTTTATTTGAAACCACCATTTAAAATCATGCACATAGTCTCTAGAAAGAGAAAATTATCCTACTGTAGCCATCTGACTACCTACTGCTTTTTTTCTAAAATATGATATCTAAAATCTGATGTCCCCTTGATTACAATTCAGGTGAATATTTATACCCAGCATATGAAAATAAAACACTTGAAATATCATGTTGGCCCTCCACAAGATTTGGGCTTAGAATATGTCGGCCTGCAATGGTTATTCAAATAATTCATCACGTCGGCCACATGAATCGTAATCTAATATTTAATTGAGTCCAAATGTCAGCCACAACAATCGTGCACCATTATTCATCATCGAAACAGTTGTTGAGACATTCCCCTCACCATGCCAAAGGAAATTCAATCGCTTTTCCTGCGCACCCCTGTTCATCGTAGTCGCTATGACATACTCGGGTCAGTGAGATATCATATCAACCACATAGTCCTTTCCTTGAGTGTTCCTCCTTCTCTTCATATACCGCTATGACATCTTGACCTCGAGGTGACATCCTAGAGATCTCACCAAGCTTCACCAAAGACATCATTTTCTTTCAAGTCACTGTGATACTCCAATTGTTATATCGAAGCCTAGGAGTAGCCCCATGCCCTAATATGTATCGCTATAGCCCATCCAGGTTGACGAAACATTACATAGACTATTCTATGTTTCACCGAAAACCCTCCTCATGCCTCGCATGTCACTGTGACAATACAGTATGAGCGAGACATCTTGGAGACAACACCATGTCATACCAAAATACCTTAAAGTCACTTGTGTTCACCAAGACCAAAATATTTTCATATCGATGGAGTCTCCATATGCATTATTAGCGAGACCAAGGTCATTCGCCAATACAATATATCGAAAGCCCCAGCTCACACCGAAATGTATCCCTTAAGCACCGGTCGGTATAACAAGATGATATCGTTGAGACCTTCCAACGAAAGGTATAACTCACGCCGATGCACTCCATTAGTTGCTGATAGAACTTTTCAAATGTCATTTGGTAAGACATGGATGTTTCGTTATGACCTTCGCCCAAATATGATTTCCTATGCCGATAAGTATCTCATCTGTCACTGAAACACAGGATGTGTCATGACGATAACCTGCAATAGGAATTAGTGAAACACACACAGGTTGGGGAGACATTTGGATACCTATGTCGATATGAACTAGAATGCAAAAATGCATGACACAACAGATTCAAAAGGGAAATATGGAAAAATATGAGTGGAATATGTACATGGCAGGGCCAAATCAGGAAGTTCAAGGGTGAAATTATATGTAAAAACATCAGATTTTTACATTTCTAATAGTGGCTCCAACTGGGGATGAATGATAGTGAGATCATTGCAAGGATCCAGAATCTTGGGTGAGCAGACCAAATGCAAAATTATGAACCAGTGAGTAGAATGGAAATGGAAATGAAGGAATGAATGCAAATTGAATGCAAGATGGAGATGAATGCAAAGCCCTAAACTACTGTGCATGGAAAAGAATTTTAAAGAGGACAAGCAAGAGTTGTCCATGCACTAGCAACCCTCAATCCTTTGTGTTGCTTCATTTGATCTGAGCTGTTACAATCTAAGACTCAAACCAAGTTTTCCCTTGTCAAACACCTGGTTTTGTGTTGATTTCATCAAATTCTCCTTGAAGATACTCATGCAATCTTTCCTGTCACTGTTGTTGCAAGTTCTCAGAGTATCATCATGCTCGGTTTGGGCCACAATCCCAATACCATCTTGTAGTTCAAAATTTTCAACATCTTGGGACAAACCCCTGTTATTTTCAATACACAAAATGCATGCATGTGAAATACAATATTCCTTATTATCTTCCTCATTGTTATGTATCATAAGGCATTCACTCAGCTGTATAAAAATTTCACAATCAAATTGCCCCTCTTGAGAAACAAAAGATTCTGTCAGACCAATATTATTTGAAACAAGTGAATCTGAAACCCTATGCACCTCTTCAATGTCTCCATTCAGAGACAATACTAGATCATGACTCATGTTTTCAATATCATGCATGTGTGAACCAATAAAATCTGGAACATTATCATCCTTGGTATGCAGACAGATGCCTTCTCCACATGAGTTAGAAACTTTACATACCTTATCCCGAATTGAAGAAGACCTTTGATCAACACCAAAAGCATCACCATCATTCCAAGAAATGCACATGGAGTCATAAGAATCTTTACACAAAGACCTTTCACTGTCAAAGCAAAAGTAAGCTGGAGACAAAACCTCAGAATCACCCTGATGTAAGAGTTAATAAATTTGAAATTTGCTCACAACTGAGTAAACAAGTTTCCATATTTTCATTATTATAATCATACTCATCACTTTTGTCATTATCAAAAAGAGGCCCAGGATCATCAGAGAATGAAAAAATAGGAACATTACTAGCATAGTCACTTGTTCCATAATTTGATACATCACCTTGTTTTTTTGAAAACATCTTTTGTTCAACATCAAGTGGATTTGAAAATACCTGAAATTCACTTTGGGGAAAACCTTTGCAAAACATTACCTGATCCTCTTTTAAAAATTCCTCATGCAATGGGCCTGAATTTTTTTGGAAACCATTCTCCAATTCACAACCCTCCTCCTCATTAAATGTATCTTTGTAGCTTTCAACTATAGCCAGAGGTATTGTATACTCACTACCAAATGAATCAACATTTCCCATTGCTTCTCCATCCAAATCCTCATAAGAAGTAGAAGAGTCCCCTTAATATAAATCCAAATCTACAGGTGTATCTTCAAAATATGAATATTCATTGGATCCCTCATAACACACACTTCCCTCCTTGTCACAATCTGTTATACAAGAGAGATCTCTTGTACCTTCATCTTCACTATGCAAGCAATTACAGGAATCATACTGACTTGCACATACCTCATCTTTTATTGGAAGCATTGTTTGATCAATTTCTCTATACTCATCAGAAGTACAATCATTGGAATCAACATTGATAGTGTTCTCATACCCTATCTCCTCCATGGCATCAATGAACTTATTCAAGTGACCATATGCACACTGTATTGATGACCATGACCAATAAGTTGATTCAGGCTTCCATACTTTTATGAACTGTGCAAAAAAAAGGGTCTTGTAGGCCTACAGTCAGGAGGCAATTGCATGAAGACACTCATCATCCTATTGTACAGAGAAGTAAAATCTTCTCCTTCATACTTCCTTATGCCAAGAAATGCATCCAAAATATTTCTGACATCAATATTAGATTGTTGGTTCTAATACATACCTTGCTATGAATTCTGGCTGATATCTCCAAGTGAATCAAAATTATGCTGCCCTTGACATTGATCACACTAACATTCTTGATAACTTGCCAATTTCATTTGACACTGATCACATTGGCATTGTTCTTGACATTGATCACACTGACATTCTTGATAACTTTCCAATCTTTGTCCAAGAGGGACTGGATAAGCATTTTCTTGCTCCTGCTGTAAATTCTGATTTTCTTGTATCTCCAATAACCCTCAGGAAGCCCAACTTGGTGCAAATAGATCTCCATATTCCTCAATAAATCGATCTTGAAATCCTTGGAGAGATTTAATAGAAGCTACTGGTAGGTTGTTGAACCAATCCCTAGCATCTTCAATAAGTGATATCATGAATAGCCTCATATGTAAATCCTCATATGGCATATCCAAACCCTCGATGAAATCATTGAAGCTCCTCAAATGATCCTCAGCAGTGATTGTGTCACTCCCTATAAACTTAGGGACACGACTTCTCCAATTCATATCCATAGGGTAAGGGTACTGCTGAAGCCCTGTCAGATCGAATTGCTCGATCACTGTTCTGTACAGATGGGGAGGGAAAATTGGGTACATCTTTTGTTGTGCATGATATGGACTACCTTCATTGTGAAAATTTCCAATTGTATTATCAAGCACTTGAGGGGCCCAATATCTTCCCACATTTGTGTATTCATTCGCTTCATACACACATTCCATTCTTCAAAATTTTCAGAGTTGCCACCTACTTTTTCAAAAGTAGGAAAATAATTCTTTCTGATCTTCTCCCAGTGGAATCATCTTTTCTGAAAATTTTCAAATTACAACTTCTTCTTTAATGACTCTATATGATAGTCTTCAACCGAATCTCCTGATATGTTCCCAGTAGAGTCGCCAATTTGTTAAGTGTGTGACTCGGATGGGGAATGGAAATGAAACAATTGTGAACCTTTGGTTAAAGACCAATTTTAGAACTATATTGACTCTATGGATGGATAGGCTAGAATTGGATTTTCTAGTGTTTGTCCCTAGCAGAGTCGCCAATTTGTTAGCTCTCAAAAATGTAGGTTTGAACCACAAAAGGTTGCCAAGATTTCACAACGTTTTAGGGTAATAGAACAAGGTTTGAAACAATCAAACCTTCTACTCTTTAGGTGCTGCTAGACCTAGGTGGGTGTACCTAACTAAATAGTGCAGACTTAACTTGTGATTATCCTTCTGAAATGCTTTGTCCACAATGGCAGATGACAGCGAACAAATGAAATCAAACTTAATAACAATTTGTAGATCTAAATCCTAGAATGCTTAATTAACTGATAAAAGAGATTGAATGAATTCAAATAATGAATTTGTAGAGACCAGTGCCTTGTTGGGTATGTGGAGTCAAACGAAATAGAGGTGAGCAACTTATTTTGGCAGAAAATCAAATTGTAGGCATATGATCTGTTTATAACTTGTATAAACAATGCAAGATTGTGATTACTAAGCTCTACTTTAAGAATCCAGATGAATTCCTCCTAATTACTGTGATCAATAGAAAGGATTTAATCCCTACTTGAGAGAACCAGTCAATTAATCACACAGATACAACAAATGTGCACCGATAAACTAAAAATAAACTTGTTATTTCAATTTAAACAACCAGAAAGAATCAACTTAGAGACAACTTTAGCAATGCTTTTCAATAAACTCAACATACAATTGATACTAGAAACAACCTGCCACACTAGCTGATTTCATTTGAAACCACCATTTGAAATCATGCACATAGTCTCTGGAAAGAGAAAATTATCCTACTGTAGCCATCTGACTACCTACTACTTTTTTTCTAAAATTTGATATCTAAAATCTGATGTCCCCCTGATTACAATTTAGGTGCATATTTATACCCAGCATATGAAAATAAAACACTTGAAATATCATGTCGGCCCTCCACAAGATTCAGACTCAGAATATGTCAGCTTGCAATGGTTATTCAAATAATTCATCATGTTGGCCACAGGAATCATAATCTGCTATTTAATTGAGTCCACATGTCAGCCACAACAATCGAGCACCATTATTCATCATCAAAATAGTCACTGAGAAATTCCCCTCACCATGCCGAAGGCAATTCAATCACTTTCCCTGTGTGCCCTTGTTCAACGCAGTCGCTGTGACATACTTGGGTCGGTGAGATATCATATCGACCACATAGTCCTTTCCCCGAGTGTTCCTCCTTCTTTTCATATACCGCTGTGACATCTTGACCTCGGGGTGACATCCTAGAGATTTCACCAAGCTTCACCGAAGACATCATTTTCTTTCAAGTCGCTGTGATACTCCAATTGTTATATCAAAGCCTAGGAGTAGCCCCATGCCCTAATATGTATCACTATAGCCCATCCGGGTCGACGAAACGTTACATATACTATTCTATGTTTCACCAAGAACCCTCCTCATGCCTCGCATGTCGCCGTGACAATACAATATCGGCGAGACATCTCAAAGACAACACCATGTCATACCGAAATACCTTGAAGTCACTCATGTTCGCCAAGACCAAAAGATTTTCATACCAATGGAGTCTCCATATGCATTATCGGCGAGACCAAGGTCATTCACCAAGACAATATATCAAAATCGCCAGCTCACACCGAAATGTATCCCTTAAACGCTGGTCGGTATAACAAGATGATATTGCCGAGACCTTCTGCCAAAAGGTATAACTCATGCCGATGCACTCCATTAGTTGCCGATAGAACTTTTCAAATGTCGTTCGGTAAGACACAGATGTTTTGTTATGACCTTCGCCTGAATATGATTTCCTATGCTAATAAGTATCTCATCTGTCGCTGAAACACAGGATGTGTCATGCTGATAACCTGCAATAGGAATTAGTGAAACACACATGGGGAGACATTTGGATACCTATGCCGATATGAACTAGAATGCAAAAATGCATGACACAACAGATTCAAAAGGGAAATATGGAAAAATATGAGTGGAATATGTACATGGCAGGGCCAAATCAGGAAGTTCAAGAGTGAAATTATATGTAAAAACATCATATTTTTACAATTCTAACAAGGTCATGATAAATTTCTAGTTCCAAGTAAAAGGAAAGTAATGAATGAAGGTCTTCAAGTAGAAGCAAAGGATGTAACAAGTGAAGAATCAAAGATTAAGAAGTAGAGAGTTAATGAAAACCCATCATCTTCAAGTACACCATCCATCAGGATAATAAAAGAGGCTTCTATTGCTAAGTATGAACATGATCATGAACAAGAAGCTAAGTTTCAAGAGGTAGAACAACTAGAGATTCTTCTAGAGAAAACTTTCACAAAGTGTTTGGAAGGAGATGGTACACTTATGATTGAAGACACGGGAGGTACTGAGATCCTAGAAACCAATGAGGAATTGGCTGATGAGATAATTTCTACCCTAAAAGGGATTAATGATGAAGTTTAGTTGGAGGATGGGATGGAGCTATCTACTGTACCAAATTGGTTGACTAAATTTTTTGTTGAATAAACCCAAGCCACTAGATGAAATTAAACCAATTGAAAGTATGCACAATTTTTTGGAAAGGATTGGTAAAGCTAAGAGACCAAAGAAGCACAAGAAATATTCTCAAATTACTCAAGATGGTATAGGCTCCAAGATTTTGCAAGTGGTAGTTCTGAAGGTTGACAAGCCCAGGGATCAGATTACCCCCATGAATTATGAAGTTACAACATTTGAAATTGGACCAACCATGATAGAACAAGTCTTTCATGAGCTAGCGGACACTTAAGGGGCCATCAAGGAAAAGTTTGACAAAACATAAGAGAAGAAGGAAAGACTAGAAGTGGAAAATTTGATATTAATAGAGTTCATTCAACAAATAACAACCCCACTATGTGAAGAGAATGAAGCTTTTATTCCACCATCTTCACTTCCTCATGAGTATGTTGGTAGCTTTGAGATAATGAGAATTACAAGCCAAGAAAATCAAAGATGAGTTAGCAATATTTCAAAGAAAATGGAGCAATTCCTAGAGAAATTTGCTCAAATTTATGACAGATCAATTTTTCTTGTGACTGAGATTCACTAGATAGAGGAAAGTTGAGAATATTTCCAACACATAGAAGAGAAGGTGATACCTCTCCTGAAGGCTTTGAAAGAAATATCCATGCAAGTGTTGGTCTAGGAAGGTGTTATTGATAATGGAGCCTCATATGACTTCAATAGTTGGTATTCTTCTTTGTTAGCAAAGAAAAAGATGTATGATGGGATGAAAGAAGAGTGCATTTTTATGCAAAATTTTCTTGGGAAAATACAACTTAGAATCCTCACATCACTTGAGGGATTAACTGGATAGGAAACTCATGATACAAATGGTTTGGATTTGGAAGGTTTGAAAGAAAGTGTGACAAATATCTACTTCAAAGAAATGGAGATTATTAGGGAAAACTAGCTAGATGATATGTCTTCCCTTTTAAATTTTATGGGAAACTTTCATAAACAAGAAGGTAAATGGGAGAACAATTTTACTCAGTGCATTGAAGCCTTGGACGTAATTGGAGTGCAACTGGATACTATGCCAAACAGTTCAATGGAGGAGCTTGATTTGGTGATGACAAAGTTTCTTGCATTTACAGCCAAAGAGCAAGTCAAGGGGAATTGCATTTTTGGATTCTCGTTTACTTAGTTAGCTTGCAAGGTGTCACCCTTTCCCATGCTCCATGTGGTTCATTCTACTTGTGCCATGTGTCCAAGCAAAGATTGGTTTGAATTTGACTATCCAATATTTTTCTCTTGACTTCATAGGAGTAGTTTAGCATAAGTCTAGTTTCTTAACCCTTATCCTTTTCATTTTATTTTCAAAATTGGTAGTAATGGAACTGCACCATTCATCATCCATAACATTCAAAGTCTAAAGTGATATAATTGAGCATAAGTCCCCCTTGAAATACCAACAAAACACAATGAACCAACTGAGACTATCCTATATGCACCAAGAACCTTGGAGTCTACTTTGTGATCACTTAGTTTAGCACATTGGAGTCTTTGATCAAGAGAGAATAGAATATTTCATTGAGTATTTTATTCTAATATTGGTTAAGATCACATAACCCGAATGAACATAGATTGGAATTGGAAGGAGGGACTCCACAGAGAGATAACAAATCAATTATAAGTTAAGGTAGTAGACATGATGAATTATGATGTTACCACACGAGTTTCATTTTAAAATGCCCTTTGAACAACTAGAAGGAGGACAAGCATACATTATTGATCAATTGTACTCACTAGTTTGGAAGTCACAAACATAACACACTCAATTCAGACAAACAAGCCATGCTCTTACTAGGAGGGAGGAAGAAAAAGGAGGAAGGATTGATGAAGCAATTAATAGAGATTTTATAAGACAAAAAATTGATCGTCTAAAACAAGCTTTTGATGAGATAGAATGATCAGTCACCATAGGCTCATCCTCAAATTCAAGCTTTGTTAATATAATGAAGAATGGTGCTCTTGGGTAGTGTTCCTAATCGAGGCCAAGATCCTAATCTAGTGTTACAACTGAACTTGGTTTTTCATGATGAGCAAGAAGACGTTATGACTAAATTTTATAGCCTAGCATGGAAAGTAAAAAGAAATGCTCCTAACTAGTTCCAAATGTGCTTTATCCTTGAAGAAGAAGAAAATCCCAATGCATTGAAAATGCTATATGAAGAAATTTTCTTGTTGAAAGGTTTGAAACCCTTCAACGACAATAGAACTAACAAGTTAATCAACAAGAGAATCAAAAAGTTCCTCAACAAGAAAATCAACTAGCTCCTAAAGTAGCTCTTGCATGTCCTCAACAAAACTAAAGGAAGACATGTTGGATCAAATCGGTTCTTTCTCACCAGAGAAATTTTGAAGAATTACTTGTTTTACTCCAAGATCTTGCAAAGAGTTCATAGAGCTATCAACTTACAGAAATAGATAGAGGAAAAATAAAAAAATGTCAAAAGAAGGAACATCAAAGTAGTTGAATTTAGTGAAGAAGTAGTGTCACTAAGTGAAGAAGTACCAAGTGAAGAAGATATTTTTGGTTTATTCCAAACTCCATCAGCACATATTACAATCTCAAACACTATTCATCAACAAATTCTTGTGTTTGCACAACCAATTCAATCGATTCAGATAAAGCTACTGAATGTTTCAATGGCATGGCATTCTCAAAATGCATCACCTCTTACTAAATTTTTTGATTACTATGACATGCCAATGAGTCCAAAGTAGTTTTTCTCTAAGTTCTAGGTTTGTGATGTTAATCGGACAGCTGATGAACACATCAAATTTTTTGAAGTTACTCTCCAAAATAGGGATATCCAACATGAAGATGTGGCTTGTTGATTATTCCCATATTTTCTAGGGGAAGAAGCATATTATTGGTACATGAACTTACTAGTGAATTCAGTTTGAACTTGGCAACAATTAAATGAATTTTTCTTAGAAAAATTTAGATTGCCTACCACCCTAGCTGAAATTTACAGACAATTTGTTGAAGTAAAAAGACAAGAGCATGAACCAATCAGTACCTTCAACAACAGTTTTCATAAGGCCTATACAAGGTTATGTGATCCATACAACTTGAATGATGCAACAACATTACCAATTTATTATGCCACCCTGGATAACCTTACATCTATGTTTGTAAGAAGGGCCAACCCAGTTCTAGTGGATCTCAAGGGAGCATATGCAAAAGAGATCATGGTTAGTTTTGATTTATGTATGAATGTTGCTAGATTGCTCAACCACCTAGGGTATGTAACACTATGCCTAACCATATAGCAGGGATCAATCAAGCATTGGCACATCACACACCAGTAATGAATCCTATTCCACCTCCTAATAATCAATTGGTAATTCATTTAGGATTTCCTCTTTCTCAAGCACAACCTTCATAGCCAGTGTATTTGTAGAATACATTAACATCTACAAGGACACAAGAAGAAAAAGAAGAAATGAAAGAATTGATCAAACAGGTAAAGAAGTTGTCTACTAAGGTAACTCATTTGAGAAATCAGAACAACCAATTCCAAAACATGCAAAGGAATTCACAAGGATACCAAGGAAATTATCAAGGTTATCATGTCCAATCAAGTAACCAAGCTTACCAAAGTGATACCCAAGGTTACCATGGTAATAATCAAGGATATCAAAAGAGAACATGGAATATAGGACCAAACAATGGAAATGTGTCATCACCACTAGACAATTCGACAACTCGGGAGAATCAATTGATAGAAAGTATACTCCTAACTGAATCAACCTTGTTAGGGTGGTGTCGATTGCACAACACTAATCAACATTCTGAGACACAGTGTAGAGAATTTAAAATCACACTAGATATTTTCCAAAGAGAAATACATAAGGAAACACCAGATGACCCATCCACTACTATTGTCCCTATAGTAAAGTATGATCAAGCTTTAGTTTTGGAGGAATTCACATTTCCACCACAATTTGAATAGTATTAGGCACTAGATCAATTTGGAAGATTTCCACTAGCATCAGCTAATGGGTTAGTGGAGGTGCCACCTACCATATACTCATACATAGTTGCTGATGGACCAATTGAAGACACAAAAATTACTATTTCCCACCTCTACATAATAGTGTGTTGGTAGAAGGTATAAAATAAGTACAAGCATTTCAATAGACAGGGAACATTTTGTCAAAGGTTTAGCAAAGAAAGAATTAGGAGCCTTTGACTTCATTTGTTCCTCCACATGACTTTCAAACTCCTCCACACCCAAATGCAAGTAATAATCCGATTCTTCCAAGAGACACACCACAGTATAGGCTAGAAAATAATGTTGGTAATTCTACTGGTAGTTCTACTCTTCCTAAAGATGAGTTAAAAAGCAATAAGTCAATATGCAATAGAGGAAGTGAAGAAAATCAAGGTAAACATGTCATTGTTTGAATTAATGAAAGAACTAGAAATAAGGGACACATTTCTTGATAGTTTGAGAGATACAATGCAAAATCTAGCCAACACAATTCAAATTGTAGCAAGTTCCATAAATAATATAAACATTGTTCAAGATGTGCTGCCACAACCTTCTTAAGAATAAGTACAATTAGTGAATGTTGTTGAAGGCTCTCACAATTTTAAAGTAGCTCGAGGCATGTATGAAGTAAAAGAAGGTAATGAAATGAAAAATCAGAAAAAAATAAAAATTGAGCAAGTACTTAAAAGTTCAAGGGAAAGTAAGATGGAGAATTTGACAAAAGATGTAGAAATTCCACAAGTTGAGAAGAATAATAAGATGGAAGCAAAGGAGATGAAAGATAGCATGCATAAAGGAAGTTTTGTAATATTTTATCAAGGAAAAGATGAGCCAACACCTTTCCTCCTTTCACTTCGGATTTTTAATAGGCTCTTACATAACTTCTTGATTGATTCAGGAGCCTCCAACAATGTGATGCCATTAACAGTATGCCATAGATTGGGTTTAACTTCTTCGAAGACAAATGAGAAAGTAACACAGCTAGATAAGAAAGAGGTTCTAGTTGTAGGAGAGTTAAAAAATATCCATATGTAATTGTCATTTGATCCAAGGATTCAAAAATTCATTGACATTTTTGTAGTTGAAATCCTAGATGGATATGGGATGGTTTTGGGGAGAGACTGGACCTGTAGATTGAATGGTTACTTTGCCACTAATTTCTCACACATGTGGTTACCATGGAAGGGTATCCCTAATCATATTAGAATTGAAAGTACGCCAAGAATTAAGATGATGATTACCGAGTATGGAGAAAAAAAAAGTTTTGTTTTGTGAAATAGATCTGGGACAATACAGACCAAAGGCACAAGAGATCTTGATGCTACATAACTCAAACAACCAGGAAGATTTACTAGAAATTTCAGGCTCAAAGAAAGCATTTGTTGAAAGTGATGACGAATTATCACCAAATGAAAATGAAAGCATCTTTGAAAATTTTAGAAGATTTGTGCTCAAAAGCACAAGACAAGGAAAAGAATTGGGAAGTTGGACTTCTGTAAAAGATTTATTCTTACCCAATTGGTGCCAAATCCACAATGCTTTTCATTTAGAATTCTCTTGCATGATGTGTAAGATGGCCTTAGACCAAGTTCACAAAATAATTTCCCAAGTCCTAGGATATGAGTACTTTAATCTAATAGTAGAGGACAAAGTTAGTGATTCTAATAGGGAGATTTCACTAGAAGAAAACAAGATTCATGAAGATCATCCAGTTCTAGGAGTATAGAACAAAGAAATACCTAGTCCTAAGAATTACAAGATCAAGAACAAGTTTGGACTATGAGGTTGGACGATTCAAAGTCCAAGACAGGAAATAGAGTTGGTTATGAATTGATCAATCCATTAGGCAAGACTTACCTAGTAGCACTAAGGTTACAATTCCCATGCACCAACAATGTGATAGAGTATGAATCATTGGTTCATGGATTAATACACGCAATTCAAAAAGCAGTTAAAATTTTGTAGGTTTATTGAGATTCAAAAATTGTAATAAAACAAGTAAGAAAGAAGTATGTTTTCCATGATGAGAGATTGTCAAGATACATAAATCAGGTTTGGGATATCATTGAAAGTTTTGATGCTTTCAATATCAGGTCCATATATCATTCACAGAATAAAGTGAAAAATTCATTGGCACAATCATTGAGCTCATTGGAACCACTCACAATGGATGCTTTGAAAATTTTTACATTTTAAATCACATCAATACCACCAGTTCCTAACAATATCATGAATTTCCAAGTATTTGATGATGACAAACAATTTTGGATTTCTTAACAAATTCTAACGTTTTCCTCACATAGGTCATCAACCAAGAAGAAGAAAGAGGAGAAGTTGAATTTGATGTAGATGGTATAATGAATTTGAAAACCAATACTATTCCAAAGGGAATGATACAACTTGAAAGGATCTTTGATCAAGACCAGATCCATGCAATCAAATACCAAAGAAATGAAGGTGACCAACATGAAGCGGTAAATTTAGGAACAAAAGGTGAAGCTAAGAATGTTCTCATCGACAAAGTTTGCACTCCTGAAGAAAAGGAAAGAATAATGAAAAGCCTAAAAGAGTTTCTAGATGTTATTTCCTACAGTTATGAGGATTTCAAGACCTATGACACATCCATAATCACACATACAATTCCCCTCAAGTTGGATAGCAAACCATTCATAGATGACGTCTTTGCTCGACAGATATTCAGGATACAATCAAGTGCTAGTAGAACATGAGGATAGACTTAATATTTCTTTCACAAGGAAGTGGGGTACATTTGCATACAAAAGAATGCCATTTGGGTTGATAAATGATAGAGCCACATTTCAAAGGGATATGGATATCGCATTGAAAGAATAGGAAAACACATCATTGTCTACATGGACGACCTCATAGTGTTTTCAAAGAAAAGGGAAAGTCATGTTGAAGACCTAAAGAAAATATTTCATAGGTGCAAAAGGTATGGAACTTCATTGAACCTGAAGAAGTGCATATTGAGGGTAACTAAGGGAAAGCTACTAGGCCATGTAATTATAGAAAAGGGGATTCTTATAGACCCTGATTAGTTAGAAGCCATATCAAGAATTAGTTTTCCATCAATTCAAAAGGAGTTAAGGTATTTCTTTGGAAATATTAATTTTGTGAGAAAATTCATAATAGGATTTGTTGAAATAGTCAGGCCCTTGAATGAAATGTTGAAGAAAGATGCAAGAATAGAGTGGAAAAAACCAAAAAATAAGGCCTTTGAAGAAATCAAACAAGCAATAATTGATGCTCCTATTTTGGTCAGCCCTAACTACACAAATCCCTTTTACCCCTATTCTTTGCATTAGAACACTCTTGCATTGCAATGCTCACTCAAAAGATAGATGAAAAGGATGAACATCCTATAGCTTTTATGAGTGCACCATTTAAGGATGTAGAATTAAAATACTTGAACATAGAAAAATAGGCATATGCTTTGGTCAAGGAAATCAAAAAATTTTGGCATTACGTTTTAAGAAGCAAGTTCTTTGCAATAGTTCTAGATGCTACTTTTAAAACCCTCTTGATGCAAAATGAATTAGGAGAAAGAAGAGGCAAGTGGGTTACCACATTATTTAAGAATTTGACATAGAAATTCAACCAATGAAGATTTTTTGTGGCCAAGCCTTAACACAAACCATTGCGGCCAAACCAGGACTGGTACAACAGATTTATAAATTGCGAGAAGTATCTCCAAGTGAGTGGTATGATGATATAACCTATTTTTCTCTCAACCACAAGTGCCCAAATCATCTAAATATAGTACAAAAGAGGGCCTAAAGAATGAAAAGCCAGAGATACATGTTACAAGGATCAGCATTATACAGAAGGAATCATGAAGGAATTTACATGAGATGCATCAGAAAGGAGGAAGTGAAATAGATAATGGAGAATTTTCATTCCAAGTTTGGGACTGGTCGTGGAGGAGCATTAGAAACCACACATCAAGTTCTAATGGCAGGCTACTATTGGCCTACACTATTCAAAGATTCCTATGATCATGTGAAGACATGTCACACATGCCAAGTAACTGTTGTATGAGAGAAGAACCCAACAATGCCACTTCAACCTATCATAGAATTAAGACCTTTCATAAAGTGGGGACTTGACTTTATTGGTATGATCAACCCACCTTCCTCTATGCAACATAAGTATATTCTAACTACAACTAACTATTGTACAAGATGGTCGGAAGCTCAAGCTTTGAAGTTATGCACCACTGATATCATGATCAAATTTTTAGAAGAAAACATTGTCACTAGATTCTCACACTCTAGTATGTGATAATGGTTTTGCATTTTCTTCTTTAAAGTTTTCTAACTGGGCATTTGAGTATGGTATCACTTTGAAATTTCCATCAAATTATTATCCCCAGGGTAATGGATTAGCATAATCCACAAACAAAAATCTACTGAGCATTATCAAGAAGTTGTTGGACAAGAATCCAAGGGATGGGCATACATAGTTAAGATTCACTCTTTTAGCGGATAGAGTGAGAGTGAATATTTCCCTAGGTACATCACCCTATCATCTAGTTTATAGACAAGACCCTATGTTTCCTATACAATTGAGGATTCCAAATTTACAATTCATGCAAGAATGTTTGGAGTAAGAGGAAAGAGTTAAAATTATATTTTCACAATTGTTTCTTTTGGAAGAAAAAAGAGACCAAGTTTTGGAAAAAATTTCCAAACATCAAGGTGTTGTAAAGAGATGGTTCGATCGGTGAGTGAGAATAAAATCATTTAGAATTTCAGATTTAGTCCTTTGTTGGGACAAGGCCCATGAATGAAGAGGAGATCATGAAAAGTTTGCTAACTTATGGATGGGTCCTTATCAAATTTTAGAAATTTTGGGAGAAAACGCTTTCAAGTTAAAAACTTTGAAAGGGGAAGATGCCCTGTTGCTTGTTAATGGGTAATTCTTGAAACACTACTTCCGGCCTTGAGTTCCTTGAGGGGACTTGGTTGTACATAGTTAGAGTAGTTTCCTTTTATGTTTTTGGTTTGTTTTCTATAGTTTAGGTGTTTTCTTTATTTTCTTAGTTTAGTTTGGTCTTAGTTTAATTTCCTTGAGATTGTTTTCTTAGGTTTAGTTACTTGTTTTTCCCAGTTTTGTTTAACTTAGTTTAGTTTGGAATAAAAGGGGATTAACATTTGCAAAAGGGTAACAATGTTTCAAGCATGCACTAGTCTTATTCCACAAAACAATGTATGGATCATTCCTTTGATAAATGTTTGTTAGGGATTTTGGAATCTGAGATTAAATTTCTCTAGCTTATCCTTAGGTTAGGATTTGTACTTGGCTAGAAAAGGAATCATCTATTGTGTCTTGACACTTAGTCTTGAAAATCATTATATTTTACACATATATAATCAATTGCTCCAAGTCATTGTGTTCTTTTAGGAGAGGTCATGGCTGGTGAAAAATCTTAAATATTACTTCAACACCATTGTGATTCTTAAACCCAAATGAGCTTCACTACTTATGAGCCAATTGAAGAAAATAAGAAAAAAAAAAGTAGTACCAGAAGAAAGAAAAAGATAAAATTGAAAAGAGAAAAGGAAGAATATTGAAATATTTGGCTAATGGGAACATGCGAGTAACTCCATCGAGGCTATGGATGCATAGTTGGCAATGGAGAAATATTCATAAAAATTACAATGATAACCTCATCGGGGCTATGGACACCTGACTGGTAGTGAGGCAATGTCAAGGATGCTTTTGAAGTAAGGAGCACTACATAGCCCGTCATGACCAATTCTAGGGCTTTTAGTGATCTCATGGGATGGAAATGAATGCATTAGCACACACTTGTGATTGAAAGATAAAGTGTCTCTATCCAATCTAGGATTCCTTTCCTTCTGAGTACACTTTTTAACCCATGAGTAAGTTAGTTTGATTTAATTAGAGATTTACGATTTAGAATGGGCCTTTATCTTTAGAATGTTCAAGAACATTCTTCACATGGAGTTTCCAAACGTTGTAACCTAATCACACATTGCCCCATTTCAAATGGGGCCCCCTACATTTTAGTCTTAGTGTTAGGGTTAGTTATGGATTTAGCTTCAATTTTCTTTAGTCTCTTTCAAAGTAGGGATGAGATGACGTTCAAGGTTTGGGATTGAGTTAGATTTGTCAAAATTTTGAGATGGTTGAGTTGGTCAAGTAAGTGCTCGAAGTGTCAAATAAAGTTTCTAACACCATAGAAGTGTTCAAAAGACCCGAAAGATGAGTATCACCTATGATTTCACTCAAATCTGACACTTCCTATTTTTTTAGAGATTCTGCTTTTTTTCTTTTTTCTTTTTCATTTTTTGCACTTTTGGACCAATCTGGAATTTACTATTTTTAGAAAATTTTCTTTTTTTCTTTTTTCTTTATCTATTTTTAGTAATTTCAATTTTTAGTAGGTGCCAGGGTTAAGGTTTCTAAAGCATCAAAACATAAATCCTATAAAGTATTTCCCAAGCATGAAGTAATTATTTTCAAAACATGAATTACACCCATGGTGAAAATCCAGTTGAATCTATGAGAAATCCAGTTGTGAAGGAATAAAATTCATCGAAAATGAAATCCACTTAAAATAAAAAGATCTAGTTGAAACTCGCCCAAGTTTAAGAGTAAAATCCACTTTTATGAGGAAGAATTCCAATTGAGCAAATATAACTAAAAGTGGAAATTCAACTAGAAATTCAAAAATTGGCTAAGGAAAACGGAAAATCCAATTAAGACTTAAAGAATTCCATGATGAAATTTAAATCCACTTGAAATGATCAAAATTTTGGTTAAAGGATGTATTTCCAAGGAGAAGTTCATAAATTTGACTAAGTCATAGACTCACCTTGGGAGAAAAGACAAAAATCCAGTTCCAAAGTGAATAATTCCACTTAAAAGTCAATTTTCTGGGAAAGGGAAAATAAAATAACTTAAGTTTTTATTAAAAACTTCACAAGCAAGAAAAAGGGGCATCCATGAAAAATAAAAAAGAGAGGATAAGATCACTTTTTGTGTTTTTGAGACAAAGCAAGCAATCAGAGGAGAGGTCAATCCAAGGTAAATAAGGCAAGTTTTTGTTATAAAAAAGGGGTGCTTTGGGGTTATTTTTCATTATTTACAATTTGAAGTTTGTTTCAACAAGCTCTATTACAATGATTAGGGTCCTTCCTCAAAAAATTTCTTTGCATAAGTTGCAAGTTAGATCGATCCCAGAGCAAAAGGTTGAAATTTTTCTTCAATTTCTAGATTTCTCAAGCAATTGTAGGATCATAGGTGGTGAATTTGAAGAAGAAAAAAAAATTTAATCTTGAATTCATAGAAAACTATAGTTTCCAGCTCTAAAATTCCAATAAATTATTTAAAAATTCTCTGAATGTTCTGGAAAAATGATAAAGGTTGCTGATAAAATTTCATTCTATTCGAATTTATTTTCTAGTTAACCTTTACAATTGAATTCTAGAATTTTTAATTAATTCATTTAAATACTATCCAACCATAAAATCTTAAGCACAAGGACTTCTTTACAATTTGTGAATATTTTCTAACATCAAGCTTTGTACAGGTGCAATGTCTAATTTGAAGAATGTTGGAGGAGTTAGAAAGAATTAAGTAAAAGAAGTTCTCAAGGAATTTTATCCAAAATCCTAGTTACCATCTAAATGGAAGAAATTTGTAGACACTAACTTCAAACAATTCAACGTAATTCAACGTAAGAAAAGAATGTTTTGTACTTTTGTACCCAACATGAAATGCCTATGCCTATTGCATCCAACATGATTAAATGTAGAATTCACCAAGTAGATAGTTTTCCACCAACAGTCTAGTGTAGTGAGCTGATAGTTGAATGCACCAGAAGATATAACCAATAGACTTGATCCATCAAAGCATCTAATGAGATTACTTTGGCGTAATTCATTGAAGAATCAGTCAAAGAAGTGTTTGGTATTCCTCATTGTCATAAAATGTTAAAAAAAAATCATGAAGAGTCACAAGCCATGTTTGATTAGGCAA
Organism: Sequoia sempervirens; assembly: GCA_007258455.2. NCBI lineage: Eukaryota > Viridiplantae > Streptophyta > Pinopsida > Cupressales > Cupressaceae > Sequoia > Sequoia sempervirens. Next base: position 690,518 of record VDFB02075321.1, read on the forward strand.
AAGAAGCTTGTATGGATATAGATAATTCCAACTAGGTCAAGGAATTGAAGAAGCATCGTTCTAAGCTACCCAAGAGGTTGATTTGCATTAATTTTAAGGAAGAATACAGTGACATGATCCACATGCTGAATGGGATTATGTGAACTCCTCAAGGGGTGTTCTTTGAAGTATGGATGCTCTCATATGTGGAGGAAATTATGTTTGGAATGGAAATGGTGAATTGGGAAAAATTGATAAGTTATAACATTGATATCTAGTTGAGAAATTTGGAGAAAACCAAGAATTTTTACATGAGTTCCTACATAGTCTACATCTTAGCTCAGTTTACAAAGTACAGAGGATTGATTGGTAAAGGAGAAGTTGGACCTCCAAGTAACCAGTTCAAAGCATATGACTATTACCCACAACTACAGTTGCACTACAAAGATAATTATAAAATAACCAATGATGCATTTCTTATATATATCACTTAGTTACTCCAAGGAGGCTATGGCTTTGATTGAAAAATTTAGATCATAGTTTATACAATTTCCAACCTTTACATACCTAAGGATCCATGGATTTGCGGAAGCTACATATAAACTTCCATGATATCCAAAATATAAGACAATTATGCTTAAAGTTGTTAGACAGTTGGTGCACTTGGATTCCTTTCAGGAGAAAAAGAATAAACAAGGAGTGAATTTTCCCATTGTGATTGGAAATTTTTTGGAAGTATGCCCCTCATTGCAAGTAGCCAAGACAACAAAATCATAATTGTAATTTTACAAATTAGGTATGTATAAACCAAGGTCAGATTATGATCCATACTTGAGAGTTCATGAGAAGAAGTCACTTGATGTTATGCAAATAGAAGACTACTGGTCTAACTTTGTAGATGAATATGGAGTTAGAAAAAAGATGTGGTCTAGAATTCTAGTAGACCTTGTGAAGAAGTGCAACTTATTCCTTGTTCCTAACTAGGTAAAAGACAATGGAGAATATGTACATCCTCAATTTGAGCAAGAAAAGAACAAGCCTATCTTATTGCCCAACTGGACGCAACCTGAGTTGATAGATTTAAAAATATGGATGAAGGATATTATAGATAATTCTAGGGAATGGTTAAACCACCAAATCAACAGACTAAGAAAAGAAGGTGTTTCCCTTACCTACGCCAAGCTGTGCAGTGAAGAATGTCAAGGAGAACCAACTGAATTTGAAAGAAGAGAAGAAGGTCATGATGAATTTCTAGTTCTAAGTAAAAGGAAAGCAATGAATGAAGGTCTTCAAGAAAAAGCAAAGGAGGCATCGAGTGAAGAATCAGAGATTAAGAAGTAGAGAGTTAATAAAAAACCATCATCTTGAAGTATACCATCCATTAGGATAATGGAAGAGGCGTCTATTGCTAAGTATGAACATGATCATGGACAAGAAGCTGAGTTTCAAGAGGTAGAATAGCTAGAGATTCTTCAAGATCAAACATTCACAGAGTGTTTGGAAGGAGATGGTACACTTATGATTGAAGATGTGGGAGGTACTGAGATCCTAGAAACCAATGAGGAATTGGGTGATGAGATAATTCCTGCCTTGAAAGGGATTAATGATGAAGTTCATTTAGAGGATGGGATGGAACTATCTACTATACTAGATTGGTTTATTAAAATTTTGATGAATATACCCAAGCCACTAGATGAAATTCAACTAAATGAAAGTATGCATGATTTCTTGGAAAGGATTGGTAAAGCTAAGAGACCAAAGGAGCCCAAAAAATATTCTCAAATTACTCAAGATGTTATAGGATCCAAGATTTTACAAGTGGCAGTTTTGAAGGTTCAAAAGCCTAGGGATCAGATTACCCCCATGGATTATGAAGTTACAACACTGGACATTGGACCAATCATGATAGAAAAAGACTTTCTTGAGCTAGAAGAGACTTCAAGGGCCATCAAGGAAAAGTTTGACAAAACATAAGAGAAGAAGGAAATGTAAGGCCCCACCTTGCATATGATTAGTAAAGCCCTAATATGTTTTATGTGATCCTAAATAGATGGTAAGATGTGTTATGGATGAAAAATAGTGTGATTATTTGATAATATTCTTGCTTATGCTACCGTGAATATAATACCCCATTTCATATCCCCCATTTTATTTCAATCGAACAAATAGTTAGATGATAATTATGATGAAATGAATGATAAAAATATTTTTAGGATTCATGGGCATTAACCTTGATTTAATTATGATAGATGCACATGTGAATTGTTAGATATAACTTGAAAATGCTAGGTTATTTGGCATATTAAATTTTGGTAAATGGTTCATCATTAATGTTATAGGAGTTTAAAATGAATTACTAAGGTGGTAAAAAAATGACGGAGTGACTATTTCATTGACTATATTCTTGTATTGGAGTAAGTGTGTATTTCCTTTGATTATAATGAAAATTGAATCATTAGGTTCATTTGATGTATTAATGAGTAAATAGTTCATGAGTGAAAATTATGTTAATTCGATTAACTAATAATATGAAGAGATATATGATCTAATCGTGCTGACCTTGGTAATGTGCAGGAATCAAATATGCAAAATAGGAGGATAGATAAATGTTGGAATCAAATCAAATACATCGTTGGGAAGTTCTAAATGTAGCCCTATTTGACTTAGAAAGGTTTTAGGTTTTATTATTGGTTGGGTGATTGAGTAGAATCCAATTGTAGGACATATGATGTGAGTTTGGTTGGGGTTGGAACCCTTGGTTAAGATCAAAATTCGTATGGATTTTGTGTGGGTTTTAAAAGGGGATTACTGAATCAATTTCCTTGGTTTTTGAAAAAGAATATACCCCTAGGATCTATACCTATGGGTTTGGAACCTTTTTGACAAATGTGAACTTGTCCTTGGAGTGTGAAAAGACCCCTCAAAAGTCCACATTCATGAATGTGACAAATTCAAAAAGTGTTGGGGCTTGGGAAGAGTGACTTGTCACTCTCAACCTTCTACTCAAAAGTTCTTGGAATTGGCACAAGACTCACACATGTGTGAGCACTGGTGGAAAAGAGTGTAGGTTTGGAGGATCCCTATATATCTCAAGAAGATGGAAGATTTGGGCATTGCCCACTTCTCCTTTTGGAGAACTCTAATGGAGATAGTAGAGAAGGATCAAGATCACTTGGCTTGGAGAGGAAGGAAGGGTCAAGAATTTAATCTCCTCACCCTAAGAAAGGAGATAAGTTCTCTCTCCTACTTCCCTTTCACTTTGTTTTTGGTTGTAAGGTTGTAAGGTTGTGATATATGGTATGAATCATGGTTGAAAATGGAGATTAGAGAACCTAGATATATTAAGTATGTGCTATGTAGTTTAAATTATTTGTAAAAATGAGAAAGGACTCCACTTATCATCATGGAGTGAAAAGAATTCCTTGCTCAGGGGTTTGGCTAAAGCCCACGAGGCTCCATGATGCCATTATGGTAGGGTGGAGAGCAAGACTTTGTTCATGAGTGTGTAAGACATTTGTTTTCTCAAACATAGTAGTAGAGTTACAAGTTGCAAGGAGATGAATTTCATATTGTTCAATGTAGAAATGAGAGCAAGCCTTTTTCATTTGTGTGATATTCTTTGTATTCTTAAATATTGTTTGTAATATTGAAGGCTAGTATTTTGCTTAAAATGAAAGAATAAAAAAAAATAGAAAACTATTATTCATTGGTATGCATTCTTTTGGACCCAAAAATTTAGGAGTTCATCCCTTGTTCTACTTGCTATTTTGTTGGTAAAATGAAGGAAATGTGGTTTTATTTATAATGATAATGATGGGATCTTATACTTTAGTTTAAAAAAAAAAGTTATTGTATTTGCTCTTGTTGGAAAAAATGAAATGAGCCAATATTAACAAAAAAGGTTCTCACAATGAAATTGCAAATTGAATATGAAGTTAATCTAATTATTTAGTGGTGAAAAAGAAGAGGAAGAAAAGATGTAGCATACAAATTTGGAAGTAAAATATAAAGTTGTCTATTTTATTTTATTTTCCTTTGCTTGTATGACTGAAAGTTTGAAATTCATATACTAACTTGAGAAATGAGTACTCCCTCCATCTTCAAGTCTCTCCTTCCTCACAAAAAAATAAAAATAAAAGAAAAGAAACAACTAAGTATTTATTAGTTCATTGGGCCATAGCAGTTTATATTTAACTTCTAATATTTAGATATACTCATCATGTTTATACTTTATATCATTAGGTTGATATCTTCCTTAAAAAAATTAAGAAATGAATATTCCATTTCATCTTACTTTTGAGAGATAAATGACAAATAAAACAAACAAACGAAAAAGAAATCAAGTCACAAATATATAAGTGGATAGATCTTTATAATATATTTGTTGTTGCTGCTCACAACAGCAACAATATATAAACATTAAAAAAAAAGAGATACACTGAACATGCAACTGCTTTTTTTTTTTTCTCCTCTTTAAACTCCCTTATCACCTTTGTTGAATGTAAAATGAATGCACAACCATACACTCAAGCTGCACAAAATAATTCAGCAGTAGCAGAACCTCTGTTTTCCCATTCCCAGCAAGTTTTAGATTTTAAAAAAGAAAGAAAGAGGAATTTATTTATCACTCACTCTTTTAGATTCAAACAATAGATTTTAGATTAAAAAAAAAGAAAAAAAGAAGAAGAGATTTTTATTTATTCTCTAATATTATTAAGTAGTGGTTCCAAAACAATAATGAAAATAAAATTCAAACTTAAACAGGGATTTATATGAAAATAGGTTGCAATAATATGCTGCAGATTTAAATAGAGACATGTATATCTATATGTTGTAATAATATTCAACTAGATTTAAATAAATTTCTCTATACTTATATGCTGCAATGATATTCAAAGCTCTATTTTAATGGTCTGATAAGATATAGTAATAATATAAGAATATTAAATAAATAAAAAAACTAAAGTGAGAATGACTGTGAAACACTGGGCAGAGAAATACAAAGTGCATGGAGGATAATATAAGAGAAGCCACTATCCTCCACGCCTTAGCCAAGACCTGTAGGGGACTATTAGGAAATAAAATAGAGATAAACGAACCATTGAGCATTCCAACACATCTTCCTCTGTTGGGAATTTGTTGTTGCTAGTCGAATGCAAGGTCACCCATCTCCGTGTGTCACCATAAGTAATTATGTTGAGTATGGCCTTAGTCGTATTACCTGTTGTTTGTATCCTCGTATATCACATTTACCTTGCTGCAATTTAGTTTTGTATAGCTGAAGTGACCTCATTTCCTGAACATCAAATGCATGGAAATAATGGCTATTGCTTGGTTACTTCCAATGTACAAGTGATTCGTTGAAAGTAATAGTACCAGTCAATAATTCAAGTGCCTGGGGCGGAAGTAGGGTCGATGGATATAACTAATGGTTGACATATAGAAATTTAAATATGGTGGGCCTCCTTGGAATGAATGCCTAGCAAGTAAAATATGAGTCCAGCTGGTAGGAAATGGCTTTAATGGTGCTCGAGATCCTATTATCATAAAGCTACAGGGGTCAATTTCATTAGTTAAGGCACCTACTACGCCTCCCTCATATCACCCAAACCAAAATAAAATAAAATAGTAATACCAAATAGGCCACACTGTCTGGTGTCCTTGTGGAGTTGATTTTAGGATTATACTTATTCTAGCACACTATAATAACTTGACCTGTCTTATCATCCACCTAAGTCATTGATGGGAGTGAGTACGTAAGTTTGTCTCTAGAGTTGGCACTTTAGCAATCTCACAATCAATTTAAGTTAATAGTTTATCTCCTCAAACTCTCCCCATCATTTGTCTACCTGACAAAATCAACCTTAGCAAGGAGAAAAAATTAGATAGGAGGCAAGGAAATTGTGTGCAGGCCGAAACCACGTGAATAAGACTACAACAATAATCTTCTTTGTGTTAAAAAAAAATTACTATGCACTTCGTCAGTATAAATTTGAAAATATTTCCTTTCACTATCGAGTACCTAGCAAGCGTTCCCGACGTTAAATTTCAAGCAGTAATCCGAACGAAACGGAAAAGATAATAATTCAAATTGATGGTACAACTTTAATCTTAATCTAGATATGAAATATAAACAATAAGAATAACCTGGGATGATAATTGTACTAATATACGAAACTAAGATACAAAACACCCCTGAAGTAGAAGAAAAAAAAAGATCTTGGGTGTGGCAGATTCCCTCTTATGCAAATTCAATATGGATAGGTAATGAATGGTTTTCTTTTTGTCCAACCTATTTGAATAGACTGGCATGTATTTAGGGGAAAATGAGTGGTTAAAAATATAGTAAATATAGCACAGAAGAAGAGTAGTGAAGAAGTAAGTTTTCTTATGTGCTAAAAAGTCTTAGAGTATATACTCTATGTGTAATCCATCCTCTTATTCTTAAAAAAAAAAAAACTAAAAAACAATTCTCTCTTAAAAGAAAGGTAGTAGGGAATATTTACTTTTTCTTTAGTTTAAATATAGACATGCTCATCGTTTAGAATTTAAATAACTGTTTTGTCTATTTTAAATGTGGAAAGTTGATTCCCTCTTATAAAGTGAAAATTAGCATTTAAAGGTAATATATATAAATGTATAGTATATTTTATTTGATTTATAGGTTAAAATTATTAATCATGAGTTTTAATAAATGAGATTATAATATATTAATATGAAATAAAATAATCAATTAAATAAATGATAGTTAAACATAAATTTAAATAAGTTTATGAAATTTTATACATGGACAATAATAATTTTTTTTTAGAATTTATCATAATGCTTGTCATTGTGTTTGAGTTAGTTATTAATGATGTTATGGTGGTGATAAAATTTTTGCTAACAAAATAAAAATAAAAATGAGTTGACCTATACTAGTGTTTATATGGTATCATTACAATATAAATTTTTTAGTTGTGTTTTTTTTCCTTATGTGTAATTTTATGGCATGAAATTGATCGTGTTAAATAGCAATTTCACCTAGTTAATAGACTTGTCCTTTCTTTTCTTGCTACTGCCTCCCATAAGTATCAGATTAATTATATTATATTTGTTAATCACTAAGAAAACTAATTCAACCAAGTTAGAACCACATGTCATCTTAGTAAGATGTGAGGGAAAAGATGTAAGCTTAAGGATAAGTTTATTTGTAGTGACGCTAGTAATCATGTTAACTCATAATGTCAATTATAGTGGCAGTTAGTTTAATGCTTGTTTTTTTAAAAAGAAAAAAAAATTGTTCCATTTTTCTAATGAAAATTATAGGCATGACAGGAAAGACTAGAAGTGGAAATTTTGAGATTGATAGAGTTCATTCAGCAAATAACAACCCCATTGTACCAAGAGAATGAAGCTTTTATTCCACCATCTTCACTTCATCACAAGTCTATTGGTAGCCTTGAGGCAATGAGAATTACAAGCCAAGCAACTCGAAGATGGGTTAGAAATATTTCAAAGAAAATGGAGCAATTCCTAGAGAAATGTGCTCAAATTTATGACAGATCAATTTTGCTTGTGACTGAGATTCACCAGATAGAGGAAAGTTGGGAAGATTTACAACACATAGAGGAGAAGGTGATACCTCTCTTGAAGGATTTGAAAGAAATATCCATGCAAGTGTTGGTCTAGGAAGGTGTTATTGATAATGGAGCCTCATATGACTTCAATAGATGGTATTCTTCTTTGTTAGCAAATAAAAAGATGTATGATGAGATGAATGAAGAGAGTGTTATGAAAAATTCTCTTGGGAAAATAAAGTTTACAATCCTCACATCACTTGAGGGATTAACCAAACAACAAATTTATGATACAAATGTTTTAGATTTGGAAGGTTTGAAAGAGAGTGTGACAAATATCTACTTCAAAGAAATGGAGATTATTAGGGAAAACCGACTAGATGATATGTCTTCCCTTTTGACTTTTATGGACAACTTTTGGAAACAAGAAGGTAAATGGGAGAACAATTTTACTTAGTGCATTGAAGCCTTGGATGTAATTGGAGTGCAATTGGATACTATGCCAAACAATTCAATGGAGGAGATCACTTTGGTGATGACAAAGTTTCTTGCATTTGCAGCCAGAGAGCAAGCCAAGGGGAATTGCATTTTGGATTCTTGTTTACTTGGTTAGCTTGTAGGGTGTCACTATTTCCCATGCTCCAAGTGGTTCATTCTACTTGTGCCATGTGTCCATGGAGTTAGTTATGCTTTTTAGGGTTAGGGTTTATGGAAATAATGTTGGCCATTGATCTCAAATCAATATAGGTCATTGCTTTATAATTGGGGTGCCTATATAATCCCCATTCATTTAATTTATTTATGGAGACTTGTGAAATCGTTGCTACTAGTGCTATTAAAATAATGATTTGACTCATAGTTGAGCATTTATTACTTTGAAAGCTTGCATGGTTTCATATTTCTTCAATAAAATAGATTTGTCTCAGCAATTTTAGATGAGTGAAAGATTGATAGTGTTGATAATAGTGAAATTGGTTCATACCTCTTTCAATTGAATGATTTTCAATTTGATGTGCAAGGTTAGTCTGAACTTTGAAATTGTTTAACTTGAATTCTATTACTTATATGCATTGTTCAAATTGATGGTGGTATTGAGTAATAGGATATCAATCATAAATCCCATTGAAGATTTCACCATCTTTTCCTAGTTGTAGTCATCGTATTTGGAAAAGCAAAGATTGGTTTGAATTTCACTATCTAACATTCATCTATTGACTTCACAAAAGTAGTTTAGCATAAGTCTAGTTTCTAAACCCTTATCCTTTTCATTTTATTTTCAAAATTGGTAGTAATGGAACTACACCATTCATCATCCATAACATTCAAAGTCTAAAGTGATATCATTGAGCGTAAGTCCCAATTGAAATACTAGCAAAACACAATGAACCAACTGAGACTATCCTATATGCACCACAAACTTTGGAGTTTACTTTATGATCAGTTAGTTTAACACATTGGAGTCTTTGATTAAGAGAGAATAGGATATTCCATTGAGTATTTTATTCTAATCTTGGTTAAGGTCATAAAACCTACATCAACAAGGTCAGTGGCGAGTTTCCCAGGGTTGTTTATGATGACGTGGAGTTTGCTAATTCCATGGGTTGGCGGTAATGGAGTTGGTTACCTCAATACGTGGAAGCAGAATGGTAAGTTTTTGCTCGAGTGAAGGTTAATGCATCATGGAATTATTGTACAATGGCACTAGATGAAGTAAATGCAATATTTAATGTTGGAGTGCGGTAAAGTGATCCGAAGGATTTTTGTCAAATTTTGAAGTTGCTAATTTTTCTCTAGAACTAGCATGATCAGAAAAATTTTAGAATTATGACTCCAATACAACTCAAACAGAGTCAATCAAAGCTTTGGTGCTCAAGATATAATCAGTCAAACCTTCAGTCAACTCAAAGACCTTGGTCAGAAAAAAGGGTCAAAATTCAAAGTTGTCAAAGATGGTCAAAGTGGATATCAATGCAAAGAGCTCGTTGAGAGCTTCACAATGCCACTTGTCTCATGAAAATCATAGTCCGTATGAAAAAGTTACAAATAGTCAAAGTCTATGATTGACCGATGACATCAACATACCCAGTCAACAAGTTGGACCAATATGGTGTCGATAGATGGTGTCGCTGCAAAATTCCATATAGCCCCATTATATTCATTTTATTAAATAAAATAAAATAAAAATATAAAATATAAAATCCTACCACTCCTCCCATTTAAAAGCCTTAATATAAGGATTACATGAGATAAAATAGGTGGGGCCTTAATTTACTTCTATTTAAATGGGATAAAATCCCTTAAAAAAATATGTGAAAGGATGATAAATGTAAAACATTCCCTAATATTAAGGAGTTATATTATAATCTTTTTAATAAGATTTTAATATCCTATTAATAACGATATCCATCCTTACAAAATATTAGTTTGTTTATATGTTATAACTAAAAGGGCTAAAAATAATGATTTCAGAGAAATATTAAAAAAAATTTTGAGCCCAAATTATAAGGGCCATCCGAAAAATATTTTGAAGGGGTTTATTATTTAAACATGGAAGATTTTATTGTAATAGGGGGATTTATTTGTAAAAATGGGAGATAAACATGATTTTGTAAAATCATTTGTTTACACACCAAAATGGGTAAACTTGGTGTATAAAATGGGTTGGTGTAGGATGGAATTAGCTAAGGAATTTCGAAAGTTTTTTTCAGGTGATTTTTGTAATTGGAGTGGTGAGATTGTTGAGAGCATTTTTGAGAGTTGAGTGTTGTCTCTGTACGTCAGGGAAATGTTGGCATCCCATTGTGCTTGAAGGAGAGATTTTGTAACAATTATATTCCAAACTTTTGGAGATTAATTGGATCAGTCTCACTCCTTTGGAGTGGACCCAGAGATGTAGTCATGATTGTGGAAAACTCAGTTATTAGATTGTTTGCACTTTCTCTCTTCTTCTCTCTCACATTCTAGTTATCACCTTAATTTTTAAAGCATAATTTCAATAATGTACACTTGTTTTTGAGTTTCCATTAAATTTTTTAAGTTAAGCATTCAATTATGCAATTAGTTTAGATCCTAAATCAGATCAAGCTTTGGTATCAGATCATTTAGTGGCTAGTATTTTAGATTTTTTGTGAATGCTAACAAGATCCAGGATTCAAAAGGGTGAAGGCAAGCTTGAGGAATATAATCTTGAAATTGAGAAACAAAGAAATTTTTGAAAAAATGTTTGTGTCTGGAATGGAGGTACCTGAAGAACTCAATGAGCAGGATTTTTGAAGAGTCTTCTGGCAAATGAGAGTTGCATTGGAGATTCTTCTCGAAGAAAGGGAAGAATGTATGAAACTTGAAGAAGATAATGCATTGAAGCAAGAAGATCATGGAGACTATAAAGGCAATAAGAAGCAACTAGGAGGTGGCGATGAACCCCCAAAATATCTTTCATCTACTCCTTCTCCCCCTTCTTCTCCTTCTTCTACACATTCTCTTTCTGCTAATCCTTTTAAGGGTGTAAATAAGCCTAAGATTAAATTGGATGTTAAATTTGAACCACCTAAGTATTGTGGTGAATTAGATGCTGAAAAAATAGATGATTGGATTCAACAAGTAGAAGTCTATTGTAGAGTCCAAAACCTCTTTGATGATGCTTCTAGGATCCAGTTAGCCACTCTTCAGTTGGGAGGTTCAACTCTCACCTAGTGGGAGAGTAGGACTAGAGAAAAAAAATTCACAGCATGGTAGAGTCAATTTGTCTTGGTCAAAATTTGTTAGTGCTCTTAAAAAGTAGTTTTATCCCCCAGGCCATATGCAATAGTTAATGATGAACTGGAAAAGTTTTAGGCAAGGGAAAGGACATTTTGTTCAAGATTACACCCATGAGTTTTGTAAAATGGCTATTGCATTAAATGTACCTTTGTACACCCAGGATACTTTGCTAAAGTACATAAGAGGTCTTCATTCATATCTCAGACATTCTATTTTGGTCTTGAACCCTAGAAATTTGGATGAAGTTTGTGTTCAACCTACACATTTAGAGTCAAGAGGTATGGGTTCTTTAATTTATAAGTTTGATAATGATAACTCTATAAATAAATCATCTAAGGTTGTAGAGACAGGAAAAGGAAAGAAGACAACTATAGTTAAGAAGGATGTCCAACTTTCTTCCTCTCATTGTGACAGGAAGGGTCATGATGAAGATCATTGTTGGAAGTTGCATCCCGAATTAAAGCCTAAGTGGGCTCAAAAAAAGAAACAAAAACCAAAAGGTAAGGAGAAAGCCACAAATTTTGTTATGGATCTTGGTTCTGATTCTGATGATGAAACTAAGATAACAACTATGGGTTTCAAAGGTAAAGCTCTTATTTCCAATGTTTCCTTTGATATTTGTGCTTCTACCTATAAAGTTAAAGATTTCCCTAAAGATGAGAAAATAAATGAGCTTTTTCATTTAAAGGTTGTTGCTAAGAATACTAAAATTGATGCACTCATAGATAGTGGTTCTCAAGTTAACTTAATTTTTGAAAGTGTTGTCAAGTGTGTGATCAATTTTTTATGCATATACATTTTTCCCCTCTTTGAAGTAATGTGTGAAACACATTGCTTCAAAGAAAATATTTCTGCTTTTGAAATTTGCTGTGTTTGATTTTTCCCCTGGTTAGAAAATTTTAACTGATATGCCCCTGATTAAAAAAAACGTTCCTGGTATGCCTTTTGATTTGAATCTTATATGTTTCTGATTGAAAAAAAGTGGTTAATATTAATGATTCCCCCTCGGGAGGTAAATCACTAATGATGAGAAAAATGTTGAGTTGATGATGAAATTCGGATGATGAGAGGGATGCAGTGATTTAGCTCCCAATAATTGATGAAAGAATGATGATGTATATTGATTCTTTGGTCAATAGATAGATAAATTGCCTTCTCATCATGTTGATATGGATATAATTGATAGAAGATTTGATAAATGATGAATTGATAACTTTTCTTCCAAAAATAGAAAACAAAGAGTAGATAGCTGATAACTTTGTTTCCATTGAATGAAAAAAAAAGAGCAGAATGATTGATATGACTTCTAATAAATTTGCTTTTTGTGATAGAAAACAAATAGTGGATGATGTGATTGAAAACATATTTACATTTGTGACTGAAGTACAGATAGGAAGATGATTTGATTATTGATAAGCTTTCTTTCCTAAAAAAGAGAACAAATAGTAAATGATGATAGAGTAGATTGATTTGATATTCAGATAGATATATTTTTCATTGATTTCATGATATGAGTCACTTAGATAGAGTATTTGATATGGTTCACTGATATGATACACTAATATGGGTCACTGATACATAGCTATGGGTTGTGATTGCATGATATGAGGCATTGATAGATAAATCGCATGATATGAATCATTGATAGATAAAGATATTCAGATTGACCTTTGCATAGTTGAGGTGTGGGGGGACCACACAAAAATATTGGGGTAGGAGGTGTAGGAGGTAGTGGACTTCTAGAAATGATAGATTGCTAGGGAGGCTGAGCATTGTCAGATTAGATATGAGGAGTTGTGCCCTCTCAAATGTAGAGAGCCTTACCCTCAATCCCACAGTAGATCCAGGAATAGATCGTGAACTATGACACACAACATAGGGGTCATAGGGCCACGATAGGATCCTAATGTAGGGGGTAGTGGTAAGCCACCATGCTCTAGACTAGCTCCATTAGGGGGCTCTACCATCCAACCTTGATTTATTGATGCAAAATTATTGATGTATATCATTTTTGGATCATGTACATTTTTTTTTTATCGTATCTCATTTATCTCTATAATTCTTAGTTTCATTGGACATTGGACATTGGACATTGGACATTTTTTATGTATTTTGGATGAGCGATGATATGCAGTGGCGATGAGTTTTGATGATGTGTGTTTTTGATGTGATGAGGCAATATGCATGTATTTCGACATGATGTAGTATGGATTTTGATATTCTTTTTATTGATTTGATGACTAACATGATATGCAAGATGATTCATGCTATGATGATGATTTGTGATGTGTACTGATGTCACGTAGGTGGATGACATGATGTTTGATTATGAGAGTGTGTACATAGATATATGATATGTTTATGAAAAATGATGTGGAAATGTAATGTATGCATGGAATGTTTGTTTTTGTATTTTTCAAATGCAAGAAATAATGATGATGGGATGGAAAATGGATGTTGTGTTTATGAGATGCATCATGAATTTGTAGTATGTATATGATTTTAGGAAAAGATCTAAAATGATATGTGAAATGGGTCATGATATGAAAATGATAGATGATTTAAAGATATGATATGAATATAATGTGACAAATGATACACAATGGGATGAAATGATAAGTGAAATAAAATGAGATGAATGATAAGATGATAAATGATACGTAATGAAATGGTGATGAAATGATATGAAATAGATAATGATAAATGATAGTGAGATGCAATAATGATAAATAATAATGATGATGAAATGATAAATGATAATGCATTGAAATGTAATGAAATGATAAATGAAACAATGATGAAATGATGATGGAATGATAATGATAATGATAATGAAATGATGACAAAATGATGATGAAATGATGATGAAATGATTATGAAATGACAATGATATGTAATGAAATGATAGTGATGAGATGATAAAAGATGAAAATGAAATGATAATGAAGATGATAAATGGTATGCAACTATATAAAAATGATAAGAAGTTAATGAGATGATGATAGATAATATGAAAATGAAAATGATATGAAATACCTAATGCATAAAATAATGATATGAAATGATAGAGGATCTAAATGATATGCAATAAAACAAAGATGATAAAAATGGGAATGATTAATCACATGCAATGAAATGATATGAAAAATGATAAATTAAATGATAATGCATCATGAAGGATAAATAAATGATAAAGGATCTAAATGATGTGAAAATGAATGATAAAGAATAAACTATATGATATGTAGAGTACCTAGATGAAATGATACTGATTAAGGAAATGATGATGAAGATAAAATATGATAATGAAACAAATGTCTAAATGTCCTCCACCAATAGTCCAAAGAGACCTAACAGCTGTTGATGGTTTTGTTCAGCCTTTTAACACTTTGATGCAAATCCAGTATGCAGATATGTACAATGATCTAAATGAAATGAAATGAAACAAAACCAACTATTTTTTGAGCCCTTTGTTGGCATTCTTGAATCATCATAGAGCATTTTAAAATGTTGGAAGTGTGTGCAAGCATCAAAGGTGAAACTAACACCAATGATAACCTAAGTACAACTTTCATGAATTTTGATATAGCAAGTGAACACAAGCATCAAGGTATAATTGAATCGAAATGACCTGAGCATTTCTTGCATAAACAAACAAAGATTAACCACTTTCTGATGCAAATTTGGAACTATCATCAATGATACGCTTTGAAAATCATGTCCCGTGACATATTTGCACCAGATTGATGGTCAATCTCAAGACAATAGACAAAGAAAAATCATTCTGTTTCCTTGCCACTCTAGATTAGTACATCATCGAGTGTGCTCCAGAGGAATGATAGCGAAAATCAAACAACCATTGTTCAAAATCTAATACTGCTATTCCAAACATTATTCATATTTTAGATCATCTAGATATGATTCATGATATGAAATTTGCTGAAAAATGTGAGATGGATCAATGATTGGATAGTTGTTCATGTGATTTGATGGTTTGTTCTTTTGATTGAATTTTCTATCATTGTCTAGTTGTTTTGGTAACTCTGAAAGTTGATTGGTCTCAATATGTCAATGTTTGCCCCTAGTTATTGGCAAAATTTGCTAAAATGAATATGTGCAATGATCAAGCCATTGTAAGACATTATCGCTCTAGGAAAATGATGGAAGTGTGATGCTGTTATGACCCTAGGATGATGGATGAAATGAAGGCTGAGAAGCTAAGTGCAAAACATGAGCTAATAGATAGAGTTTTCTGATTTTTTTTTAATTTTTTTTGTATTTTTCTTGTCAATAGACTACTTGTTGCCAGGTTTTCACCCTATGATGATTTTTCTAATATATATATATATATTTTTAGGACATTTTTCTGATTTTTATAGATTGTTTTAGGATTTTTTTTGTTGTTTTTGTTATTCTTTTAAGACTTTTTTTTGTTGTTTTGTTATTTTTTTTAGGAATTTTTTTGGCTATTTTGTTATTATTTTCAGGACTTATTTTTTTGGGTGATGATAACTGCTTCAAACATAATACTTTTTCAAGTGAATACTATTGATGGGTTCATCAAATAGGTCCCCTTCTAATGTTGATAGTTTGTATGCTCCTAAATCGTATATTGCTATGATAACATACAAACCCAACCAATTTGGTTTAAACTTTCCTTTCTTCTCTCTATCTTGTTGATTTTGTGGGTTTTCCTTGAAAACAAGATCACCAACCGGAAAGGTACGTGGATTGGATTTGTGATTATAACTACAAGACATCATCTGTTATGATCAGCTGCTCATTGTCTCTTCTTAACAAGGAGTTCCAACTCTTGCAGTCAGGAAACTTTGTAGTCATCATATGTTGTGAGACCCTTCAATGATACCCTTAGTGATGGAATCTCAACCTCTAGAGGTAATATGGCTTATGCTCCATAGACAAGAGCATATGGTGTTGTGCCTATTGGAATTCTAATGCTAGTTCTATAGGCCCATAATGTGGGATTGAGTTGAACATGCCAATCTTTCCCTGCATCATTCACAGTCTTCTTCAAGATTTTCAGTATTTTTTTGTTTGAGGCCTCTTCTTGGCCATTCCCTTATGGATAATAAGGTGTTGAATATTTGTGTCAGATATGGAATATCTCACAAAGTTCATAAATATCCTGATTCTTGAATGGTTTTCCATTATGTATGATGATGGAGTTGGGAATTCCATACTGACAAATGAGCTAGTTGAGTATGAATGATGAGATTTGTTTTCTAGTAACCTTAGTGAGAGGTATTGCCTCGATCCACTTGGTAAAGTACTTTTTTGCTATGATGATGAATTTGTGTTCATTCGATGATGAAGGATGAATCTTGCCAACTAGATCTAACTCCCATTGAGAGAATGGCCAAGTTGGTGTGAACGGTTGTAGTTCCTATGTTGGTGCATGGATGAGATTTCCATGTATCTAACATTTAGAGCACTTCTTTATGAAATTGAATGATTCCCTTTCCATAGTCAGCTAGTAGTAACCTATTCTAATCAATTTCTTGATAAGGTCAGTCCACTTGAATGAGTACCACAAATGCCACCATGGACTTCTTGTAAATCCTTGTCAGATTCATCATGTTCAAGAGATCGAAGTAAAGTACCATCAAGACCATGACGATAGAGGATATGAACGATAAGAGTATAGCGAGAGGATTGGCATATAAAATTATGCTTTTGGTTATGGGATAAGTCAACTGGTAAGATGTCGTCCTTTAGGTATGCATAAATCTTTCCATACAAAGGTGAATCAGATCCTACTAAGTGAAAAATGATTGGGCTTTTGGGTGTGTCATAGGTAGGTGTAAATGGTTGTTCCACCAGAAATTCACAGTAAGCCTAATTTTCTAGGAGTTGTAACATTGATATGATTGTGGCCATGGTGTCAACTGCCTTGTTATCAAGTTTTGGAATCTGTATGGACTTGGTATCTATGAAATACTTATTGAAATCATCAACCATCTTCTTATATGGAAATAGTTTGTCATCTTTGGTTTGATAATCATCGTTGATCTAATTAATGACCAACTATGAGTCACCATAGACTTGTAGTTCTATGATCCTCCATTCTAACACTATATTGAGTCTAGTGATTAAAGCTTCATATTCAGCTATGTTGTTAGTGCATGGAAACATTAGCCTATATGACCAAGGAATGGTATTTCATTAAGGGGTGACAAAGAGTATGCCTACTTCCGATCCATGTTGAGTGAAAGAACCATCAAAGTATAATGACCATGACTATTTGGATTCTGCAGTGAAGACATCAACATCTAGAAATTCAATGTGCATGGGATGCTTTGTTTTGTAGTGGTGCTTCAACTAGTTGATCTCATGACCTATTAGCATTTGAATGATCTAATAAATTACACTTTCCTTTCTTGTAGAGTTCCCTATGCTAATAATGCCCCCAAAGATGTCTCTATTGTAGTAATATATAAGATTAGTGGTTTGTCCAGATTTGGTGGTACTAGAACTAGTGGGTTCATTAGGTATTGCTTGATTTTTTGAAAGGCCATTTCACACTTTTCATCCCATTTGAAAGGAACATTTTTGTGTAATAGATGTGTGAAAGGTAAGATTTTATCCGCCAGTTATTTTATGAACCTTCGTATAGATTGAAGCTATCCCTATAATGATCTTAACTGACTGAAATTCCTTGGTGGAGGCATTTCCATGATTGCTTGCACCTTGGTAGGATCTACTTCTATTCCCTTTTTGGAAACTATGTATCCCAAGAGTTTTCTAGATGTGACTCTGAAAACACATTTCTTAGGGTTGAGGCAAACTTGGAACTTTTCTAACCTTGCAAATATTTTGGATAATACTTCAAGATGTCCTTCTCTTGTGTATGACTTTGACAATATGTAATCTACATAATCTTCCATGAATGTATGCATCATGTCATGAAAAATTGTAGTCATAGCCCTTTGATAGGTAGCCCAAGCGCTCTTTAGACCGAAAGGCATGACGTTCCAACAATAAGTCCCCCATGGACACATGAAAGTTGTTTTGTCTTGGTCTTCAAGTGTAATCTTGATTTGGTTGTAACCAGAAAAACCATCCATTAGTGAATACATGGCATGACCAGATGTGAGATCAACTATACTATCGATGTTTAGAACTAGGAAGTCATCCTTAGGACATAATTTATTAAGATCTTTGAAATTAGTGCACACTCTGATACTTTTGTTGAGCTTAGACACATGAACAATGTTGGAGATCCATTCTACATAGTGGATTGATCTTATAAATCCCACATCAAGGAGTTTTTTGAGTTCTTCTTTAACTAGTAGTGCAACATGAGGATGCATCTTCTTGAGTTTTTGTTTCACAAGTTTAACTCTTGGTTTGATGGATAAGTGATGCATTTTAAGATTAGGATCAAGGCCTTGCATGTCTGCATAAGACTAGGCAAAGTTGACTCGATTTTCTCTGAGAAATTTCATGAACTCAGGTATTTCTTTATCTGTCATTGATGCAGCTAATTGTAGAATTTGTGGTTTTTCTGTAGTTTCAAGATTAACTTCTTTTGTAGGATCAATCAAGATAGGCGATTGATCATAATAGTGCTCCAGGAGAGTGTCAAGTATCCCATCATCTTGTACCTTAAAATTTTTTTCACCATCTGATACACTCTTTGTTTTATCTTTTGTTTGATCTAACACTACCAGATTCTAGTTTTCACCATTAGATCTTTCTTTTTTATTTTTATTTTTGCAGCTAGAAGACTTGACACTCTCCTGATTAAAGACTCTATGCCAAAAATCACTAGTGGAACAATCATTTATGTCATCTACGGAAAGGAAGTTCATGATAGATTCATCGCTTGGAAAAATAGGTAAATCAATAGGTTCTGATAGATCCTAGTCAATGAGATTAGGATGGATCAAAGGTAGTGGATCATCAGGTTGCATGAAATCAGCTATGGTTATGGTCATAACAAAATTTTCTATAGGATTCAAGGTATGAGGCAGATCAATGATGGTACTGTATACACCTAAAAATGGTCACATCACAATAAGTTTGGTAATTAATTAAATATTTTTAATGTTTAATTAAAATATCTTAATTCAATCTACATAGATTTGATAAATTTTCTTTCAAGGTTGTTGAAATACAAATCATAGTTTGATAAATTTGCTTTCAAAGTTGTTGAAAATAAATAGTCAAATCATGTATGCTGATTGGATTGATTTGATTGATTTGATGATCCATTTTTATTTGAATGATGGTCTGATCTTCTAATGTTATTGACGGTTTGATCTTCTGATGTAGGAGCAGGTGGTGTGAGACCAAGGCCATGAGAATATGGATGTGATTGAATAGAAAGGGGTTCTAGGATACCTTGCTCATGAAGGCCTAAACCTTTTCCTTTGTAATTCACAATTTGAGACATTAGTTTACCAATGGGATATGCATTGTTTGTGAAACAAGATGCGAGTCCATTTTGAGGAGGATATTATATGGATGAGAGGATAGGTGTTGGAAGTAAACTAGAATGGATAAAGGTGGAGGATCCCAATTTATAGGTGTGGGGTTCATGGATAACTTGAAAAGGTGTGAGAGACTCTTGATATGGGATGATGGGATACTTTGATCTTGACTAGGAAAATAATCGTTAGATGAAGGAGATGGAGTAGCTTGATCATTATATGGAAGGGAATCTTTGGATAGGATGGAAGAATTGTTCTGCTCTCATGATGCAATAGAATCATGGGATGGTATGGATTGATTAGATGATGTGGAAGAAGAAATTGGAAGAACATTTGTCTCTTGAGATGGAAGAGAATTATCATGGGTGAATGATGAAAGGAGGGGATCATCATATGGTTCTTGAGAGATGGGATCTTGATCAAAGATAGGAAGGGTTTGTAGAATGTTTTGATCGAGATGTGTAGATTGAAATGAATCATCAGATGTAAAGGATATGATAGAAGAAGGTGATTGAATGGAATCGTTATCTTGGGTGAAGGAATCGTGAAGTTCATTTTGAATTATGGGGGATGAAGATAAATGCATGACATGACAGGATTGGTTAATTTTATTTGATGGCTTAGATTTAGGCTTCTCATTTAACCTCTGCAAAAATTCAAAAACATTGAATTTGGATGATATTGCTTTTGGAGGAGAAGAGGTTACATTCATATTTCCGTCAAAGGACTTCATAGTTGTGCCCCCTTGTATTTCCTTGATTTTCCTTTGGAGTGCTCTTATTTGTTGGGGAAAACTACTAAGATCATTTAATGGAGTTTTAGTCTTTTTAGGATCTTAATTTTCTCCATATTGTAGTTAAAGGCCAATGTGGCACCTTGGTTTGCTAAAAAAGGAAAGTAGCCTTCTTTATCTCGCTCTAAGATCTTGTCCAAAATTATGTGAAACTGTGGATCCTGTTCAACTTCTTGAATCATTTCATCGGTTATTTCATCATTTGAACTATTCCCAATACAAAACCTATGAAAAGGATTTTGTTCCCTATCACCCATGTTGTAAAGTCGACAACAGGCATATGCTTTTGAAATGTTCTTCTAGACTTATATCACAGTTTTATAAGTGCAAAAATGAT
>VDFB02075321.1:711497-889501 GCA_007258455.2 Sequoia sempervirens
GAATTTTTTTTTCTCTTTCACCCATGTTGTCGTTAAAAAGGGGGTTTCGACTCACACTATAAATGGGATTACTATTCTCACCTTCTTCTTGAGTTCTTTGGGTATGATCTTCTTTTTGAATATCCTCTTTCAACTTATTGAATTGAGATCTTGTAAAAATAGGCATATGATTTTGAAATGTTCTTCTAGACTTAGATCATAATTTGATAAGTGCAAAAATGATGATGTCTTGATCCAATAAGTTGAAAATCTTATGATATGATCAAAAGACATTCATAATTCTTGATTGTGGCTTCCAATGATAAAGGATATCAAAATATTGTTGTGGAAGTTGAATCAATAATCAAAAATTTGTTTGAAAGGTGCACTTTTAAGATTTGATCCTTGTTTTTGAAGTATATCAAATAGCCTAATTAAACTCACTAAAGGATTTGACTGGGATGTGTTGGATATTCAATAGAAGGTTGTGGTAGATAATTGAAGTTGAGAGGTTGATTGTGATTATGTCATTGTGATAGAGCTCTTCTCTGAAAATAGGCTCGTGAATATAAAGGCTCTACAACATACTCATCAGTAAATCCCCTAGAAAAATCTTGGTACCTATGGGGAAACTCATGGTAATGAAGCAAGATGCTTCAAATTTTATATTAAAACTTCCTTCATTGTAAGGTTTTCTTGTAACCTAGATGTTTCTTAGGTTTCGTGATCCTATTGGCAATCGATTTCCTGACAAATTTTGTTGATTTCCACTCTCTAAGCATGAGAGCAATGTCAAAATGCTATTGGACCGAAGATGTTACAAACTTAGATCTGTTAAAAGTAACAATTTTGGAAAGTGATAGATGCACTACTTTGTACCCTATATGTGCTACAAAAAAATGCATATGCATTACAACAGACCTCAGATGCACTACAATATGTCCTATATGCACTACAAAAAAATTCTTTGATAGTGACCAAAACTATTTACAACATATTCAGTCTATGTGTTGAAACAGGCTCTAAATGCATTGAACTAACCAGTGAATGCACTAGAATAGACCTTATATGCGCTCAGATATCCCCTAGATGTGCTAAAATAGTTTTTCCAAGGCAGTTTTCTGAATAGTTTTTGAATAGTTTTAGTTGAATTCTTGCATGTTCTTCTTGGATGATCTTTTATCTGAGTTAATGTGATTGAAACACAACAAACACTCGAAATAGTTTTTAAGCCCTATACTAAACATCAAGTGTATGTTCAATTTTTTTTCAAAGGCTGTGCTTCACACATAACAGCATTTAGGCGCATTCCACTTTAATACTCAAAGGGTCATCATAATAACCACATAGCTCATCTTAGAACCAATGTAATCAAGGTCGTGGTCACTCCCCCGGAATTCCATGCTTTCTAGGTGTGGGTACTTAGAGTGATGTAAAGATACTCAAATCCCTGAGAAAACAAGTCCTTGGCATATCAGAGTTTCAGGGGCATATTTTCCCAATCACCGGTGATTTCGCTAGGGATGTTCAAACCTGACATAGTCATTACTACCAAGTTTCCAGTAATGGCTCTGCATTTAGTGCGGAGCTAATAAACTTCCTCAAGAGACCTCCCAGAACAAGGCTTGCAGGATGGTTATCTCTTGCACACCCACTGGTTTCCCAGATTTTGTTTTAAATTTATAGTGGTGGAACAACCTAGTTTCACGCTTTGAACCTGATCACCCTCTTGGGTGAGTACTTTTTCCCACAAGAGTAGGCTCTCTAAGGGATGTAATAAAGAATTAAAGTTGCAGAACTTGAAAAGGAAAGTCTAGTATTCTGATCACCCAATTAAGGGGAGAGCATAGACCTATTGCCATAGACAAAGTAGATAGTGTTCTTTTTAGAGCCCAAATGAAAATGATTTAATCTATGTGAATATATTACTTCACAACAAGCATGGGATTCATTTTAATTGCAAAATCAATATGTGGTGGTTATCCTAGGATTGCTTCTTTTTAAATTCCATGTCTACCCTAGGGTTGCTTCTTTTTAAAACCAGATGTGACTATCCTAGATTGGTTCTTTTTATGCCAGAAAAAGCTCTATCTGTGGAAGGCATCAAACTCAAAACTTTGTTTAGTTACAACCTGCATGTGCTAAAATATCACACATATGCATTAAAACAAATAGTTAATGTGCTAAAACAGACCCTATAAGCACTACAGAAAATCCCAATTGCACTAAAAGAAATCCTAAATGCGCTAATATAAGAATGCAATATTTTTTTTTAAAACAAAATTTTGATGAATTTAACTAAATGCATGTGCCATTATGTTCCCTAGATGTGCCATTATGTTTCCTAGATGCACTAAAACAGTTCTCAGATGCATCAAAAGACCTACAAAAGTGCTAAGAAAAACCTTGTATGCACTAAGGAAACCCATGGATGCACTAAAACACAATTTTTTTTCAAAAATCCAAACCTTAGAACGCAAAAAACTATCAGAAAACCTACAAGTAGATGTTAAAAATGGGGTAAAGGCCCCACGGTGGGCACCAAATATGTGTGATCAATTTTTATGCATATACATCAAGAACTTGGGATTGAAAAATACACTACATAAGAAACCTTATCCACTAGGCTGGATTTGTGAGAATGATAAATTGCAAGTAACAAGACAATGCACTTTGAAATTTGCAATCACTAATAAGTTTGTGGATGAAGTACAGTTTGATGCAGTTCCACTAGATATCTGTGGGATAGTGTTGGGTAGCCCTTATCTATATGCTTGAAAAGCTATTTTCTACAGGGAAAAGAATCATTATCATTTGTTTAAATATGGCATTCAGTATATTATACATTATAATAGGATTAAGATTGATCATTCTTTTGCAAAAATAGGGCAATTAAAGATGGTATTTAATGCAAGAAAAGATTTAACTCTTATGTCTGTCAGTATAGATGGTTCTAGACATGAACTTGGAGTAGCTAACCAGGGTCAAATGTTGCAGGATGCACCCGCAATACAACATGAGGGAATGGTGAATGGAAGCATTAATGGTCCCTTGGGTAAAATTGTTTCTATTGTGAAAGATCGATATGTTGTTGATTTATTCTCTTTCATATCTGCATTATTGTTCAACTTGATGCTAGTCAATGTTTGTTGGTTAGTGGCTACGATAATTGATGTAGATGCTTATGGAGGTGATAGAATGATGTTTATGTTCAACAATGTTGTTGTAGTATTCATTGTGATTATGAGCCAAGCTTACAGATGTACAAATGATATAGGACAAGTGGGGAGGAAAATTCCCCACTTGATGTTTGAATAAATGGCACTTTTGGAGGTCCAAAAGCTCTCCAATGGGGAGGCTTGATCTGAATGATTTTTGTCAAATTTTGAAGTTCCTCATTTTTCTCTAGAACTAGCATGATCAAAAAGAGTTTAGAATTCTAACTCCAATGCAACTTGAACCAAGTTAATTAGAGCTTCGGTGCTTAAGATATAATCAGGCAACTCAAAGACAAGTAAAAAAAAAGGGTCAAAATTCAAAGTTGTAAAAGATGGTCAAAGTGGATATCAAAACGAAGAGCTTGTTGAGAGCTTCACAACACCACTTGTCTTGTGAAAATTTGAGTTCGTATGAAAAAGTTACAAATGGTCAAAGTCTACAATTGATTGATGACATCAACATACCTAGACAACAAGCTGGACCAATATGGTGTCGACAATGGTGTTGCTACAAAATTCCATATAGCCCCATTATCTTCATTTTATTAAATAAAATAAAATAAAAATATAAAATATAAAAGCCTACTACTCCTCCCATTTAAAAGCCTTAATTTAAGGATTACATGAGATAAAATAGGCAGGGCCTTAATTTACTCCTATTTAAATGGGATAAAATCCCTTAAAAAAATATGTGAAAGGATGATAATTGTAAAACATTCCCTAATAGTAAGGAGTTATATTATAATCCTTTTAATAAGATTTTAATCTCCTATTAATAAGGATATCCATCCTTACAAAATATTAGTTCGTTTATATGTTATAACTAAAAGGGATAAAAATACTGATTTTAGAGAAATAATAAAAAAAAATTTGTGAGCCCAAATTATAAGGGCCATCCAAAAAATATTTTGAAGGGGTTAATTATTTAAACATGGAATATTTTATTGTAATAGGGGATTTATTTGTAAAAATGGGAGATAAACATGATTTTGTAAAATCATTTGGTTACACACCAAAATGGGTAAACTTGGTGTATAAAAGGGGTTGGTGTAGTATGAAATTAGCTAAGTATTTTTCTAGCTAAGGAATTTTGGAAGTGTTTTTGAGGTGATTTTTGTAATTGGAGTGGTGATGTTGTTGAGAGCATTTTTGAGAGTTGACCGTCGTCTTTGTACGTTAGGGAAATGTTGGCATCCCGTTGTGCTTAAAGGAGAACTTTTGTAACAATTGTATTCCAAAATTTTGGAGATTAATTGAATCGGTCTCACTCCATTGGAGTGGACCTGGATACATAGTCACAATTGTGGCAAACTCCGTTATGAGATTTTTTGCACTTTCTCTCTTCTTCTCTCTCACATTCTAGTTATCACCTTAAATTTTAAAGCATAATTTCAATAATGTACACTTGTTTTTGAGTTTCCGTTAAATTGTTTAAGTTAAGTATTTAATTATGCAGTTAGTCTAGATCCTAAATACCAGATCATAAAGTATACTCTAAAATGTGTAAGGAAATATATTGATTAAGTTGCATTGTCAAAAGAGCCATTGTGGTGTTGGTTTGATAGCAAAATATTGTAAAAATTGTCACCTTTGGCTCCTTTTTATAGTAGATTTGAGGGTTTTAAAACTATTGTTCTCTAGAATCTATAAGTCATTTTACATGGTTATTTTCTATAAATGATTAATTTATTGTTCATGTCTTCTTGTTATATGTTTGTATCTTTGGCATTATACTCATTTTGGAGACTTCAAAGAGATTATGGCTTTGTATGGATGGAGAAATTGTAGTTAAATCTTCTTTTGTTCATCAAAAAATATGATTAGGGTTTGTAATTTTTTTGTAGTTCGTTTATTGTTTGTAGTTATCTCTCTGCATCTTTGGCATTATACCTATTACCATAGGAGAAATTGTAGATTAACATAGGAGTAATTGCATATATATTTTTCATGTCTTCTTGTTATATGTTTGTATCTTTGACATTATACCCATTTTGGAGACTTCAAGGAGATTATGGTTTTGTATGGATGGAGAAATTGCAGTTAAATCTTCTTTCTTTTGTCAAAAAATATGGTTAGGGTTAGTAATTTTTTCACTCTTCATTTATTGTTTTTAGTTGTCTCTATGCATATTTGGTGTTATACCCATTACCATAGGAGCAATTGTATATTAACATAAGAGTAATTTCATAAATATATATGTGAAGAGGATTAGTATGAAAGCATAAAGATATTCAAGATAAAATTAGTTTAGTGGATGTTAAATGTTATTCTAATAGCTCTTTTATAATTTCTCTATTTTTCTATAATATTTAGTGCCAGGTAATGTAGCTCAAATTTTCAATTAAGTATGTGGCATTATATCCGTTTTGCATAGATTATTGCTACCCATTGGCTTTACGAATTCTATTTAATGTGGTTTTATGTTCATCTGTCATTTATGTGTGATTCTTAAGTGTTATTCTAACACCTCTTACAACTATTACATAGACTGCTTATCTTATACCAATATGTTTCATGATATTGTTTTTTCCTCATCTATTTGAAGCTCCTTATAACAAATTGTTAATTTCCATGGGTATTTTTTTTGGATCAAACATGTTATATGTCTTGTATCAATATGTTTCATGATATTCTTTTTTTCTCATATGTTTGAAGTTCCCCATAACAAATTGTTCTTCATGATATTCTTTTTTTTCTCATCTGTTTGAAGTTCCTCATAACAAACTATTCTTCATGATATTCTTTTCTTCAGTTCCCCATAACAAACTGTTCATTATCATAGTTTTCCTCTTCTATTCTCCATATTTTAAAGTTCTATTTAATGTGGGTTTTCAAACATTTGCAATTTTCTTGTGATTCTTAAGTATTTTTCTAATAGCTCTTTTCCAATTTCCCTTTTTGTCTATAATATTTAGTAGGGAATAGTGTTATTCAAATACCTCTTATACAATTACTCTATTTTTCTTCAATGTATATATTACTCTATTTTGTCTTCTATTTGGAATTATATACCCATTACCATAGGAGCAATTGTAGATTAACATAGGAGTAATTGCATATATACATATGTAGAGGGTTAGTATGGAAGCATACAAATATTCAAGATAAAATTAGTTTAGTAGCTATTAAGTGCTATTCTAACAAGTCTTTTACAATTTCTCTATTTGTCTATAATATTTAGTGCTAGGTAATGAAGCTCAAATTTTCAATTAAGTCTATGGTATTATACCCATTTTACACATATTATTGCTACCCATTGGCTTTACGAGTTCTATTTAATGTGGGTTTCTATTCATCTGTCATTTATGTGTGATTCTTAAGTTTCATTCTAACACCTCTTACAACTGTTACATAGACAACTTGTCTTGTACCAATATGTTTCATGATATTCTTTTTTCCTCATTTGTTTGAAGCTCCTTATAACAAATTGTTAATTGTCATGGTTATTTTTTTTGGATGGAACATGTTATATGTCTTGTATCAATATGTTTCATGATATTCTTTTTTTCTCATCTATTTGAAGTTCCCCATAACAAACTATTTTTCATGGTATTCTTTTTTCAGTTCCCCATAACAAACTATTCATTTTCATAGTTTTCCTCTTCTATTGTCCATATTTTAAAGTTCTATTTAATGTTGGTTTTTGAACATCCGCGATTTTCCTGTGATTCTTAAGTGTTTTTTCTAATAGGTCTTTTCCAATTTCCCTCTTTATCTTTAATATTTAGTAGCAAATAAGTGTTATTCTAATAGCTCTTTTACAATTATTCTATTTGTCTTCAATATATATGCATATATGCATCTATTTATGTTTTGAAGCATTAATTTTCACATACAATTCACATTGCATATCATTATCTTTGGAAGGATTTGAAGTTAATTCTATTACAAACATACCAAGCAACAAACTGTACAAAATGCATATAACACTGAAGATGCACAGAGTATATATATGGTTGCATGTTTTTCTAATAGTTCTTTTACAATTTCCCTATTTGTCTATAATATTTAGTGCTAGATAATGTAGCTCAAATTTAGAATTGAGAAGCCAATTGTTACATAGATTGCTTGTCTTGTATTAATATATTTCATGATATTCTTTTTCCATCATCTGTTTGAAGCTCCCTCTAACAAATTATTCTATTGTTATTGTTACAAGAATTGTTTTCATTTTATTAAATCCTAAAATTTTGGGGTTTTTGATCATCTCCCACATAATTAGAAAACTCCACGTTGTCTAAACAACCCCAGGAAACTCATTGCCGACCATTGGCGATAATTAATTTATGGTGTTGAGATCTTCCTTGACCATTTCAAACTTGAGAAAACATATTCCTTTCCCACAAAAAAAATTCCATTTATGATTTTATCTTTTATAACTGTTGTAGATTGTGGTTTATGTGATTATGGAGGACAACCACACATTTTTGTCATGTGCTTGTTAGAGGACAAAAAATTTGTTGGTTGCTTCACTTTGTTTATCCCTACAAGCACATGACAATGGTGTATGTTGCTCCATTCAACAAAACCATTTTCAACGTTATGGTTGGTTTTCATGATGTGCAAATCTACATTTTTTTTCTTTTTGGTTATTGCTTCTTATATGTGCCCATGTTTATTAAGTGTTTTGCTAAAAAATCTTTTACAATTTCTCTATTTGTCTATAATATTTAGTACCAGATAATGTAGCTTGAACCTTGAATTGACAAGCCAACTGTTACATAGATTGCTTGTCTTGTATCAATATGTTTCATGATATTGTTTTTCCCATTCCCCCATAATAGATTGTTCATTATTGTAGTTCACCTCTTCTATTCTCCACGTTTTTAAGTTCTATTTAATGTGGGTTTTTGATCATCTGTCATTTTCCTGTGATTATTAAGCATCTTTCTAATGGCTCTTTTATAGTTTCCCTATTTGTCTATAATATTTAGTGCCAAATAATGTAGCTTGAATTTTGAATTGACAAGCCAACTGTTACATAGATTACTTATCTTGTATCAATATGTTTCATGATATTCTCTTTCTCTCATCTATTTGAAGCTCCTTGTAACAAGTTGTTGATTGTCATAGTTTAGCTCTTGTATTCTTCATATCTTAACCTAGGTAAATGTTTTTGTGCATTTAATTAAAGATTGTGTCCTCGTGTACATGACACTTTAGGAGTTTCTTATTCTATTGTCCTTGTGACAAGAATTGTTTTTAGCTTTCAAAATTCTAAAATTTTATAGATTGGTATAAACTACGAACATGACATTCACCTATAACTTTGGACTGCTTTCAATTTTTCTTGGTCTGTGTATGATTTTCGGCCTTTGGTTATTGTTCCTTGTTATCTTTATGCATCTTTGGTGCTATACGTATTTTGTACAACTTATTGCTTGGTATGCTTTTGATAAATTTAACTTAAAATCCATTGAAAGGGAATGGTATGGAATGTGAAATATATGTGAAAATTAATGCTATCCAATGTTATTTTCCAACCTTTTCCCAAGTATGTTTTTATACTTTGTCACACTGCAACATTGAATATTGCATTTACTCCCTCTTGTGCCATCTTACAACAACTCTAGGATGCATTACCCCTCATGTGGGAAAAAACTTACCATTTTGCTTCTATGTATCAAGCTCCACCATTGTCATAAACATCCCCAGATAGTTTGTTACAAGGAGCTTCAAATAGATGAAAAAAAATATCATGAAACATATTGATGAGGGACACACCGCCCAAAACCCACAAAAATCAAAACAACAGATACCAACACAAAAGATGCAAGACAAAAAAAATGACTCACTTTCAATTATTTTCAGAAAATGAAATTACAAATTCAAAGCTTACATGCTATAGCCATTTTGGCTTGATTCATTACAACAAAATCAACTCTAAAAAGAAAATGTACTATTCAGAGCCACAATCTACATTATCAGGGGCACCTTCCACAACCCCCACATATCCCTTTTTATTTTACCCAATAACTACCCTAGAATGTTCTAGAAAGTCCAAATTCCCCTTTTCTTTGGCACCAAAAGTCTCACTGTTTGATTTCTAGCCTAGGAAGAAATTTTTAATGAAATTCACTTTTTAGAGGACCAACTTCATGGGGCCATAACTTTTGATCTAGTTGTCTGATTTGCTATTATTGCATATCATTGGAAATCTCTTGACGAGCTCTACAACACACAAACCCAACATAGGTTGGTTTGGGCACCTTTTGAGCTATTTCAGGGCCTCTGACATTTTATATATGAATTTGAAGCTACATTGGAGAAATTTCATAGGATATAAACTTTAATTTCTCCCAAACCATGTAGGATATTAAGGTGATTCTTTCATGACTGGAAATTTTTTGAAGCTCTACTCCTTGGGGTAAATTTTCATGTCCATATGAGCCCATTTAATCCAACTTACTAAAATTAGTAAGTGATTTTTTTTCACTATTTTTGATGCTTGAAAGTATTATACCCCTTAAGAGCCATCATGACACTCAAAAAAACTAAATAAAATAAAGAAAAAAATTATTTTGGGTGATGCAAGATTGTCCTACACCACTGAATGCTCTTGCATTAGACACACGGTAATTTGAAAAGTGACCCTATCACTTCTCAAGAGTTAGAGGGAAACCATGATGAATCTTGAGTAGGCCTTTCTCTCCATTTCACCATGTACTCTACATATTGCCTATTTCTTGTGATTCTACCCACATGGCTATCCAAGATTTCTTCTGTCTCTTCCTTCTTTGAAGTAGGTGTTGGAATTTTCCACTATTATTTTATTGGCCCCTCCTCTATATCACCTTCATGATACTCTATCAAATTAGCAATGTTGAACATAGGAGAAATGTTTATTTCACTAGGAAACTCTACCTCATAAGCATTTCCTAAATCATTGTTCTTCAAGATCTTGCATGGTCAAAACTTCTTCATCTTTAACTTGTTGTATGTACCAACTGGAAACCTTTCCTTTCACAAATGAACCATGAATTCATCTCCTACCTAGAACTCTTTATACCTCCTTTTCTAATTTTCTTGAGCCTTATATTGTGAGTTCATCTTATTGATATGTCTCTTCACCTCTTCATGCAAATTCCTTAGGTGCTCAGCAAAATCTTCAGCCTTAGCACTACTCTTTTCTCCCATATCCATCTTTCTCAGTCCTGAAGCAGTTCTTGGACTACTCCCATAGAAAATCTAGAATGGTGATTTATGTGTACTTGTATTGATAGAATTGTTGTAAGAAAATTCCACCTATGGTATAATCAAATCCCATCCCTTGGGCTTATCTCCAACTAAGAATCTTGGCAGGTTTCCCAAACTCCTATTCACAATGTCTATTTTTCCATCAGTTTGTGGATGGTGTGTAGAACTAAAGTTCAAATTTTTCTTCAAATTATTTCATAATGTCCTCCAAAAATAACCAACAAATTTGGTATTCCTGTCTGAAACTATACTCTTTGGTAGACCATGTAGTCTCACAACCTCTCTAAAACACAACTCTGCAACATGAACAACATCAGTGGTCTTATGACATAGAATCAAATGTACCACATTTTAAAATCTATCCACCACCACAAATATGGAACCATGCCCTCTTTGTGTCCTTGGCAAGCCAAGAACAAAATCCATGCTAATATCCTCCCTTGGCCTCTCAGGTACAAGTAATGGCTAATACAATCTAGTTTTTTTGACTTGTTCCTTTCACCATCTGACATACTTTGCAACTTTGTACAAACTTATTCACATCTTGTTGTAATTGTGGCGAATAATAATTCTCACTGAAAAGAGCAATGGTCTTATCTCAACCAAAATATCTAGCTAATCCTCCACTATGCTTCTCCTTCATTATATTCTCTCATGGAACTCCTTGGAATGCACAATTGGATTCCTCTAAATAACATCCCATCTTGTATTAAGAAATCCAACCATCTTTTCCTATCCAATGTAACATGTTCCAAATAAGCTTTCCATGCATCTGCAAAGTCTGGATCTTCAAGCTACAAAATCTTGAGTTCATTGAACCAAAAAACCTCTATATTCATTCTATCAACAATTTTTTCCTTCTACTCAAGGCATCTGCAACTCTATTTGACCTTCCACTCTTGTGCTTCAAAACAAAAGTAAACTCTGCAAAAAGTCAACCCATTTTAAGTTCCTTTCATTCAACTTTCCTTAACTATTGAGATATTGTAATGCTTGGTGACCAGTATATAAAACAAACTCTTTTGGCAACAAATAGTGTCTCCATTTCTTTAAACCCTAAACTATAGAATAAAAATATTGATCATAGACCTAATATTTATTCATAGAATCATTTAACTTCTCACTAAAATAGAAAAAAATGCTTACCTTCTTGAGTCAAAATTGTATACATCCAAAATTGGTTTGGAGAATATTAATTAAATATTGATTATTTAATTAATGAAATATTTATTCCTCTACTACATAAATAAATTGTAAAATTTATTTACATAGTTCCTATTTTCTTAATTCTTCTTTTCTAAACCACCTTTTCATGACTTAATTAAAATAAACAAATCTAACTAATTTGTATTATTTTGATTAATTCTCTCTCATTAAATTTTAATTTTTAAACTCAAATTTGTCACATTTCTACATATTCTTCTAACTTCCTTCCACCTCATTCTCCAACTCACCATGTGTCACATGAAAATAATTATTCTTATTTTCTAAAATTGATATTTTCTCTCAACAATCTTAACCAACTTCAAGACACATGGCTTCTTCCTTCAATTGATTCCCTTCTACACTTGGTAATATTGTTTTACTAAAGGGAACAATTTACTTGTTTTCTTCATCCTTTTCATTTCTCACCATTGAATTCTCTAGATTGGATCATGTTCATTCATTGCTACCAACTCATTTGATGCCTTGGTGAAATCTATAAATTGAGACCCATTTACAACTTTTGCATAAGGAGCATTTGCATAACATCACTTTGCAAGAATTCATTCAAGCATTTTGAGAGCTTAGTTTGCACTTTCAATTTAGCATTTAGAATAGATTACAATCATATTATAAATCATGGCTCCTTTAGATGTTTCTTACTTTGTTTATCATTTAGGATCATTTCCATTTAATTTCCATTTAGTTTAATTCTATTTTGCATCATTTCCATATCACTTTGTATACAACAGTTCATTCATCATTTCATTTAATCATATCATTCATTTGAATCCTTTGATCATGTAGATGTAGACTTTAACTCTACATTGTAGTTAATAGGCTACTCATTTCTTAGGTGGCATCCTAGTGACTTAGTGCATAATTAAGATTTGAGAGCATAATTTCTCAGACATTTAAGAATAGAGGGAGATGAATTTTTTTAAGGGATCATGTTATCGAATTATGCTTCTGTTAATTTAGATTTCCTTACTATAATACATTTCATCTAATTGTGTGTTGTTGGTTAGTATAACTCGCATATTTTCTTACACACAAAAATGCTCCTATGATAGTGCCACTAGCATCACAATCTACTTGAAAGATCTTATTGAAATTTTGAAGGGCCAAAACAGGTTGCTCTATAAATTTCTTCTTCAACATATCAAAACTTTTGGCTACTATTATGGTCCACTTAAACTCTTTTCTATCCCCTCTCATCAATTCAGTTAGAGGTGCACAAATACTACTTAAATTATTAATAAAATTTATATAAAAACTTGCTAGACCATGAAATGATCTTACCTCTATAACGCTCCTTGGGGTAGGCCATTCAATGATAGCTCTCACCTTCTCTGGATCCATTTGAAGACCCTCTACTAAGACAAAAAATCCCAAATATACCAACACTCTCTTCACAAAACTAAATTTCTTCAAATTAATCAACAACTTCTCCTCCTTTAGCTTCTCAAAAAATATTTGGATATGCATCAAGTGCTCCTCCAATGTCTTACTAAAAATCAAAATATCATCCAAATAAGCAATAAAAAATTATCCTAAATATTCTTTCAATACCTCATTCATAAGTCGCATAAATGTGTTTGATGAATTGGTTAGCCCAAAAGGCATGACTAGCCACTCATACAAGCCCTCCTTGGTTTTAAAGGATGTCTTCCATTTATCTCCTTCTCTAATTAAAATTTGGTGATGTCTGCTCTTCAAATTATCTTTGTGAAGTATTCAACTCCACTCAAACAATCTATAATTTCATCCATTCTTGGCAAGGGAAATCTATACTTGATGGTGATATTGTTGATGGCTCTAGAATTTGTACACATCCACCATTCCCCATCATTCTTTGGTGCTAGTACTGTAGGTACTACACATGGACTCAAACTGTCTCTAATCAATCCCTTCCACAACAACTCTTGCACTTGCCTATTCAACTCTTCACTCTCTCAGAATCATACAATGAGCTTACTTATTTAGAAAATTGGCTCCAAGAATTAGGTCCATCTTAAAGCGGAAATAGGAGTTGGTTTTATGTAGTGATGTGTTGAGAAAGTAATACCCGGGGCCACCTTAAACCTAAAAAATATTTCTTAATATCCAAAAGTGTAGTGTTTAGAATTTTATTCCTTCTAGTAAGTTAACTTTTGAATGCAAGAAGTTAGAAAATGTTAGGTTAGGAAAGTGATATGAGTGGGAGTTGAGAAGTAATTCACTAAAAAACATTTACCTTCAAATTCCCTCAAAACATGCATGATTGGACATTTATTATTGTTAGGGAGGTAAAACTTCATGTACATTATCAGAAATAATAGCTTGAAACTCATTCAAAAAATCTAAAACCTCTATAGGTACCTCAGTAGTACCTTCTTTATCAACTCTAGGGATAAATGCAAAACACATATGCTCATGCTTCATACCTTCTAGTAACTTTCTCCCATCAACCGAAAAAATTCTTACATTACTACATACCTTTTCTTCTACCTCTTTGAAGGGATTCAACTTATGATGAACCCCATCCTTTGCTAAAGAATAGGTGTTGGCATGTCCATCTTGTACTGCTCTCCAATCAAAATTCCACAGTCTACCTAACAACATATGAAAAACATCCATAGGAATAATATCACACAATACCTCATCATGGTAATTTCCAATCTTGAACTTTACCAAACATTGTTCATTTACCAAGGCTTTATGGTCCTTTTGCAACCAAACAATCTAATATGGGTTTGGATGCCTTCTTCTCTCCAACCACAACTTACTAACCATTTCTTTGGAAACAAGGCTATCAGTACTACCTCCATCAATAATAACACTGCAAACTTTACCTTCACACATACATCTGGTGTGAAAAAAATTCTTCCTTTGAGTTGGCTCCTTCTCCTTATTCAACAAGGCTCTTCTAGTAACAAAAACCTCTCCTCTTTTTGCATCCTCCAAATGTGAAGACTCGACATCTTCATCTACATGTGCAACTTGTGCATTACCCTTAGGTCTTCTATTTGTCCTTCCTTGATGTTGAGGAAACTCATAGGCTCTATTTCCTTCTTCTCCACATTAGAAACAGGTTCCATAGAAGCATCCTCTTCCTAGTCCTCATCTAGATCTTCCTCTTCCTCTTTGGTCTCCATTATTCTAATCATGAGGATGGTAGGTGTTATCTGCTTTCTAGTTCTAGCTACTACTAGAGCCTTCACCCTTCTTTTGATCTTTATTTCAACCTCCATATGACTGTCCACTAATCTTTCATCCACATCCTCCACCTAATTGTTTGTTCTCAAATCTCTTATTCAGTTGTTCTTCAACCTTTAGAGAAAACTAATAAGCATCCTCAATGGTGGTCATTCTTACTAGTGCCAATTCTTCCTATATGCTTTGCTTCAACCCATTAATATAATGAGAAAATTTCTCTTTATTCACCTCATAATGTCCCATCTACATTAGGACCTTGTGAAATTCCTCTGTGTATTCTTTCACCATCCTTGTCCCTTGCCTCAAGCTCTACATCTTCTTGAGCAGCTCCAATTCATAATCAATTGGAATAATTTTTTTCTTCAATTTTGACACCATTTTGTCCCATTTGGAAAATTTATCTTTCCTTTGTCTTCCTCTTTCTAACTGGACCTCTTTCCACCATATACTAGCATGAAATTTCAATTTTGTCTTTGCAAACCTCACTCTGTGAGGATCTTGAATCTCCTCAAACTCAAAAATTCCTCCATGTCATTGATCC
The DNA here is from genome assembly GCA_007258455.2 of Sequoia sempervirens. NCBI lineage: Eukaryota > Viridiplantae > Streptophyta > Pinopsida > Cupressales > Cupressaceae > Sequoia > Sequoia sempervirens. The sequence continues at coordinate 726,834 of VDFB02075321.1, forward strand.
AATCAATCAATTCTTCAAGATTTAGATTTCCACTAAAAGTTGAAACCTCCATTTTAGGTCTCTTCCTAATGCTTGAGATCACTCACAACAATCTTATTTCTCTAGGATCCATTGGATTCTGCTCTTCCTCTTCCATTTCCTCTTTTTTTTCATCTTCACTCTCATCTCTATCTCATTGCACATCTCTTCTTTGAACCTCTTGTTGCAAGGTTTCTAGTTGCTCTGATTTCATTTGTAGGTGGATCACTTGCTCCAACACCTCAACCTCTACCTTTTCCATATTGGGCAAGTCTTGGAGGCATCTTGAACTCAACCCACATTCATAGGTCCTGTTGCAACTGCCTCACATTCGACGCTCTGTTATAGGCTCATGAACTCCTACTCTGATAGCACTTGATGAGGGCCACACTGCCCAAAACCCATAGAAATCACAACAGATACCAACACAGAATATGTGAGACAAAGAAAATAACTCACTTTCAATTATTTCTAGAAAATGAAATTGTAGATTGAAAAGCTACATGCTACAACCTCATGGGGTTGATTCATTATAACAAAATCAACTTTGAAAAGAAAATATACTATTCAGAGCCACAATTTACACTATTAGGGTTACCTTCTACAACCCCCACATATCCCTTTTTATTTTACAAAATAACTACCCTAGAATGTTCTAGAAAGTTCAAATTCCTCTTTTGTTTTGGTGCCAAAAGTCCCATCGTTTGATTTCTAGCCTAGGAAGAAATTTTTAATGAAATTCACTTTTTAGAGGACCAACTTCGCATGGCCATGACTTTTGATCTAGGTGTCTTATTTTCTATTATTGCATATCATTAGAAAGATCTCAAAAATCTCTACAAAACATGAATCTACTATAGGTTGGTTAGACCACTTTTTGAGCTATTTTGAGGCCTCTAAAGTTTTATAATTGAATTTGAAGCTACATTGGAGAAATTTCCCAGGATAAAATCTTTAATTTCCCCCAAACTATGCAAGGTATTGAGGTGATTCTTTTGTGACTAGAAATGTTTTTCAACTCTACTCCTTGGGGTAAATTTTAATTTCTATATGAGCCTGTTTAAGCTGACTTACTAAAAATAGTAAGTGCCTTATTTTCACTATTTTTGACTCCTAAGAATCTTATACCCCTCAAGTGACATCATGGGACTCAAAACAACTAAATAAAATAAATGAAACATTTTTTTTGGGTGATGCAATATTTCCCTACACCACTGGATGCTCCTGCATTAGACACCCAGGGTAATTTGAAAAGTGACCCTGTCACTTCTTAAGAGTTAGAGGGAAGCCAAGATAGTCAACCTCAACCTCAAATAACTATGATGAATCTTCAATAGTCCTTCCACTCCATTTCACCATGTACTCTACATATTTCTTGTTTCTTGTGCTTCTACCCACACGACTATCCAAGATTTCTTCTATCTCTTCCTTCTTTGAAGTAGGTGTTGGAATTTTCCATTGTTCTTTTATCGGCCCCTCCTCTATATCACCTTCATGATACTTTGTCAAATCAACAATGTTGAACATTGAAGAATGTTTATTCCACTAGAAAACTCTACCTCATAAGCACTTCTTGAATCATGTTTCTTTAGGATCTTGCATGGTCCAAACTTCTTCATCTTTAACTTGTATGTACCAACTAGAAACCTTTCCTTTCACAAATGAACCATGAATTCATCTCCTACATAGAAATACTTATACCTCCTTTTATGATCTGCTTGAGCCTTATATTGTGAATTCACCTTATTGATATGATTATTTACCTCTTCTTGCAAATTCTTTAGGTGCTTAACAAAATCTTCAACCTCAACACTACTCTTTTCCCCTTTATCAATATTTCTCAATTCAGAAGTAGTTCTTAGACTACTCCCATATACAATCTGGAATGGTGATTTACCTATGCTCCTATTGACATAATTGTTGTAAGAAATTTTTTCCTGTGGTATAATCAAATCCCATCCCTTGGGCTTATCTCCAACTAAGCATCTTATTAGGTTGCCCAAACTCCTATTCACTAGCTCTGTTTGTGGATGGTGTGTAAAAATAAACTTCAAATCTATCTTCAAATTCTTCCATAATGTCCTCTAGAAATAAACAACAAATTTGGTATCTCTATCTAAAACTATACTATTTGGTAGACCATGTAGTCTCACCACGTCTTTGAAAAACAACTCTGAAACATGAGCATCATTGGTCTTATGACACGGAATGAAATGTGCCATCTTTGAGAATCTATCCACCCTCATAAATATGGAATCATGCCCTCTTTGTGTCCTTGGAAAGCCAAGAAAAAAATCCATGCTAATATCCTCCCATGGCCTCTCAGGTATAGGTAATGGCTGATACAATCCAATATTATGTCTTGTTCCTTTCGCCAATCTGACTTACTTTGAAACTTTGTACAAACTTCTTCACATCTTGTTGTAATTGTGGCCAATAATAATTCTCACTGATAAGAGCAATGGTCTTATCTCAACCAAAATGTCCAACCAATCCTCCACTATGCTTCTCCTTGATTAGATTCTCTCTCATAGAACTCCTTGGAATGTACAATTGGCTTCCTCTAAACAACATCCCATCTTGTATTAAGAGATCCAACCATATCATCCTATCCAATCTAACAAGTTCAAAACAAGCTTTCCATGCTTCTACAAAGTCTGAATCTTTAGGATACAAACTCTTGAGTTCATTGAACCCAACAACCTCTATATTCATTTCTATCAACAAATTTTTCCTTCTACTCAAGGCATATGCAACTCTATTTGACCTTCCACCCCTGTGCTTCAAAACAAAAGTATAAATCTACAAAAAGTCAACCCATTTTAAGTTCCTTTGATTCAACTTTCCTTGACTATTAAAATACTACACAGTGTAGTGATTAGTATATAAAACAAACTCTTTTGAAAATAAATAGTGTCTCCATTTCTTCAAATCTTGAAGTATAGCATAAAAATCTTTATCATAGATAAAATATTTCTTTTTAGCATCATTTAACTTCTCACTAAAATAGGCAACATGCTTACCTTCTTGACTCAAACAACTCCTATGGCAGTGCCACTAGCATCACAATCTTCCTGAAAGACCTATTGAAATTTGGAAGGGCCAAAATAGGTTTCTATATAACTTTCTTCTTCAAAATATAAAATTTTTTGGCTGCTTCTGTGGTCCACTTAAACTCTTTTCTATCCCCTCTCATCACTTCAGTTAGAGGTGCACAAATACTAGTGAAATTCTTAATAAAATTTCTATAAAAACTTGCTAGACCTTGAAATGATCATACCATTGTAACAATCCTTGGGGTAGGCCATTCAATGATAGCTCTCACCATATCTGGATCCATTTTAAGACCCTTTATTGAGACAACAAATCCTAGATACACCAACTCTCTCTTTACAAACATTTCTTCAAATTAATCAACAACTTCTCCTCCTTTAGCTTCTCAAAAACTCTTCAAATATGCATCAAGTGCTCCTCCAATGTCTTACTAAAAATCAAAATATCATCCAAATAAATAATAAAAAAATTTCCTAAAAATTCTTTCAATACCTCATTTATAAGCTGCATAAATGTGCTCAGTGCATTGCTTAGCACAAAAGGCATGGATAACCACTCGTACAAGCCCTCCCTGGTTTTAAAGATTGTCTTCCATTCATCTCCTTCTCTAATTTGAATTTGGTGATATCCGCTCTTCAAATCTATCTTTGTGACTTGTACTCGAATCCACTCAAACAATCCATAATGTCATCCATTCTTGGCAAGGGAAATCTATACTTGATGTTGATCTTGTTGATGGCTCTAGAATATGTACACATTCACCATTCCCCATCCTTATTTGGTGCTAGTACTATAGGTACTGCACATGGAATCAAACTCTCTTTGATCAATCCCTTCTACAACAACTCTTGTACTTGTTTATTCAACTCTTTACTCTCTACTAGATTCATACGACGAGTTGTCTCATTTGGAAAAATGGCTCCAGGAATCAAGTCCATCTAATGATTGATACATTATCAAAAATAATATCTTCAGACTCATTCAACAAGTTTGAAACTTGTACCTCTACCATATTGAACAAGTCTTGGAGGCATCTTGAACTCAACCCACACTCATAGGTCCTGCTATAACTACCTCATGTTCGATGCTCTATTACAGGCTCAGGAACTCCTGCTCTGATACCACTTGATGAGGGCCACACCGCCCAAAACCCACATAAATCAAAACAATAGATACCAACACAAAAGATGTAACACAAAAAAAATGACTCACTTTCAATTATTTTCAATAAATGAAATTATAGATTCAAATCTTACATGCTACAACCTCATGGGCTTGATTCATTATAGTAAAATCTACTATTTGGAGCCAAAATTTGCACTATCAGGGCCACCTTCTACAACCCCCTACATATCCCTTTTTATTTTACCCACTAACTACCCTAGAATGTTCTAGAAAGTTCAAATTCCCCTTTTGTTTTGGTGCCAAAAGTCCCACCATTTGATTTCTATCCTAGGAAGAAATTTTTATTGAAATTCACTTTTTAGAGGACCAACTTCATGTGGCCATAACTTTTGATCCAGGTGTTTGATTTTCTATTATTTCATATTGTTGGAAATCTCTCAATGATCTCTACAATGCAAAAACCCTCAGTAGGTTGGTTCGACCACTTTTTGAGCTATTTTTGGGCCTCTAAAGTTTTATATCTAAATTTGAAGCTACATTGGAGAAATTTCCCGATATATAAACTTTAATTTTTCTCAATCCATGCAGCGTATTGATGTTATTATTTCGCGACCAGAAATGTTTTTTAGCTCTATTCCTTGAGGTAAATTTTCATGTCCATATGAGCCCGTTTAGGCCAACTTACTAACAAGAGTAGGTGCCTATTTTTCACTATTTTTCATGCCTAACAGTCTTATACCCCTTAAGTGCCATCATGGGACTCAAAATAGCTAAAGAAAATAAATATTGTTTTTGGTTGATGCAAGATTTCCCTACACCGTTGGATGCTCTTGTATCACATATTGTAACAAGATTTGGGATACACTCTTTGGTAGTAAATATTGAAGAAAAATAGAGAAATTGTATAAGAGGTGTTAAAATAACACTTATTTGCTACTAAATATTATAGAAAAAAAGGGAAATTGTATTGAATTCCCTAAAACATATTTAGAAATATACATATAAGAAGATATATATATCCATATATATAGACCAAGACCATTGTGGCTCATTTGACAATGCAACAACAATTTATATATACACATGTATATCTAAATAGATGTGTATGCTATATTTATTCGTATTTATGTAGAATTTGATTTAAAAAGAGTTAAAAATAACATATATAAGTATTATTTAGCTTGTGATAAAATCGCTACAATACAACCATAGCATTCAATGATATAGCATTGAGATGTTGTTAATAACAAAACATTTAATGGTGCATAATGTGTAACATGTTCATAACACCATAATGGCTCTTTCAATAATGCAACTTAATAAATATATTTTATTGCACATTTCAAAGTATAATTTTCCACACTACAACATTGAATATTGCATTTACTTCCTTCCACTCCATCGTACAACAACCCAAAGAAACTCATTGTCGACTGTCAGTGATTATTGATTTCCAGCACCAAGGAATTCTATTCACAACTGGGCTGGTGAAAATCCCAATGAAAACTTGACACAAATAGCAGGTAGGTAAATGCCAACTATTACATTCTACTTTTATGTTCCAAGGTGGCCAAGAGCCCTTTCTTGCATATATATTTTAATAAGCTACAATATTTAAAACATGTTGTTGACTTGCAAAACTTTCACCCTCTACTTATTGTTCCTTCTTGCAACTATGCACCTTTGACATTATGCCCATTTTTACACAAGTCCTTGCTTGACATGCCAATGACTACATAGTAAAGAATAAACATAGTATACACATCTATTTAGATATAGAAGTGTATACATAAATAGATATTTACATATGTACATATGGATATATATATATATATATATATATATATATATCCAGTTATATGTGTTTTTTTAAATGTCTAGAAAAAGGGGAAATTCAGTGCATATGTGTACTTAATCATTTTTATTCTTATTGTTGTATATTCTATTTTTTGGATAAGAAAGGATGAAGGGACCAATTCACAACATATACAAATATTTGGATATAGGTATGTATAGAAATATAGTATTAAAAATTGCATGCATACATATATAAGCAACCTCAAAGATAAATCGATACATATAGGGATATATACATTTGCATTTATCACTTTTATTCTTGTTGTTGTATCTCCTACTATTTGGAGAGTATTAAAAGTGGAATGGTTATACCCATTTTCATTTAATAAAATTAGTAAAATGGTTGGCCAATTATTGATATTTCTAAGTTGTCTACCAGTTTCCATTGGACATTGCAATACATTAATCTTTTTTTTTTATTGTGAAATAGAGCTCCCAATCAGTCAACTATAATTGCTATATTTCCTCCCTATAAAATTTCCCACAACTATGTTTTCAGAATCGGGCTTTGTGGATGGGTCTCCAGAGCCCCCCCAAAACTGATTTGGTGACATCCCCCACAAGTTCCACTATGGAGTCTAGCTCTAAGGTTGCTGACCACTAGCCTCTAGATCTTGATTTTGTAAGTTTATATTTCATTTTTATTATACCTATTACAAATTTGTTGTTATTGTTTCCTTCCTCTTTTGTATTCAACCTAAACATTTCCTTTCAGTTTCTTTAATTTTATGATTTTGAAATACAAAAATGCACACCGCATTACCCTTTCCTATTAATGTTTCCAATTTTCTTGGCCTTTAGGTGTATACACACATGGCTAACCTTGGTAAAACATATAGATGTGGAAGTAAATATGCATTGATATTTTCTAGCACATAAAAACATGTCTTTGTAGCCTCTATTTTCCTTACTCCTTTTATCAATTTGTGTGATCAAGTACATTTTCCTTTATTGAACTTGTCTTTGTAGGTTGCAAAGAAACAACCAACTTTGACTTCATTTGTAATTAATTTCATCAATGCCAAAGATGGCATTCACTCTTTGGTCCTTCAACTCTTGTCCTTTAAAAAATTTGGTGGTGATGAAGGGCATGTTGAACAATACAAGGTTGTATTGTTTGATGGACACCAGATGGAAATAGAAACTCTTCCTTCCAAATGCAATGACTTTTTATTTTTAGGTGCCTTAGAAATAGGGTCCCTAATATCCTTGGGAGACTATGTCTGTAGAAATGTCTAGGATTCAAGGTGGGCTGCATTGTTTCTTTTGCATTTTTTAAAATTATCTTTCTCCTTCATATGTGCCTAATATAATGTGTCCAATATATTGTTTTCCTTGTTTTTTAAGGTCCTTAATCATATTTAGCTTAGTTTTCATTATGTCAAATTTTCAAATCATTGGGACCCCTAGGTATCTCTTCAAGCACCAAGAAGAGAAAATGTTGTGACTAGAGTCTCCTCCTTCTAAACAGACCCCTAAATTTGGTGTATAGTTGTCCCCTCAACAACAAAACAGTCCTCCAAATGTAAGCCCTATTATAGCTTTGAACATTTATCAAAATTTTTGGATAGTCAAAGGGTGTGTGATACATATTAGAGAGATGTACTATTTCCATAAACAAAGAGGTGAAGACCAACTTTTCAGTTTTGACATTATAGATACAGAGGGGGCAAAGATTTGCATTACTTGTTTTGACAATATTACTAAACTGCATTATGGTTGAGTTGAGATAGGTGCAACTTATTTAATATCAAGAGTTTCGGTGAAGGAAGCAAATCAAAAATTCAATATCTAGATTAAATAGTAATCTAGAAATTGTCTTGGACCAAAATTCAACACTAAAATAGTGTGAAGCTGACATCTCTGTGCCAAAAAAAACCTTAGCCTTTGTGTCAATTAGTTTGATAACCAATAATAGTGATAATAGTTTGGTTGATATTATTGGCATTGTAGTCCATTTTGGCTACATATCAACTATTCGTAGGAAAAATGGATTTGAAACAATCTAGAGAACTATTAAACTATATGATATATCTTCTTGTTTCATTGATGTTAATTTGTGGTGGCCAAGTTGGTAGGAAAAATGTCATGTCTTGGAGTGGATGTATCTTTCTGGTGATATAGCCAGAGTTGCTATGCAGGGTGGCTATGTAGGCTAATTTAAAGGAAAATTTACCAACACATCAATAGCAACAATCCTTAACATTAACCCTTTTATTCCTAAGGAAAACACTCTTAGATCCATAGGACCAATCAAAGTAAAACATATGGTTTCATCTTCTTCTGGACCTCATAGGCTTCATCCTTCAAATGATAGAGTTACTATTGCATTCATCTTGAACAACTGCCTTGGCTTTCTAGAAACTATTGAAGCCATTTTTAAAGCAACCATTGAAATTGCAAAAATTGAGTCTTTTTGTTATCTTGCTTACCCCTTACTGGTTAATGGGAAAGAATGAAAAATAAAATGCACAAAACCCCATGTTGATGTCTGGTTTTGAGATTGCTTCTAGATGGAAATTGAGGAATGCAACTATTGCTAATTTTTGCAATTAAAGTTGCAAGACCATTCAGCCAACCTTTGGTGTATTGCTTTTGATGAAGCTGCCACTAGTTTACTGTAAATCCCAACAAAATATCTCTACATGTTGTAGTATAGCTCTAACTCGACAACAAATCCTATTGTTGTTATTAAAGGCCTTGTTTGTAAACCTTACATCTTTACTTCCTTGATCAAAACAAACAATTACAATTTTGACGAGTGGTTTAAAAAAACCATTGTGAAAGCAACAAAATTTTATTTCCAAGCAGATTGTAAATTGCTGCTTTTAGATATATTGAAGATATCTGCCCCTTTTTCAGAAAAAGGCTACACCAACAAGCCCACTCTTTGACTACTCTATTCCACTTTTCAACATTTCTCTTTGTCTTACATTTTTTATGTTCAATATGGGATGCTAAGACTTGTGTTTTTCAAATATGAACATACTTTATTCCTATGTTTTCATATATATATATATATATATTCACACATTCATTGAGCTCCCATGCTTCTAATCTTAATATGATGCCCACATTGTTTTTAGTTTGCATTGTCACTATGATTCTTATTGATATATGTTTGGATTTTTAGTTCTTGCATGCCTATTCTAAATTCACTTGTTCCCTTCATAATCATTGAATAGCAATATTATCTCCAATGGAAAAAAAAAGACCCATACCAGAGATCTAACAGTTGCATACATAAACTAATACATTCATTTTTTCATTTTAATTACCAAAATAATAGTAAGCATACTATTGAATGATTTCCTTAAATTATGATCATGTGCTTTGAATCTCTTACCATAGTTTTGTGCATAGTTTTGGGTGTTTTTCAATATATTTATTTTTTATAGACACATTGTACTAGCATAGTCCAAACAATTTTTCAACTTTTCTATGAACATGTTGCACATAATGTATTTATTTTTGATAGACACATTGTACTAGCACAATCCGAACAATTTTTCAACTTTTCTATGAACAGGTTGCACATATTGCATTATAAAATGCTTTGCTATTAACATCTAAATGCTATAATGTTGAATATTATAGTTGAATTATATTGGGTTGTTTTTGAGTATTTTTGGGTTTGATCAACATAATGCCAAAGATGTGCAGATATGACAACTGATTGTTTCAAATAGTTCTAAGCATTATTTTTGGTATTTTTCAATTTTTTTAGTTATGATAAATAGATTGTAGTGGTAGAGTATAGAAAATTTTATAGCTTTTCTATGAAAATGTTCCACATACTATACTATTAAATGCTTTGTTATTAATAACATCTAATTGTAATGTTATATCTAATGCTATTTCTATATCCTATTTCTATTCCTTTTTTAGTATGTTTGGATCTGACCAACACACTACAAAAGATGTGAATATATAACAAGTTATTACTTGAAATAGTTCTATGCACTATTTTGGGTACTTTTTAATGTATTCAGCTATGATAAATACATTGTATTGGCTAGATACAAGAAATTTTACAACTTTCATATGAACATGTTCCACATGTTGCGCTATTAAATTATTTCTTATTAACAACATCTATATGGCATGTTGTTGAATACTATGGTTGAATTGTACCTATATCTTGGCAACCCAAATAGTAGTTTTAGATGCTATTTGTGCTAGCCTTTAGTATTTTCCCATCTGATCAACATAACACCAAATATGTACACATATAACAAGTGATCACTAGAAATATCTTGCAATTTCCATTGATACAATAATAGCGACAAAAAATATAGGCATATAAACATTGAATATCTTTACAGTTTTATACTCACCCTTTGCACATACATATATATGTGATCTTTCTCCTATATTGTTGTAGTTTTTAAGAAAGATATGTGCCTGAAATTGTATGTATATGTTTGTGTACCATGAGAATCAAAATGGTGAAATGCATTATAACCCTTTACACATGCATATATATGCAATTGGTCCTCTATATTTGTAGTTTTTTAAGAAAATATCATGTGGAGAAAATTGTAATTGTATGTGTATGTGTGTGCAACATGACATTCAACAAGGTCAAATTTTTTAAATAAAGACACTCAATTTAATAGCAAAAAAATGCTTAGGGTATATAGACCTAGAAAATACAAAATTGAAGATAGCTACACAACTTTGGACTAATTAAATGCATCAAATACTGTATTCTCATAATTATCAGATACAAGAAACTTGCAACTATAATGTTCAAAGCATGTTATTGTTCTCATAGGCATCCATACATATAGATTTATATACACATAAATGGATATATATGTCTACAATTATCCTTGTGTGTGTGTGTAGATATACATACATACATACATACACACACACACACACACACATATATGCATCAATTTCTAGTAGATGCAATAGTATATTTAGAATACTGCATGTGTTTGGATGTCATATGCACAAACAACAAACCAGTCAAATGTTCAAAAGGAAATTCTATAGATTAACATTGTTTTGTGCATATTTGCATGGTGAATTTAAAATAAATTGTATTGCTAAGAATAGAAAAACCAACAAAAAATAACAAAATTGTCTTCCATGTCTAAATTTGACAAGGATACAAAGTAAATGGATAGCTCCAATGCTGCACCTAATTTGAGCTACATTATTTGGTACTAAATATTATAGAAAAAATGGGAAATTGTAAAAGAGCTATTAGAAAAACACTTAAGAATCACAGAAATACCAACCAACAATAAGTAGAGGCCAAAAGTTCTATAAGTCAGTAACATGTTTTGAACATTCCAATATATTAAACTATATATGCACATACTCTACAAACATTTTGAAAAAAATTATGTTGCATTTGACTAATAATTTTAAAATTTTGCAACTATGTTATGTTTTCCATTTTTTGTGCCTATATACCCTAAGTTTTGTCATTTGTCCTTCATGTTTTTCTTGCACATATTCTAATGTGTTCTTGCTAACTTTTCAATTAGTGTTATTTGATTCAAATAGCTAGCAAATGTTGATCTACAAAATTCTATTTTGAGCATTTCACTATTTCACTCTTCCTGTATATTACATTAAAAAATATATAGTCTTGTCTACATTATATTTTTGTCTAATATATGATAACACTCCATGCAATTTGTGATAGGTTGCCTAGGCCTATTCACAACAACGATGGATTTTTTTGACCACGTGGGTTGGCAGTGGTGGAGTTAGTTTCCTTGATCAATGGAAACAAAATGGTAAAATCCCGCCATCCACCTTCATTAGATAGTAGATTGGAGGGTTTTACAGGTTTTGTGCTCTGCAATCTATAGCATTTGGCATCGTGTTGTTGTTGTAAGTTGTTTTCAATGTCTTTTTTCTATTCCATACACATCTAACTAGAGACATATATTTTGATAGATTCAAATAAAATGTTCATTTGCAATAATATCATGTTGGGCTCAATGCAAGCATAGATGGGCAAGGAGATATGAAGCCCATCTATGGGACAATTGTTACCTAAAAGATGACCATACCTGTAAGCATAAACAAGGTTTGTTTTATAAATTTATAGTTTTCTAAGTTATACATTCAACCCTTTTCTTCTTGCATGGCTAGATAGGCTCCAATAAATATCAAAATTAGGTATGTTTATAAAGTTATTTGTATGCATTCTATTCTTTGAAGAAAAACCTATGATATTTCTTTAATGTCTTTCTTTTAACGATATCTAAGTATCTCATCCACGAAATTGGTTCTATTTTGAAACAAGATCTCCCATATATTCTTCTTTTCCTATATTTATCAACATTACAAACAAGTTCCATCTAGCCCAATTCTTTATCAAAATTCTCTCTTTTTTTAAAAGTTATTGCTGCAAAAAAAGCACTAGAGAAAGGAAATCATGAATGAGAATAGACAATTTTTTTGCAACTTTTTCATTGTGTAATATATGATGAAACTCCATGAAATTTCTCATCGGCATTTCATACTTTTCTTGATTAGGAGTTTAGAAAGAGTCCACAAGGCTTCATGATGCGAATATGGTAGGGAGGAGAATGAGCATGGGTTTTGTGCTTTTTCCTTTCATCGTCATATATTTGTTGCTATATATATACATGCATGCATGAATTCTTAGATGCACTTGACTACAATAAATAGTCTATTTTACACATTACATTTGTCCATGTTTCTATAGTTATCTTTTCAGCTTATGGAAAAAAAATCTATAAGTAGCTCTTTATCAACATACCCATCTTTTAAAATTTGTTACACCAAAAAAATTAATACAATATAAGAAATCATATATGAAAACATATAAATTTCCCCTACTTCACCATTGTCTGATATATGATATGACTATTAAATTTTTTATGGGTCTTCCATACTTTTCTTGTTTGGGGGTTTGGATAGAGCCCATGAGGCTTCATGATGCCAATATGGTAGTGAGGAGAACACGCATAGGCTTTGTGGCTTTTCCTTGCACCATAAGATATTGACTTCTACAAGTACACAACATAATATATTCTATTGACTACATTTCTCCATGCTTATACAACTATCTTTTTAGCTTGCCAAATCAATTATTTAAACCCAGTTCTTTATGATGATACCTATTTTCTTTAGGTTATGACAACAATTATATGATGTGATCCTAAATGTTTTTATGTAAAGAAAACCTTTCCCATTTTTTAAAACTTATACACAAATAGAAAAATTTGAAATATATTGATACAAAATTTGAGCTTTGTCCTTTGGTAGTAAATATTGAAGAAAAATAGAGAAATTGTGTAAGAGATATTAGAATAACACTTATTTGCTACTAAATATTATAGAAAAAAACCACATTAAATAGAACTTTAAAAGACAAACAATCTATGTAAGAGTTGGCTTGTCAATTGAAAATTTGAGCTACATTCTTTGGTAGTAAACCCAAATTAAAAAGAACTCGTAAAGCCAATGGGTAGCAATAATCTATGCAAAATGAGTATAACACCATAGAATTAATTGAAAATTTGAGCTACATTACTTGGAATTAAATATTATAGACAAATTATTTATGCAAAATACCCATGTAAAATGAATTACAAATTTCAGAGCACAATAGTTTTAAAACCCTTGAATCTGCTATAAAATGGAGTTGAAGGTGACAATTTTTACAATAGTCTACTATCAAACTGACACTACAATGGTTCTTTCAAAAATGCAGCTTAATCAATATATTTTCTTGCCATCCAAACAAAATAATGATGGAAATTAACAGTTTTTTATAAGGAGCTTCATATAGATGAGGAAAAAATAATATCATGAAACATATTGGTACAAGACAAGTAGTCTACATAATAGTTGTAAGACCTATTAGCATAAGACTTAAGAATCACACATGAATGATAGATGAATGGAAACCTTTGGCCTACTTTCAATTTTTTTAGTTTGTGTATGTTTTCCTACCTCTCTTAAAGTTCTATTTAATGTGGGTTTTTGATCATCTATCATTTACCTGTGATTCTTAAGTGCTTTTCTAATAGCTCTTTTATAATTTCTCAAATGACAGATGATCAAAAACCCATTTTAAATAGAACTTTAACATATAGAGAATATAAGGTGTAAACTATGACTATGAATAGTTTGTTATACAAAGCTTATGCTGTACAAATGCATATAGCACCAAATATGCACAGAGATAACAAAGAAAAATAACTAGAGGCAAAAAAATATACACAAACCAAATAATATTGAAAGCAGTCCAAAGGTATAGGTCAATGTTATGTTTCTAGTTTATACCAATCTACAAAATTTCAGAATTTTGAAATTAAAAACAATTTTTGTCACAAGGACAATAAAATAAGAAACTCCTAAAGTGTCATGCCAAGAAAAAAAATACATGAGGGCACAATCCTTAATCAAATGCACAAAAACATTTACCTAGGTTAAGATATGAAGAATACAAGAGATAAACTTTGACAATGAACAACTTGTTACAAGGAGCTTCAAATAGATGAGAAAAATAAAATATCATGAAACATATTGATACAAGACAAACAATCTATGTAATAGTTTGCATTTACCTATTGGGTATTTGCTTCAATTTTTTGTCGAGATTTTCGTAAGCTTAGTCATGAATAAAATTTCTTGGCACCAAAAATTAATAATTGTCAACAATCATCAAGGAGTTTCTTAGGGTTGTTTATGATGATGTGGATTTTTCTAATTAAGTGGGTTGGTGGTGGTGCAGTTGGTTTCCTTGATATGTAGAAGTAGAATGGTAAGTGTTTGCTTGCATGAGGGTTAATGTATCCTAGCATTGTTTTACGATGGCATGGGGGGAAGTAAATGCAATATTCAATGTTGTAGTGTGGGAAAGCATACTCTGAAATGTGTGAGAAAATATATTAATTAAGTTACATTATCGAAAGAGACATTATGGTATTATGAACATGTTACATATACTACACCATTAAATGCTCTATTATTAACAATATCTCAATGTTATATCATTACATGCTATGGTTGTATTATAGAAATTTTCTCACAAGCTAAATAATACTTATATATTTTATTTTTAACTCTTTTTAAATCAAAGTCTACATAAATATGAATAAAGATAGCATACACATTTTTTTAGATATACATGTGTATATATAAATTGTTGTTGCATTGTCAAATGAGCCACAATGGTCTTGGTTTGTATATATGGATATATATATTTGCATATATGTATATTTTAAAATATGAAATGGGTAATTCAATACATACAAACATACATACACACACACACACACATATGTGTATATATATAGATATGCGTATATGTATCTATCTATGTTTCGGGGAATTCAATACAATTTCCCTTTTTGTCTATAATATTTAGTAGAAAATAAGTGTTATTCTAACACCTCTTATACAATTTCCCTATTTGTCTTCAATATTTACTACAAAAGAATGTAGCTCAAATCTTGTATCAATATGTTTCATGATGCTCTTTTTTTCTTATCTGTTTGAAGCTCCCTGCAACAAACTACCTGAGCTATTTATAATAGTGGTGGAGCTTGCTACTTACGTGGCTTGGTGGTGGTGGAGTTGGTTTCGTTGATATGCAGAAGCAGAATGGTAACTATTCACCCACATGAGGGATTTTGAATTGACAAGCCAACTCTTAATAGACTTCTTTTCTTGTATCAATATGTTTAATGTGGGTTTTCAATCATCTGTCATTTACTTATGATTCTTAAGTGTTTTTCTAATAGTTCTTTTACAATTTCTCTATTTTTTCTATAATATTTAGTGCCAAATAATGTAGCTTGAATTTTGAATTGACAAGCCAACTGTTACATAGATTGCTTGTGTTGTATCAATATATTTTATGATATTCTTTTTTCTAGTTCCGCAAAACAAACTATTCATTATGTAACAGTTGGCAGTCTATGTAATAGTTGGCTTGTCAATTTGATGACCATTTTTACTATATGCTTCCTTAGATTGCAATTTTATTTTTTATATAAATACATTTAGACTCACATAATATAAATTTTGTTATAACTTTAGGGAAAATTTCCATATTGATAAACAACTGTATGTAAATAATATTTTAGATAAGCTGAAAAGATAAATGTACACACATGCAAAAATACAATGGGTAGAGTAGAATATCTTTTTTGAAGTCAAATGTATGATTTTTTTCCCACAAAAAAAAATTCATTTAAGATTTTTCCTTTTACAACCATTGTAGATTGTGGTTTATGTGATTGTGGAGGGCAACCACACACCATTATCATGTGCTTGTGAGAGGACAAAAAAATTGTTGATTACTTCACATTGTTTATTCCTCCAAGCACATGGAAATGGTGTATGTTGCTCCATTCAACTAAACCATTTACAATTTCATTTTTGGTCTAGTTTTCATTTCGTACATGACTACATTTTTCACCTTTCTAGATATTGGTTTTTATATGTGCCCATGTTTCACAAACACATTTTTGCATATACATCTTAGCCATGCAATGCAAATATAATCACTTGCAAAGCAAAATATATACCAATATATATTTTTGTGAAGTTAGATGCACCTTTTTAGTTATTATACACTCTTCTATATATTCCATCTATCCATGTTTCTCCAGCCATCTTCAAATCCCATGATGCCAATTCTTTATTGGGATACCTATTTTCATCAAGTTGTCATAGCAAAAAAAAAGAATACAATATTAGAGATTTTTTTTTAGAACATTCATTTTCCCCCAAATTTATTATTGTGTGATATATGATAAAATTCCATGAGATTTTCCATGGACCTTACCTACCTTTATTGCTCAGGGGTTTAGTGATTTTCCCTTCCATCATCATATATTTGTTGTTGCTTATATACATGGACACACAAATTCTCACATGTACTTGTCTACCAAAAACATCATCTATTCTATCCATTGTATTAGTCATTGTTTCCACAACTCTCTTTTCAACTTCTCCAATAGATTACTTATAGACAATTCTTTACCAAGATGCCATGTATTAAAAATGTTCCATTTTATCTCTTTCTATTTATAATAGATAATGCTAACCTCTTTTATTGTATATCTATATTATTTCCTTTATAATGTATTACAGATACAAAAAATTCAAGAAAATTAGTGTATTGTAAATTTTCTATTTCAAATTCTTTCATGGTCCAAAAACTCAATCCACTGTTGCTCGGCCTTGTTAAACACAATCAACAATATATGTTACAAGTACAAAAAATTTCCATTATCAATAAATAGATTCGGTGAACCAATTGTAAATATTATTAATCATTTTTGGTTTTACATTGTCTATATTGATTTTACACATATAATAACTCAAATTTTATGCTTCGTTTTTTAATTTTTCTTGCCCATCCACTAACATACCCTTGTCTTCTATTTGTAGGAACTAGCCTAAAGCATGCAAAATAATTCAAAAATTAGGATACCTTTTTTTAATGTTACCACAACAAAGAAAACACTACAATATGAGAGATCATATATGAAAACTCTATATTTTTCCCAACTTTGTTATTGTGTGATGTATGATGGAACTCCATGAAATTTCCCATGGGTGTTTCATACTTTTCTTGCTTAGGGGTTTGACTAGAGTCCATGAGGTTCCATGATGCCAATATAGTAGGGAGGATAACGAGCATGGGTTTTGTGCTTTTCCTTTTACCACCATATATTTGTTGTTACATAGATACATGTGTGCAAAAATCCTTGTATACACTTGGCTTCCAGAAACATAGTCTATAATAACATGTTTCTCATGTTATAGCAAGTGGTGGGGAAGAACTTGAGACTTTGGTCATTACACCTCAAAACAAGGCATACCTCTTAATTCAATTATTCTAATAATGCAAAATATGTATATCGTGTCAATACATTCTTCTTTTGGTGAGGTCTATTTATGTATTTTGGATCAAAGATGGTGTGAGTGTTTGATTGGACTATGAACATCTTTACTCTCTAAGTGATATTTTCCCCTATATAATCCTTTTTGTGCTAATCAAATGGTATACAATTTATCAATATAATTTTTTGCTTTCTTGTCAGTGAATAAATGCATTTACATATTTGTTTTTATTTGGAAAACAATTCAAGTTGTTGTTCTATTTGGTCATCCATTTATTATTTTCTTTTATGTAAATCCTTTTTATTTTGTTCAAAATTTCTTTGGTGTTAGGACATCTATTTGCTTCCATTTGTGCAAATTTTTAATATCTAAATAATCAAACCATAATTCCTACACCAATTAAGGATCATGTTTTTACTAGAAGCAATTCATTAAAAACTCATACTTTTTATTTTCAATTTCCTTGTAATTGACTACTTTTGAATCCTTTCTACTTGTCTCCATTTTATTTTACTACTACTGACCCATAAATCACATGCATAATAATGCTTTTATTTCCAAAATTATGGACTAAATACTACTTATAAAAAGTATTGAATATTAAAGATATTTAAAAAAAAAAATCATTAGTGATGACCATCATAACTAATATTCAAACAAAAATAATCAAAATAAATAACATCAAAGTAATAAATTATCTAGTACCACATAATCATTGAAAAAATATGTCATACCTAAAGTTATGGACTGACTTTTTTAAAGAATATTTTTTTATTGAATATTAGTAATTAAAGGAACGACTAATAACTCTTTAAAAAAGGAGAATCCTTTAATGTTCCATACTTTTCATAAATATTATTTAATCCACAACTTCAAGTCTACCATGTATTTGTATGCATATGTATCTTAAGATAATTAAATAATAGTCAATCAATTGATTCATTAACCTAGACAAAAATGTCAAATATAGATATGCATCTAGGTATAATAAATATATAACTAAAATAGAGATAAAATTATATCATACCTGAAAATTTGGAGAGAAATTATTATTATTAAAAAAATTAATTATTTAAAATTTAAATTTTATTTAATTTTTCAATTGTAATTTCTTAAGAATAAATTTATTAAAAAATCGTATTCATTGAGAATTAATTTACTATGGATTCCCAATGATCTGTCATTTACTTGTGATTCGTAAGATCTTATTAATTAAAGTCAATTTTAAATAACTATTGTAAGTAAAACTATTAAATATTACATATTAATAAAAAAAAGTTATTGATGATTAATTACTTAAAATTAAAATTAATGGATACATTGCAAATAATAAGATTCGTTCAACATGACCTATGGTTTTATTTTACATTTTCATAATCAATTTTCAACTAATAAATTTTGATGTGGAAACACATCAAATTTTCATTTTATGCAAATGGTTCTTAATCTCACATGCATTGTGTGTGAGATAAGAATGGAAAAGTGGACTATTTAACATGAGGTTTGAAATGCTTTACAATTCTCAAATTAAATGAAGACATATAAAATCATCTCTACGCCAAAATTAAGTGACCTATAATATGTTCAAGTTAGGCAATTCAAATTCATATCTTTCAATGCACACATAGCTTGGATTTAACTTTAATACATATGTATCAATGTGATTGATCTATCCATCTAATTATCCATGATAATATATAGATTGATTTTCCAACATCTCTCTTCATTATGGTCTACTCCACCGATTTGATCTTAGGTAAAGTCCAAAATCATAAGGTTCAAATCCTACTATGAACTAACCTCAAGTTATTTCATATTGGCTTATTAGCACACTTTCCCTTTCTCAACTCAATCAAACAATTCCAAATATTATTGATTATTTATATCTCACATTGCATTTTGAAAAACAGTTTGTTTCTTACTACACCATAGAAAAAAGTACCCTTTGCTTGACATGGGATTAATTCATGATAAAATAGACTTAATGAGGTCTTAATCTAGTGTTGTGATGCATTTTATGCATCCACACTAGGTCTTGGACCCTTGCAAATTGAATAACATACTTTTAACAATGTCTTGTAAAGGTGTTGTAAAGTGTCGTAAGATATTTTTACGATTTTCTAGACTTAATGAACCCATTTCTCCTTAATTCAACATTATAAAATGTGTATAATAAAATTATTACATCAATCTAGAAGGTTTTTAAAATAAACTTAATGTTAAAATAGTGTTGTAATGTGTCTTGCACATTCACATTGATTCTTGTGCTTTCTTAGGCTATGTGGGACTCATTTTAGTGTTGTAAAGTGTATATAATCACACTTTCACATTATTTTTGTGTCCCAATCCTTATTTGACATTTACATCATCACTAATAGGCCTCTATTAGCCCATATTCTGCATACCAAGGCTTGAATTGATCAAATACCTGATAAGGTTACATTTTAGACCTTATTTCCTTATCTCTTGGAATTTGAGCAATCAAATTGGCCCATGTGGGACCCATTTGCCATGCATGGTGAGTCAGTACCATCCAAGTGGGACCCGTTCACCATGTGTGGTGAATGAGTCTCGTTTGGCTCAATTTTTACCTTTGAGTGGTAAAAAAGTGAAATTTGAGTTTAATATTGCTTCATGTTGGCCTGTGATGAGGTATTAATGGGTAAAATAGGTGAATTACCTATGAAAGAACCTATATAAATTCATTTTTACATCCATTCTTCATTATTCATCCACCAATCTTTCATCTCAAGTCAAGAAACTTAGGGTTATCATTGCAAGACATATAGAAATCTCCTAAAGATATTGAAGGGCTGAATCTTCATCCATTATTGTAGAAATCTAAGATCAACATCATGGAAAGGTAATCTATTCCATTATTGCATGTTTCATTCTATTCTTTCATCATTTTGGTTTAATTACCTAAAAGGGGTTTGACCAAGGAAAATCCCCATGCCCTAACATTCAACATCTCTTCTTCTTGTCTTATGTGTTTGAAAATTTAGGTCTCTTGGAAGCTTGGAAATAACTGAAGATCAAGTTGCAAGGTTTCTCCAGTCTTCTCTTTATTCAAAAATTCAAAGTATCAACAAAAACTCATTTTCAGGCCCATAAATCAGAGTTTTGGAAGAGGACACCAATAGGAAGCCAAAGTGTAAATCGGAAGCTCTGGAATCCACTTTTGAAAATACAAAAAATAAAAAGTGGAATAATTCACCATGGGTGGTGAATGAGTTCCACTCCAAGGTCAATTTTGAGTTTTTTACATTTTTGAGTAGCCTTTTGTCAAAAACGGGTTACGACTTAGTTTGACATATGGCGAATGAATCCCTCTAGGCCTAAAAAAAAATCAACAAAATTTTAAATGTAGTTTCCAATCTTCATCAAGATTCTAGGTGCACACTTTAAATTTGGTTTAGTTCTGTTTAGTTTTACATGCATTTCTAGTTCATTTCTACATAACATAATGTGTTTTCAAACAAGTCACATTTCTTAGGTTTTGCATTCATAAAGAATCAATTTATTAGCTTAGTTGCATCTAGATCATTTCATTTAGTTCATATAACATCACACATAACATAATTTGAGTGAACCCCTTAGCATTTTTGGCCCTACCTCTCTCCTTTTAGTTGAAAAACCCTGGAAGAGCTAGAGAAGTGCATTGTGCCAAAAATCTATAGTTCATTTTGGCGAACCTACCTTTTAAACACTTAATTATCTAATTTGGAGTCCTTCATAATCTTAGATCTAGTTTTCATTGACCTCACATTAGGGTTTGCATGAGTTATTTGCATACTAGGTTTTAAATTTTGCATTCATAAAAAGGGGCAATTAGGTTGCATTTAGATTTTCTAAAATTCTACATTTTTCACTTAGGTCTGCATCATAGAACTCAGACACCATAAGAATACCTCAATTTTTTTTGAAAATTCTGAAAAAAGTCCATACTGGGACTCATTCACCACCCTGGGCGAATCAGTCCCTTTTGACCCCTGAAATTGCATTTTACATAACTCGAAACTCTATTTTTCAACTTCTATTTAGTACCTTAACCTACCTATATCAGTTAGTTGCATTTCTATAGCATGTATTTTGTTAAATCTTGCTTCAATTAGCTCATTTGATGCATTTTTTAATTACACTTTGGCATTCACAACATTTCATTTTCATATCTTTGCATTGTGTAAACAAAAAATTAGCTTCCTTCAAAATTGAAAATTGCATTTCCTTTTAAGACCTTGCATTGTACTTTCTTTCATTTTCATCATAACATGTTTTCTTTCAAAAGATGTGGCTTTGATTTCATTAATAGTGGATTATATAAGTACAACATTCCCTCTTATGAATTCAATTTTGATTACCAAAATGAGGACTTTAAGAAACATGATCAAACCATTGATACAATTCTTAATCTTACATTTCCATTGGTGTGAATAGTAGTGTAGACAATCAAAACAATCATACTTTTTCTTCTCCTAATAACTCTCCTATTAGTGACAAAAGTATCTTGGTGCAAGAAGTTACAAGCATTGAGGGTCTTGATTGTCCATATCCTTATTCCCCTTTAGATGATGTTAGACAACAAGCACTTGAGATCATAGACACATTCCTAAAAATCACCCTACCAAGTCTCCATGGTCACAACACTCAATCTTGTCCATCTCCTAATATCCCTCCTCGATGTAAAGAGGATTGGTTGGTGTTAGAAGATATCCCTATTACAAATTATGAGACCATTGATCCTCCCTTTCCTAATGCTCCTCCCATTTTGGATAATCTATTTGACAAAAATATTGGTCCTTCACTTGATGCCCCCCCCCAACTTGTGATGAAGTTTCTTTCAAAACCTCAAAAACTTGGATGAACATATTACAAGCTCTCCTAGTAGGGTAGATAATATGGAACAAGATAATGAGACCTTAGAACACATCAACATCAAATATAATCTTCCCCTAATCTCCCCACTATCAATTATCAAACACATTCAACCATTAATAACCCCATTAGTTTTGATGAAATTGTTTTGGATGAACCAAACCTTAATTATCATAAACATGTAGTTTGTTGTTCTCTTAAGAAATCTCCTTCTAGGGAGGATATTAGGACCCAATACAATGAATACTCTCACCTATTATAGGATGTTAGCATTATTCAACCTCAACTCATCCTTTATCCCCCACCACGCCTTCACCTAAACCTGAGTTTACTCTCTTCCCACCTTCACAAAAACAACATAAACCTGAATTCATCTGCTACCCACCTCAAACTAATGTGACATAATAACCAAGTTATAATACTATTGTTCATACATATAACACCCAAAATAATACGCAACCACTACAACTGATCCCACCCTCCTTACCTTTACCCAATCCACCTAGTGCTCCTTGTTACCTCTCACACATAAAGGAGTATGATCTTGTTGAAAAATTAAAGAATACTCTTGCAAATATTTCCCTTTGGGATTTACTTTAGAACTCATCACAATACCACAATATTCTTCAAACAACCTTAAAAAAAATTGTAGTTCCTCATCAAACTAATCCAGACATTACTTTTCATCACCACGAACTCCCCCTATAGAAGTGAAAAAACAAAGTAATGTTTTCATGATCATTGCTCAATATAATTGAATAGGGATAAAGCAAACCCTTATTGATAATGGTTCTTCTCTTAATGTATATGGAGTGAACCTTCTCGATAGACTTGGTGTCAATAGATCAAACATCCAATCTGATTCTTTATCCATCAAGGGATTTGAAAATGAAAGAAAAGAATCGCTTGGTGTGATCACTTTACCTCTTACAGTTGGAGTTAGATACACCAATCCATGTTATTCCTAATGATCTTTCATATAACCTTCTTCTAGGCATGTTTTGGATTCATGCAAATGAATGGTGTGCCTTCCACTGTTCATCATAAAATGAAATATATCCACAACAACAAACTGTACACACTTGATGCTGACGATGAGCCTTATAGTGTATTACAACTTGAGAAAAATAAAAAGAACCCCTTGAACACATTAATACCAACCACACAAGTGGAAACCACACAACAAAACAATGAACAACAACATATTGATCAAGTCACAATGCTATTAGAAGATGATTGGAGTTCCTTATATTTCAAACATGACTTCATAGGAAAGTACAAAGTCATCCACAAAAAATCCAACAATGACAAAGACACAACAATAAAATCCACACAAAATTTGAACCTTTCGGAAGCATCTGCCCCAACCATTTAGACAAAGAAGAAAAATACATAGCTAGCTTTGATGGAACTTATGACCAACCACCACTCGATCCAAAAGCAATGAAGAAGCTTAATAGAAAAGGTTATGACCTTATGAAAAAATTGGATATAGTGGAAAAGGATGTGGTGCTAATGAACAAGGTATCTATTGATGGTCCGAGTGGCACAACAACATACAAACAAAATATTGCTATTTTGTTTCTCCTGAAAGAGAAAGATAATACATGGATACCTAACTCCCAAGGTCTTGTTAATCAATTCACAACTATGCTGATGTCACTCAATGGTTGATGTGAACTATAATGTTCAAGGGGCCTGTTGGTGTTGAGCTTCTAGATTGTTCTAAGATCAAACATAAATTCAAACCTGCTTTAACTGGGGTTTTTAAAGAAAAAGAAAAAGATAGATCAAAGCTTTGGAAATGAAGAGAATGATCATTCATCCAACTTAACCAGACTTGTTACCTTTCAGGGAATTCCTAAATAAAATTGTAGAACAAAATTAACTTGTGATTAACACATAGTTTCATTCATTCACAGTGTTGATTTCAACAATAGATTGCAAATCACTATTTAAACAAAATATAAAATAAAACTTCATTCCTTGAAAGCTTTTCAAATCAAATGATTAACCCAAGATAAACACCATTCAGGAACACAATATGAAGTAGATTTAAATCTGGTTGCTTCTACTGTTAGTGAAATAGATAAGCAAAATTTACAAATTTGGCACAATAATCAGTGTACAAAAAACCTATGTCTTCAAATTGTTTCCATCTACACTAAGAGAAACAAAAGGATACATTACTGCCTTCTATCGAATATAACTCCTACTCTATTGCTACTCTTAAGTTTCTCTACTCCTAGACTGGTTTATGAAAAATCTCTATCTCTCCTAAAAACCTCCTCTTTTTTTCTTTCTATATCCCTCTATCCCTCCTTTTCTTACAAAGAGGCCAAAACACCATATATACCCATGCCTTCAAAATATCAGCCCCGTTTATGGTTTACAAAATATCAGTTGGTTGTAGGAGGGTCGACCCTCAGATCTTTTTTGGAATGAAGTTAATGTAGCATTCAATTGCATCCTCCATGTCCATGTCAGTGAAAGATTGCTTCGGGGATGACTTATAGATCTTTTGCAACTATGGAATTTACTTATGGTCTTCATGTCCACCTTTGAACTTCCATCAAATTCACCTTGAATGCTCTAAAGAATTATCATTAATGCTGATCCCCCTTTGCTAGTAGCGTTCCCAGCTATCATTGTGACTCACAGTTTCTTCTCCCTTTTGTAAGGAAATCTAGTGGAGCGCATCTAGTGAAAACTCCAAATAGTAGTGCCTTTGGTAACTTTAATTCGATTAGATTACCTCAAAGACACGTACAACTATGTCCAAATGCAGAACAGACATAGTTTATTTCCTACATTGATCCATCTGAGAGAATCACATGTAAATTCAATAGCAAGCAATGACAAATTATAGAAATAGAATCAACACAGATGAAAGACAAGACATAGATTAGAACAAAAAGATTTATGTGGGGAAAATCCTCTCAGATAAAAAACCCCACAATCCAAAGATTGAGCCATTGTATTATTCAGCAACAGAATGGTTACAATACAAATTCAGGCTCATAGCCTCTTCAGAGATTCATCTTGTTCATTCTAGATACAACTGGTAACATACTATCCCTAAGAGATCAAACATGGCATTCATGATCATGAGAGATTCCAGCAGCACAACTCTGCCTCACTCACTATTTGCCTCAGCCTCATGGCTTTAGCCTTTCAACTAGCCACTCGGCCTTTCTCTATCGATCTCTCTCTAGCTCTCAGCTCTTTAGCTTTCTAGCTTATCAGCTTCCTTCTTTCTTACACCATCCAAAATGTCCAATGCATACATATATGCATTCATTCTCAATATTCAGAAAAGCAATCACTGACTTAGCATCATCATCGTAATGAAGATGTTTCCACTTTGGTGTAGATTTTACCTTTCACATAGAAATGGTTGCAATGGTTCACATTCTGCCTTCTTGGGTTGGTCCTCATCACACCATGTCGGACGATCTTCACTCAATCAACATCGATCAAGTTGTGTCACATTTTTGTGAGACATAAGAAGTGTCTCCCCGATGCCACAAGACCCATTTACATGTTGTCACCAAGAGTCATCTCCATTAGCAAGAGGTTCCACTGAGCTTACAAGTTGCTTTGACCTCAGCATGCTCATCGATGAGACTATCACTATCTCCAGGAGATCACATCGACGTCATCAAGTCATACTGAAACCCATTCTATTCTTATTGGCATCCATCTATTGGCAAGAGTCTCCTTATCTGCATGATCAACAAGACCTCTCACCAACCTCCAGTTGAACTCATCCTCCAATGCTATTGCTAAGACATTCAACTATCACCAAGAGGTTTCACCATGGTCTTCAAGTCACATAGAAGTGAATGTTATCATTGGTAAGACTATCGTCTTTCACCGAGACATCACAACGAGCTTCATGTTATATCAATCTCCGAACAATCACCAAGAGTTATGCTGACAATAGGATTCCCATTAGCAAGACAAACACCCTTCACCAAGACATCACCCCGCAAGTTCCAAGTCACCCCGAGTCAATCTTATTGGCCAGACTTACCCCTTTTGCCAAGACTTCATACCGAAGCCTTTAAGTCACATTGATCTATTCCACTCTTAGCAAGAGAATCAACCTTCGGCAAGACTTCTTACCGAGGCTTCCATGTGTTATCTTGAAACAACTGTTTTCCAAGAGTCACACCGAGCAGATGACCCCACATGCTATCGGTGAGACTTCTGATATTCAATGAGACATCATATTGAAACAAGTCTTTTAGCCAAGGTTCTCCCTAATGTCTTCAAGTGTTACATTGTTGCCAAGACAATCCTTCATTGTTGAGACTTCTCACTGAGATCCTTAAGTTACTTCGAGTGTCCGTTGGTGAGACATATCACTATCAATAAGACCTCTTACCGATCACCCAAGGGTTTTCCTGAAAGCTCCAACACTATCACCAAGACATGTTACTTTTGATAAGACTTCTCACTGAACCGCCATAGGTTATCCCGATGACTTCAATGCGTAACCCTATCGGCAAGACCTTCCCAGTCACCAAGACTTCATGCCAATAGGAACAAGTCATATAAATTTCTTCATTGGCCAAACATACCAAAGGTTATGTTGATATCAGCAAGAATTCCTATTGTCGCTGAGACTTCTTCTCGAGAGTTCAAGTCACCCCGAACTTGCTTATCGGTGAGACTTCTCCTAGTCACCATGACTTCCTGCCGAATCTTTTTGTTATCCTGAAGACTCCAAGTCACCATGAGTCTCCTCGAACCTTGATAAAAAGCCCTTCTGTCACCAACACATTCCACTCAGTAGAAGTTACAACGAAGACCATAAGTCACATCGATAGGCTCCTTCGGCAAGACTAAAGCATTTTCTTGGCAACATGAGAAAAACACAAGGTAAACTGCCATTCGGCCAAACAACAGGAATGTCATAGCGACTAAGATTTCTCAGAGGTTTTAGCCTATGAGATTGAGGCATATTTTCCAACACCTTTCTGGTTGCTTCTCGCTCCAAATCTTTCTGCAAGTTGACCATCTCTAGAAGAAGCATCATACTTTTCATTAGATCTCCACACCAGTGTTCACCGAGTTGCTCCATCATCTCGTTCACATAGCAGATCCACACCGGTAGCATTCTGTTGATCTCCCTCACAGGGGTAGTCAATTGGTTAACTATCTAGGGTTCACCTTTAATTCTCTCTAATTAGCTAAACACACGCCACATAAGATTCTTAGGTGGTCAAAAGTTATTCACACCAAATTGCATGTCGGTGAGAAACTAATTGTGTCTCCCCGATGCGATCATACCTCCTAGCAGCCATCGGCAAGACATACGACGATCGACGATACATCATAGCGAGCGGCCAGAGTCATATCGATACCCTTTTTCCATTGGCAGGCTCATCACTATAGGCAAGAATTTACTCCTTTGGCATGTCATCACATCAAGCCTCTCTTCCTTTGGTGAGACACCATCAGGTCGGGGAGACATCACGGCGGGCTCCATTAGTCACGTTGAAGGTTTAAAAACCATCAGTGAGACCGTCGCTTGTTGGTAGGACATCATGTCGAGCTCCTCCATCCTCTCTGAGCTCATTTTGTTTCGGTGAGACCCTTCGTGGTCGGCAAGATATTACCCTGAAGTTACACCCTTTCGCCAAACTCAAATTTCATTTCGGGGAGACCTTGCATGGTCGGCAAGACCTTTTTCCAAGCTCACAACCCTTTCACCAAGACCCTCCATAGTCGGCAGGACTTTTCCTCGAGAGCACAACCCTATACCAAAGGCATCATCCTTTCAGCGAGACATCACTCAATCGTTGAGACCTCATAGCGAACCCAAACCACCATGCCGATGCCGCTTCACCTCACCAAGAGTCCACCCTATCGGCGAGTCTTCATCCCTAAGCCACCTTTGTTGCCAAGACCTCACCTCTTCGGCCAAACATCATATCGAAGGTATATCCTTTCATTGAGACATTATGGGTCAGAAAGACCTTTCATCGAGTGCAAATATTTTTGTGATGCTAACCTTGTGTGCAATTGGTCGGCAAGACATATGAAAACCTATGATGATTAAATTGTTTGGCCGATCAGGTCACTTCAAAATGAATAGAACCACTACTAGTTGGCAAGACATTTGGAAGGTCTTGTTGACTCTCTTGTTAGAGGAATTTTATGCCAAACTTGATTGGGGGATGCTTTCCAACTGAGCTCCTTGAGAAATATCATCATGTGCATGATTTAATCTTGCACTTTTTAATCCAACCACCCTGCTAAGAAGAGTAATGGCATCATAATATTCCTTCTTGAACTTTGCTCTGAATAGTTGTTTGGGTAGTTTTGAATAGTGAGACTTGGGATTTTCCAAGTAGGAATTGATGATCTGTTGTGACTTAATAGTCTCCTCTTCATAGAAGTTTTTAGCTACCTCCATGTTGAATGCCACCACATGAGATCTATCTGGCATATCAAAGGTCTAAGCTATGGAGACATGATTCAAATTCTCCACAATCCTCCCTTGGGGACCAATTATTCTCTGGGTATCACTGTCATAATGTCTGGCACACTCAAAACCAATTCATAACATTACGCTATAGAAGGGAAGCTAGCTACATGTGCCAATCCTGATTCCAACATTCTTTTAGCCAGCAAAGGAAGATCCTGCCCTGCCATTCTGCCTTTGAACTCTTCATAGTCCCATAGTCCAATGTTCGTGTTTGTCACCTTTGACCAAATAGAGGTAATATTTCTCTTTGGGATCTTACTCTTAATATCCATCTTGATTCTTTCTGCCTCAAATACCGAAGATCCCTCCATATCACCCTTAGCTTTTCTAGCTACTACCTTGCTGGATTCAACCTACACTCAACAAAGGAAACCATAGTAAAGATCACACAAACAAAAGTTAATCAATCAAAATCATCATTAAAATGAGTCCTAGATAAACAAGGTTTCATTAAATCTTCAAATAAAATGATCATATCAGAGTTCGGGTTTTAGGTCCACCCACGGAATCCAAGCCAGGGAGGAATTTTAGAGAATTCCAAGCCAGGTGTATTCCAACAAAATAAAAATTAAAAAACCTACTAGCAACTTAATCCTATCATTATCAATCAAGAAACAACATGTGAGATCTCAAAATAACATAAATTAATCATAAAATGCACCATCATTTGTTAACAAGTCTTATTACTCCATATTTCTTCACATTCCATCAAGTTCTGGGAAAATCCATACAGGACAGATTTTTGCAAAGGAGGAGATATTCTGCAAATTTCAGAAAAACTAGGGAACAAAGGATTTCGGGAAAATCCGGAGTCAAAGGAAATCCATGAAGAAGGTGAATCTTTGGATGCTTGAGAATTTTAGGAAAAAGAAGAGTGGGAAAATTGAGAAAATCTGGCCCACACAGAATTCCACAAAGACCAAAAATCTCTGAACCATAGCATTTAACCGAAGTTTGAGTGAGATCCGGGAAAATCCAGCTGGGGTGGAAAATCCAGAACTAGGGAGAAAACCCAAAATTTTCCTAGAACCTATGGTTTTCAATGTGTAATTTTGGGGAATCACTTAGGCAAGCAAGATAAACATTTAGGCTCATGCCAAAGCAAGATCAATCCTCAAAATTGAAGGGCCAAAACACCAAGAGTGAAAGCATAAGAGGTTCCCTGCTTTGAGCGGGGTGTGTATGCGAATGAATTCATTTCCCTCCTTTGGCTACTGTAGAAACAAAGTTCAGTAGAACAAATACAAACTTAGGAGGAAAACAAAATAACTCCTAAGACCAAACCAGACAACCAAAGGAAATGAAAACAAAAGCAAAAAGAAAGAGGGGGACCCATTTTGTTCCAGAATAAAATGGGGTGGTTATGCAAGGCATAACAGTATCCAAAACCCTATCAACCCTCTCACATAAAAAAAAACCCATGGTATTGATTATTTTCCTATAATAGAGATCGTTGAGCCTTCACTCAACCTCAACAATATCACACAACACACTCCTAAATCAACCTTAACAACTAGTGGTCTTGAACATCATCCTTTACCAAACACGCAACACACAACTACACCTTTGCTTAATGTCAATGTCATCTTGCAAAATGTTCATGATTGGAATTCATTAGATTTTATACCTTCCTATAATGGGAAGAATAAAATCTCACAATCTAGAGACACTTTTTTAAGTATGACATCTACTACTAAGCAAGTTGTATCTTTGAAAAAAACCACAAGACCGCCTTCTACCATTGATCAAGAGGACATCTTGTCAAGACTCATCCAAGATCACTTGATCAGCCTCCCTCCTAGAACTCAAAATAAATGCTCTTCCAAGACTTCCTTCTATGCCTACCATAGATTCCATGGTCACACCACTAATCAATGTAAGCCTTTGAGTCATAAAATACAACATTTTTAGGAGTTTGGTATGCTTCCCTACGTGGGGGTCCCTCATTCCTCCAATTTCTATTGATTTTCACTCTAGCATACTTTTCAACAATCATTTTGGCTCACCTTTGTCTTGCACTCAATGGGGGCAAGGGGTTTAGTATCCTTGTCCTTGTATGTCACTTGTGGTTGCCTCGTTTGGCTAGTCATTAACCTTTCATGAATACATAAAAGCAAGCTTGGGATGTGGACGATGTGCCTTAAGTTGGCTGGCATATGAAATAATTACCATTTTGATGATGTAGCTTATCAGAGTGATATGACTTAGCATAGGGATTTTAAAATAAGCTCTCATGTCTTCTTCTCTTCTACTTTAAAATAATTTCTCACAGTACAGGTGCTTGCAACCACTTTAAAGTGGGGGCATGCATCACCAATCACATTTCATTGCATGATTTTATTTTTCTTGTGATCCTCTCTCTTGGAAGCATTAGGTACAATGTTCCCCAAGATGAGACCTTGCACTTGTCCTCTCGGAAACAAGATGAGATTATTTTCACTTATGCTCTCTTGGATACATTAAGCATGATGTTCCCTAAGATGAGACATTGCACGAACAAAAAAAAATCCCTTTAAACAATTCTTACACTATTCTACATTAACAATTTCTATAAGTGTCAAGTATATGATGTTTTTCTTGCTTCATAGAGCTCAAAAATAATTTTCCTTTCTGGCACCTTTTTAATGTTATCAGGAGGTATAACTTTGATATGGTTGAGCGGGAAGCCCATCTAGGAGCATGACTTTCCCCATAGCTACCTATGTTTGTGAGTGCATACCAACTAGGGTATGTTCCTCACCTTTTTGGATTTCTCACCCTGTGGATGATCAAATTTTTTGTGGCACCAAAGTGATTGTGTTGTGGACTTCTCACCCCATATACAATCTAAAGTTTTGTGGCCTTAGAGTGAGTACATCTCTTTCACCCCATCTTTCTTTCCTTTAGCTCTTGCCATTGCATGATTTTGTATCTTGATGGTTTGACTTAGGATCTTCAATCCCAAGGGCTTGTACAACCTCCTTTGATATTTTTCATCTACATTTGTACATGAGGATCTCTCTTGAATGTCTACATTAGTGTGAGTTTGAAGCAAGTTCATCATCTCACTAAAGTGGGGGCGAAATGCACCATAGAAAAAAGTACCCTTTGCTTGACATGGGATTAATTCATGATAAAATGGACTTAATGAGGTCTTAATATAATTTCTCGTGAGGCATTTTGTGCATCCATACTAGGTCTTAGACCCTTGCAAATTGAATAACACACTTTTAATGACATCTTGTAAAGGTGTTGTAAAGTGTCGTAAGATACTTTCATACTTTTCTAGACTTAATGAACCCACTTCTCCCTAATTCAACATTATAAAATGTGTTTAATAACATTATTACATCAATGTAGAAGGTTTCTAAAATAAAATTAATGTTAAATTAGTGTTGTAATGTGTCTTGCACATTCACATTGATTCTTGTGCTTTCTTAGGCTATGTGGACCTCATTTTAGTGTTGTAAAGTGTATTTAATCACTTTCACATTGATTTTTGTGTCCCAATC
Organism: Sequoia sempervirens; assembly: GCA_007258455.2. Classification (NCBI taxonomy): domain Eukaryota; kingdom Viridiplantae; phylum Streptophyta; class Pinopsida; order Cupressales; family Cupressaceae; genus Sequoia; species Sequoia sempervirens. The sequence continues at coordinate 759,615 of VDFB02075321.1, forward strand.
CCTATTTGTCATTTACATAATCACTAATAGGACCATATTAACGCATATTGTGCATCCCAAGGCTTGAATTGATCAAATACTTGACAAGGTTACATTTTATATCTTATTTCCTTATCTCTTGGCATCTGAGCTGTCAAATTTCTCCCTGTGGGACCCATTTTCCATGCATGGCAAATTACTCCCATCTAGGTGGGACCCATTCACTATGTGTGGCGAATGAGTCTCATTTGGCTCAATTTTGACCTTTGAGCAGTAAAAAAGTTAAATTTAAGTTTAATATTGCTTCATGTTAGCCTGTGATGAGGTATTAACAGGTAAAATAGGTGAATTTCCTATAAATGTAACTCTCTAATTAATTTTGACATCCATTAACTTAATTCACATCCATTCTTCATTATTCATCCACCAATATTTCATCTCGAGTCAAGCAACTTAGGGTTTTATCATTGTAAGTCATCTAGAAATCTCCTAAAGACATTCAAGGGTTGAATCTTCATCCATTGCTACAAAAATCCAAGATCAACATCATGGTAAGGTAATCTATTCCATTTTCTCATGTTTCATTCTATTCTTTCATCATTTTTGTTTAATTAACTAAAAGGGGTTTGACTAAGGCAAGCCCCCATGCCCTAACATTCAACAACTCTTCTTCTTGTCTTGTGTGTTTGCAGGTTTAGGTGCCTTAGAAGCTTGGAAATTATTGAAGATCAAGTTGCAAGGTTTCTTAACTCTTTTCTTTATTCAACAAGTCAAATTATCAACAAAAACTCAATTTTAGGCCCGTAAATGAGAGTTTTGGAAGTAGACACCTATAGGAAGCCAAAGTGTAGATCGGAAGCTCCAAAATCCACTTTTGAAAATATAGAAATTCAGAAGTGGACTCATTCACCATGGATGGTGAATGAGTCCCACTCTAGGGTCAATTTTGAGTTTTCTGCATTTTTTAGTACCCTTTTGTTAGAAATGGGTTCCTACTCAGTTTGACATAATTGGGATTGATTTTCCCAAAATGGAAAATGAGTCCCTCCAGGCCTAAAAACAACATCAATAGCATTTAAAATGTAATTTCCAATCTTCATCAAGATTCCAGGTGCACACTTTCAATTTGGTTCAGTTATGTCTAGTTTTGCATGCATTTCTAGTTCATTTATGCCTAACACAATGTGTTTTCAAACATGTCACATTTCTTAGGTTTTGCATTCATAATCAATCATTTTATTAGCTTAGTTTCATCTAGATCATTTCATTTAGTTCATATAACATCACGTATAACATAATTTGAATGAACCCCTTAGTTTTTTTGGCTCTACCTCTCTCCTTTTAGGTGAAAAACCCTAGAAGAGCTAGAGAAGTGCATGGTGCCAAAAATCTACAATTCACTTACTTCCCATTGAATAGCCATTTTCAGTGGACCCCTATCAGTTGATCGTTGCATGCCTATACATGCGACTATTGGTTTAACATTTCCTACAGATTTAGGATTGCTTGTCGTAACTTTAAAACCAAAGTTTACTTATGCTCTAATATATTTTCATTTTTGCAATAAAGAGTTAGCCAATGATTCTTTGAAGCCATTAAATTTATTTGTAGTATTTTGATTTTTTTAATGGAAATGTCAAATAATTTTAAGTTTACTAATTTATGAGGGGCACACTATTATTTTTTGAATATTATAATAATAATGCACTCATCAAATCAAAGTGCAACATGAGTTATAGGGCATCAGGAAAATTCACTGCCAACAATTTTATTGTTGGAAAATTCATAGCCAACAATTTATAGCCAAAAAAATTCATCACCATGCTAAATTCACCTCAAGGAAAATTTACCACCAGAAATTCACACCACGAAATAAAATAAATACATTAACATTTTTTAATATATATTTCCAAAAGTTTGAAATTTTTATTGAGGTGAATTTGTTATGGTGGTGAATTGTTCCATAGTGAATTGTTGGTAGTAGGGTGAACTGGTAGTGGTGAATTTTCCTAGAGCCTTATAGTAGGGAAATAATTGAAACCTAGAGTAAAATATTTAAAGTTCATTTTAATCGAATTAAACTTAAATTTAATGGAAACTAGTTATGTAATTGTTTAGATGAGATAGATTATTTATTAGATTTTAGTCTATAGTGCATAGTCTAATTTTAATCTATTTGATTAATTAAGATCTCAAAACTAAAATTCAACATTAGAATATGAAACTTCTAATAATTAGAATAATATCACACCCGAAACTATAAGTGCTTTTTCTTTAACAATCAATTATCAAATTAACCAAAGATGATTCTTTTAAATGTAAATCTAAACATATAATTCAAGAGGATTGACAAATAAGCTAAGAGTACAAGCCATATATTTAGAAATTGAACGTAGAAAAGTGGGAGATTTAGTATTCAAACTAGGAAAACTAGATCGTGGGAGTCAAAGCTAGTCTAGGAAGTAAAGACCTATGAATATTGACTAGCCCTCTTGGTATCACTTTCATATAATTTTGTATTTTACTCCTGGTGTATCTAATTTGTAATTAAATTCATTAGAAACATATTAAATCCACAATTTATTATATAGTTTTCAAATGATAGATATTTTAAGAAATGTGTAAAAGTGATATTGTAGGATAAGTTTGTAGCTAACTTTTAGAGGAAGCAATGAAATTGTGGATTTGCAAGCTCGTGCACGAATTCTAAAGATATATTTAAAGTAATACATATATAGTTGAATTGGAATAAGGGAGAATATATATAAATAACCTTTGTATTATGTTTATATAGTGAAATATATAGTGAAGCTTTGTTATTTTTTGTTTGGGTTTGTTTCAAATTTTTTTTGCACACATGTGACCATGCATGCTTTATTCGGATTTGACTAATAATACTCAATTCTATTTGAGAGTACTAGGATTTTTGTATTCCTTAGATAAGTAATGTTATGACTAATATGTTAGTATACAAGGGTAATTAAGTGCTATACATAAGAATAATTAAGTGTTATTGATTAAATGTCATTAAAACAAATGGGGATTTTATCTAACATTTCTTAAGAGCCTCCCATAAAATATATGCATTATTTATTAGTTATGTCTTGGGAACTCACATGTCTAGAAATCTAAAAGTGCTTGATAATTAAGATTGAAGAGTTAATGTGTAAGGAGTCAATTTTTGGTGCATCATATCTATATTAGGATTAAGGTTCCATTTAATTTGTCTTCAACACTCTTTGAAAGTGTTGTTAGACACATATGGTGTAATTAGAAGTTAATTATGTAATTATATTCTTTCAAAATATCTCCATTAATTGTTATTGCATTTTTAAATGTGGAGTTGATGGTGTTAGTTACAAATCTATTTTTAATAAATATCTCAACTTGGGTATGAGAATTGAATAGTGGATCATCTTGGGTGTTATTGGTCGGTCCCTTATGAACTTTATATTATGATTTTGGATGCTCACCTTTAGATATAGGACATTATGGAGGATTACAAGTCAAATATGTTATATAATTACTATAAAAGGGTTATTTATTCTATTCATGGCTTATTGTGAGTTTTATTTACTATTCTCAAATGAGCCTCTTCATTTTGGACATGGGAATTTTTGCATTTTACTATGGTTTGATGGTATATTATTTTGAAAAACTATTTTTTGTATTCCTCTCCTATTTTTTGAATAAATTAGAGACATGAGGTAGTAGTTTTATGATTTTTCTTACAAGCACACATATGTCAAATTGAAGACACAAAAAGAGTGAAGGAAGACTGTTCCATTGTACTCCTAATTTTGGAGATAATACAATCTTGGCCTCTTTTCCTTGGTTATTTTATTCTTGTAATGTTTTCTCCACATTACATACAATGAACTATGAGATGCTTTCATGGTGTTAGAAAATTTTCTTTGTTGCTAATTTTACATGATTATATCTCCATTTGACATTCTATCATTATAAATCGCATTTATAGTTAAAATTCATATTTTTATTTTCTATTATTTTTCCTTCATTCACAATAATACTAATTCTAGCATGATAATGTTGTTTGATCCCTTTGTGAAACCTACAGCCTTTTGATAATTCTCATAGCATTTATCTGACTAGTTTTTAGCATGGGTAAAAAAAATATAGGATTAGGCATAGGGTATTGAAGTGGACAAGTGTAAATTTTTTTATATAACTTCACTAGATGGATTCCATGTAGATCTTGATTATTGGTACTGTAGACACCTAAAAATGTCCTCTTACGACATCTTGTCACAACACTACATCATTTAGACATCTTGTAGCATGTTTTTCCCTAGATACCCATGTCATCATCTAATTAGTTAAATAAATCTTATTTATTTGACTAATTTCATTTATTCCCTTCCTCTAATGTTAATTAAATAATTTATATTATTTAATTAATTAAATCATTTCTATTCATTCTTCTAATGTTAATTTAATAAGTTATATTATTTAATTAATGAAATCATAAATTCAACATTAATTAAATAAATCCAAAATTTATTTAATTAATAAAATCCTAAAAAGATCTTGCTTTCTTTCCAAAATTGAAACTCATGTGTATCTAATTAATTTATTTAAATAGATAATTCATCATTTATCCTTCTTGTCTTTTTCAAGATTTATTTCCTTTAAAACAGGAAATGAAATCTTTCTATCTTTTTTGACATCTTATCTCATCTCATTGTATTTCCTCTTTTGTCAAAAATCAAATCCTTGTTGAATCTTGTCAAATCTTATCTTCGTCAACATCACGGCTCTATAAATACAGCCTCTCACAATCCATTTAGGGGGTTGATTCGTCTAGCATCCAGACTCTGTCAAAATCAGTCTTCTATCTCTATCTATCATTCTCTCCATTTTCCATTTTCATCGTCAAGTCGTTATGCTGTAGGAATGAGCACTCAACATTCCTCCATTGTCAACCCTTCAAAATCTCGCATTCTCATTCAGGTGGAGAAGAGCAATGGAGATAAATTGAGTTAGTGTGGAGATCGGTTTGCATTTGTGCTTCTTATTGTGATTGCCATGTTGTTTCATACTCTATTGTGCTTGATAGGATCTAATTAGATTATTGCTTTCATTACTCTAAATCTGCTAATTTTTATCCTATCTATATTTGGTTCAAATGCAACAACTCATAGCTCAAATCCAATACCTCATGGCCACTTGTCAAATCCAACAAGCACATCATCAAGTCCAATCACCACATCAACAAATTTCACCTATCAATCCTGTCAACATCTACATGCCCTATCAACCATCCACCAACTCATGTCAAGTCCCTACATCATACCATATTGATCTGGTCCAAGTGTCCACATCCTATTTTAGTCAACCTTACAATAATCCAGTCCAAGAATCCATGGCATATCTGGTCGAAGGCCCCATGTCACATCCTAATCTAGTCCAAGACTCCATGTCATATCCAGTCCAAGTCTCCATGTCATACCTTTGTCCTTCACATACTATTCCAATGCAATTACCCATGCCCTATCCTAGTCCATATACTACTCCAGTCCAAGTTCCCACGTCCTATCCTAGTATGTCATTCATTAATCCTTTTCAAGTCATCCCCTCACAAGTCACATCTAGTCATGAAAATTTTGTCATTACTCAAAGTCAAATCCCATTTAATAAACTTGAGGATACTTGTCAAAATGAAAGCCCAAAGCATGACCTTATAATGTCACCCTCATGTCAAGTACAAGGTAGTCCATCCCATGACCCTATCTTTCAGTCCATCCATGAAGTCCTTCAAGAAAATCATGACATCCAAAACACACCTCTCCTTGACAACAACTCTATTTCCGACTGTATCATCCATGGCAAACCCATCTTTGACCAAGACCCCATCATTGACCAAGAAGTCCAAATCCATGAAAACCCCATCTTCGACCAAGACCCTACCATTGACCAAGAAGTCCAAAACAATCCACTCCTTGACCTTTATGCCATTCATGATCAAACTCTTTTCGACCCTATAAAGGCCTTGACTATTGACACTTCCCATGATGAGACACTTGCCTTCATGGGACACATAGATGATATTCCTCCAAAACAAGAATCTCCCACTAGGGACATGCTTGCATATGATCAAGTTATAGCAAAAATCATTGGACTCTATGACACTAAACATAATGATGGCTTCGACATTGCCTTGAAAGCACCAACATAATCATCTGAATTTGACATGTCACACGATCAGACCAAAGATATCAGTCAAGAATATGTCCAACATGACAATGAAGCTAAGACACGTTATCAACTAGGGTCATCTATCTTTGTCAGAGCAGGCTTTCTTGCAGACAAAAATATTACAAGTGACAGTATCCACATACCTAATGATGGGTTAGCATCTTGCTTTCAAAACAACAAATACCCCATCACAAATAGAATCTGTCAAAGCATGCAATATCAAGGCAAAGGACTAGGCATACACGAGCAAGGCATTCTAGAACCAATACAACTTTAGGAAAATTATAGACATCAAGGTCTTGGCTATTCCTCAGATAGCAAATCAAATGATGTCAGTGGTACCTCCTCGATACTAGGGGCAACCTTGTCAGATACAAACGTCAAAATGGAATCCATGAGAAATCCTTGTCATAAGGTTGCTGCCAACACCCCGTCCACCCACACTATAAACCATCATTCCATCATAAATAAACCTTCCCTTTGGGACCAACAAAAACAAAAGTTTTACAAGTCAAAAGATCAAAATCAAATGTCAAAGACCATTGAATCAAACAAAAGGACAAGTGGACAAATGAAATTAAAATGGATCCCAAAGAACGATGGATCAAACAAAGACATCAAGTCAAATACAAAAGTCAATCACAATGTGGAGCCACAAGACAAGAGGACTCCCACATACAAAAAATGTCCACCTCCTTCAAAATGGTCATCAATCAAGACATATAAAACTGTTGGTTCCAAACACCATCCCTCCAAAATTCATCCACCATCCCAAGTTTAGAAAATAAAAAGTCATTAATTCAAACTTCCAAACAATCTTTCCACGTCTACCATCATCTGTCATAATCCTACATCTTGCCTAAAGTCCAAAAATCCCATGTCACAAATCCATCACATCATGGTAGCAACTCTTTACCACAAGGACTCTCATGGCACTCTATTGCGATGTGCGTATTTTGATAAGGCCAACTCTAGTATCAGAAAGAATCACAATGACATCAATCAGTTGTATACAAGTGCTACGATCCTGACAAGACAACTCCTTCAGCAAGGTCATTATTGGCATATCATGGCACCAGTCTCTACATCGACACCGTCAGTGGAATCAGAACAGTTGGTGGTAATCTAAAGCATCTAGGCTATCCACAATATCAAAAACACAAAAGAAAAAAGAATCAAAAATAAAAAAATCATCACCCTAATGAAAACCTGGCAAATAGGCATCTTGGTGACACCAAAAAATTCAAAAATTCAAGAAAATAGTAAAGAGAAAAATTTTGTCCAATGGTGAAAACTTGGCAAACAGGTGCCTTGGATAAGTACCATGATGAAAACCTGGCAAACCGGCATCATGTGAAATAAATCATCTATGTGGACTCTTACACTTGGGGGCAAGTCATTGCATATCCTAGGCCTTCCTCTTGACATTGGAATCTGACCATTTAATCCATATCATTCCCACCTATCTTGGTCTTGACATAAAACTGGCACACATAAATCATGCTTTGGGAAAACTCTTGACATGTCTATCCTTCGGTCATACATGATCTGTGAAACATCATGTCATTGACCATCATAGTCTTATTGTCCTTATATGACATAGTCCTTGAAAATCATATGATAATTCCATTAGTCTCATGTCTCCCATCTTTTACCAAGGCCACCCCCTATCCTTTCATGCCTGTCACCTATCTTGGCTTTCCCTTGTCAAATGATCTAAGGATAATCATCATCCCATCTAGTCCTAACCAAGTCATTCCGAATGCAATGAGTCTAATCCATACAAGCACATTATCCAAACTTTTACTTGACTACGTTCTTGGCTCGGCTGTAGACCTCCATACTTTCATCACATTATTGTCATCATCTTCACATTGTTTTAGGATGCATCCCATGTCAAACAACGTTGTCATCACCTTTCAATTGGTATTCAGCTTGACTAGGAGCACAATCATGTTTTTCCTTGGATTCTCATGTGTAGGCATCAGTCATATGCATTTTCCACGATCCTCTTAAACCATTCAAAAAGACCAAAAACATGGTAAAAAGTCTTAAAAAAAGACAAAAACATCAAAAAGTGCTAAAAAAGACCAAAAACATGGTAAAATGTCTGAAAAAAGACCAAAAACATCATAAAAAGTCTTGAAGAAAGACCTAAAAATCATAAAACGTCCTGAAGAAAAACACAAAAACATCCAAATCAATGTCAAAGTCAGTCACATGGAGTCAAAGTCAGTCATGTCAGTTAGTCCATGTCATTGTCGAACTACGTTGTCTCTGCACATTTGCTACGTAGGCAAGACCATCAGTCGATGAGTCCCCGAGACATTAGGCCAGTCCTTTTAGGTTGGTCCAAATAAAATCATGGCATTTGTCACAATCGTCACATTAGTCAAATAAGTCAAACATAGTCAAACTCAGACACAAGACAGTCATTTGAAACGTCAATGTCAAAATTTGTCAAAATCAAATAGCACAGTCTAATCAATCATACAGTCAACATCAGTCAACTTGCCAAAACATATTACTCAAAATAATGTCAGTCTCATCACTCTTTGGTCCTCTTCAAGATGTGTCCTTCTTGGAGTTGGACCTCGTCAAAATGTCCTTTTCCTTTTTCAGGATGTGTCCTTCCTAACAATAGGCTTCGTCAAATTATCAACACCGTCAAATTGGCAAAACTCTTAAATTGTCAAATTGACAAGAAATCAATCTTTGGAAAACAAACATTGGTAAACAAAATAAAATGGCTGTTAATATTTCTGGTCTATCTTGTCTTATCTTTTGATTATCTTGGCTATTTTGTCTTATATTTTTATTGTCTTGTCTTTTTGGTCATGTTACTAGCTACCTCGAGGATGTCCCATGAAGGATTTAGAGGTGCGATGACGCCTCCTGGCCTATTTTATTTTCTTTGACTACTGTATGTGGATTGTCTCGACAAAAAGACTGGGGCAACATGACCCTTAGTATGAGTTAGGACATTCCTTGTTTGTGACTGTCTATTTTTCAAATGGATGACTTTGCACACCTTGGTCTACGTCATATCATGGTGTTTGTTGTCCATTTGTGTCATTTTTACCGCCCAATGATGATTAAGAGCAATAATAATTAAAGTCTTATGCTAAAGTTTTGAAGGAATTGGTCTAGGAACTAACATGCATCTTCTTTAGTCGTGTCATCTTCTCTCACCCATCTCATATAGGCATTGCATCCATATCATCATCCATATCTTTTTCATTAACATTTCTTTGTCTCTTCATATTCTAGTCTTCTCATTAATTTTGAGAGCACACATGTGTTCTTGGAACCTATCTGTCCTCTTGAGGGGGCATACCGCTACCCTCCTCGTCATTCTTCCTCATCTTATTTTGCACTAGGGAATTTTTTGACTTATTTTCTTTGTCACAATGCGACATGCTAAATTATGACAAAGAGGGGCAAAATGTAGACACCTAAAAATGACCTAGTCCTGCAAGCTTCATTTTTACCACTTTCGTCCTAGCATAATTATGACATTTAATTATGTCCTTGGTCCACATTCAACTATTAATTAAATAATTCATAATTATTTAATTAATTCATGTCTCTTTTATTCTTCACGATTATTAAATAAATAAATTTTATTTATTTATTAAAAACATCATTAATTGTCTAAGTCTTCCTCTAATTAAATAAATTTCTAAATTTGTTTAATTACCTTAATTCATTTATTTCTTCCTGATTATTAAATAAACAAATTTCATTTATTTATTTAATATGTCACTAATCCTCACAATTAAATAAATTGATTAATTTATTTAATTAATTAATCTTATCTGCTAAATTAAATAATTGTATTTAATTATTTAATTGTCAAAGATAATATTCTTCTCATTTTAAATAAATGAAATAATTTAAAATGTCATCACAATCTTAATTGATAGTCCATTTTGGTAAATAATCTAAAAAAAAGATTATTTATTTGTCTCACAAAATTCATATTTTGAGTTGATTGGTAGCTTTCTTCCAAAAAAACAAATAAAGCAAGCAGGTTCTTGATTTTAATCAAATTTTCTTTTCAGTCCATCTTTTATGAATCTCACAAAGCAGGCTATCTTTATCTTCTTAATTTTGAAAATCTTTATTTTTAAAATTAATTATCTCATCTTTTCTCCATCGTCGATTTTATTTTCTCAGATGACATCTTGTCCGCTCACTTAAGGATTTTACCCTAACCCTAATTAGGGATGGTCAGATTTAATCTTGTCCTCTAATTTTAGGTTTTTGTCAAGTGTCGATCTCGTCTATCCATTTAAAATTGCGTTTTCTATAAAATGTCAATTTTACTCATAATTTAGGATTCCATCCACCACTTCATTAATATAGGCATTATAGTCATTTAGCATTCATAGTCATTATTATTTTCATTTATCATTTGTCATAGGCATAGGAATTTAAGATTCAAATCCTTCGAAGCTTCTTTAGGACGATGGCATAGTCAAGATTGCTCACACACTCGATCTGAGGGAAACACAAATCAACAAGTTAGAAGGTGTAATGGAGATTGAAGACATTGGGTGAGATTGCTCTATTTTCTGTGTTTTCATTTATTTTCCTTTGCACTTCATTATTTTCTTTGGGTTTATGATCTAATTCATTTGATAAACTAATCCAGAAATTTACCCATTGATACAGGCACCATATAAATTTGTGTCTTAGAGATTCATAAATTTTACTTATATTTCCTTTAAATAAGAGTTAAATAAATTTATCATCTTATACCAACATAATATTATAAAATAATTATTCGATTAGTTATGATGTTACTTTTTGAAAAGTATGTAGAGACTATTAGTATAAATTAATCTTCTACTACACGTAAGGGTGCATGGTAGAAGAAGGGGCATGTTCAACATAGTTATTATTAGCACATAATTATGGAATTCAATAGTCCCCTAGTAGAGATGAGAGAGACAAACTAGATGGATGAAGTTGCACTTTCAATGAGGAAACATAACTAGAATGATCCTAATAAATAAAACACACCAAGGAAGTGGTATAGTGGAGAAAGCATGTGCAGTGTAGAAAATTGTACTTCCTTCTTGGAGATGGTACAACTTAATATTTACTTAGGATCTATTTTAGTACCCTTGCATTCATAACCCTTTAAAGCATCATTAATAGCCCCCTTAGACCCTTTTATTTCAGATCTCAAGGCTTATTTCGACTAAAATCCTGACAAAATCAACAAAGGCATTCAATTTTTTAACAACCCAATATTTACTCAACCCTAAAAGTTATGGTGGGACTCATACACCACCTTGGGAACATGAGTCCCCCTAGGTGGGACCAATATGCCACAAGTGGTGTATGAGTCCTATGTGGCCTCTTTTTTAGGGTTTGAGTGGGAAATTAAGGTTTTTAATTCAATTTTTTAATTGATTTAGGCATTTGAGATCTAATAAATGGTAAATAAGAGGAAGTTCCTATATAGAAAAGGTTTCAAATAATTATTATCATCTAGAAAAGCAATTCAAGTTCTACACATTCACAAGCACTCAAACATACTTTCACAAGAACATTCAAGTGAAAGTAGGAAACAAAGTTGAAGCCTTGGAGTAGCATTATAGTGTTTTTTTTGGTCTTTAAGCTCACTTGAACATTCAATATCTAGCATTTTCAAGGATTTAGGATGGTTGTCTATAGCGAATCATGATGGATTCTAGGTTGGGGAGATGCAACTAGCCATCAATCCAAGTTTAATGACTTGTATCACAAGTGATTCCATCCTATATTATAATTATATTTTTATCCTAAAGGAAGGTACATGCTTTATTATGGCTTTTTAGGGTGATTATAGATCTCCCAAAGTGACTCATCCTCTTCACATTTCATTCAGGCATCTTATTCTAGCACATTAGAATAGGGTTTTATGGCATTTTAGATCTCCTAATATTAGATGCACTTAAGATTAGGGCTTGCATTCACATTTAATTTCAAGATAAATTGTTTCTATCAAGGTTTAACTACAAAAATATGGGTTTGACTGAGGAAAATCCCCCATAAAAAAATCACTTGACAATATTCTATTTTGCAAGACTTTTTACAGGTTTAGATCCAAAAATTAGGTTTGGAAGAAAGTGCAAAGATATGAGAATAGATTGAGAGCTTAACTTTATAAAATAGTAGAATGGGACTAATACAAAAATTTTGGTGTATGAATCATGGTATATATCTCTTTTTTTGGGTTTCAGAGGATTCAGACTTGTCACTGCTAGATTCCTATTTCTACCCAGAAACCCTAATATGTGACTAAATCATATAGCCTAACGTATGAGTCCTAATGAACATTAAAGTCAGAATTTTTTTAGAATTTCAAACCTTTTCCAAGCACATTCAAGTTTTTAGGTGCACCTCTATACTTTTCCAATTTACTATTATGATTTGGACTCATTTATAGGTCATTTATTTAAGTTTCACATATCATTAGGTTTTGTCATTAGGTTTTGCAAGTTACTAGTCTTTCCATGCGCTATCTTGGTGGTGAAGCCCATTTTATTCTTTAATCACACACTAGGACAACCTTTAGTAGATCTATTTCCCCTATTGCATCCTTGGATTGAGATCTTTAGGGTTTCGTTGAGTGAAACTAAGTGAAATAGGTCCTAAACCCTAGTTCCATCTCCTAAAAGGCGGAACCTCTATTTCCAAGGTTTCATTTTTGTGAACCTTCCCTTTAGAACACCTTATTTCTAATTTGGAGTGCATGATATCCCTAGATCTAGTTTACATTAAATTTTCATTAGATCTTGCATTAGTTAATTTGCATCTAGGGTTTCAAAATCTTGCATTAGTGAAAGTGCATATAGATTGCATTTTTGCCTCTTTCGTCATTGAAATTCAGTTGAAATATGTAATTTCACTTAGTATAGACATCATAAAACCCAAAAATAATAACAATCACTCAATTTTTTTTGATATTTATGTAAAAACCCTAATCTGGGTCTCATACACCCCTCTAGGCGATTTAGTCTGAGTATAATTTGTTTTGTCTAATTTCAAGGTATTTTGTGGTGACTGTTATTCACTATTTGAACCCCTAAAAAACCCTGATTGGGACTAATATGCCCCTCTTGGTGATTTAGTCCCGTGTTAGATCTAAAACTACATTTTATAGCTAAAATGAAGAAAATAGGTGTTCTACCCTTTAAGAGGTGGAAAAAAAACTAGGGTTTAGGGACCTAGACTTATTTTCTTCAAGTTTCATTCAAGGAAACCCTAGAGATCTAAAATTCAATGATAAAATGAGGGAAGAGATCTATAATAGGGGTGTGCTAGGGTGTGATTAAAGGCTAAAAGGGGGTTCACCACCAAGCTAGGGCTTGGAAAGACTAGTAACATGTAATACCTAATGATAAAACCTAATGACATGCAAAGTTCTAATAAATAGCCTAGAAATGAATGCAAATAAAAACAAAAAATTGGAAACATATAGAGGTGCACTTGGGAAGTTGAATGTGCTTAGAAAAAGCTCTTAAATGTTGAAAATTTTCAATTTAATGCACACTGGAACTCATATGCTAGGCTAGGTGTATCAATCCTAGACTAGCTTTTCTGGGTGGAAACAAGAATCTGGAATTGTTGAATTAGGATCTATAGAAAATACCCAAAAAAGGAATATTAGAACTAATACACCACAAGTGGCGTATTAATCCTATTTTGTCATGAAGTTTCCTAGGAGAAATATTCCAAAGAAAAAATTTGTGCGCCTATGAAGATGGATCAAATAATCCTTTTCCCACTGGTTTCATGTAGATAGGTTTGATATCTTGCTCTAGATTTGAGTTTCTATGAGCATTTCAACAACTTTACATGAAAAATTTTGCAACTTTGTAATCTTGATACTTTTGAAGGATTCAAATCAAATTTTTCTTTAACCTATAAACCTAAAATCATAGAGAGAGAGAGATACAAAGTGTTATTTTTTAAGGAATAGGGGTTTTCCTTGGTCAAACCCCGTTTAGCTAATTAAACCAAATGATGAAACAATGAAATAAGGACATGAAACATGAAATGATGATACCTTGGATGATGTCTTCAAATACAAATCTACAAACTAACATGAAGTGGCAATGAATAATGTAGATCTTGATCTCAAATTAGATGTGGAACAATTCTTGCAAATGGATCCTCAATGCTACATCAACAACATTAGCTCAAAAACATGCTTGATGCACTATGTCTTTGACATGATGATGGATCTTGAATTACTACAACAAATGATGAAGAAATATTCCTTTGAATGCTTTAAATATTCTCTTTAATGTTCTTGAATACTCTTGTGAAGTCTTGTGATCATAAAATTTCTATTATGAATGCTCTCTTGAATGTCTTAGGCGAAAATGAGTGAGAAAACCTAGTATTTCATACTTGTTTATACCGAATTCCTTGAAATTGTACAACACTACAAGCTAACATAAGATATGGGAGAATAAAATCCCACCAAGAATTTTCATTTAATTTAGAGTTAAGCTAAATGGGACTCATACGCGAGTTGTGGCATATGAGTCCCATTAGGCTAAGCTTGGGACATATTTTTCAAGAAATGCTTATATTGATGTGAAATCCTGATCACGGCCCCAAAAATTAGGTGGGACACATATTCCCAAGGTGGTGTATGAGTTCTAGATCACTAAATTTTTGCTATACAATCCAAAAACACATGAATTATGATTGGATGTTGGTAGATGTCAAGATTAATCTCAGAAAGATGCATTAATTAAGGCTTGTGGATGCAAAATAAGGCCAAATAAGGCATAAAGAGGCCCAATTAATTAATGAAACCATATATTAGTGTGAAAGTGTAAAGGTACACTCTACAACACCCTAAATAAGGTATAATTAAGTTCATTTAGTTTACAAGGACCGAAAACTTAATGTGAAGTTGTAAATTAATACACTTTACAACACTAAATTAAGGCAAAATTAGGTCAATTTAGCTTAAAAAGGCCGTAAACCTAATGTGAATGTGTAAAACACATTACAACACTAGATCAAGACAACATTAGGTCCATTTTAATGTTAATCATTCCCAAATTAGGTGTGAAAATATAAAGGGATACATTTTTCTACACTACATTTAGCCCCCACTATAGTGAGAGGAGGAAATTGCTTCAAACTCACACTAAAGTAGATATTGAAGAGGGGTCCATGTGTACCAATGTAGATGACATAGAATGAAAAATATCAAGGGGGTGACCAAATCCCTAGGAACCAAGATCCTATGTCAAACCAACATAAGCACAAAGGGACACACACAAGGTGTATGATATGCAACATCAAGATACGTAAACATACAATGTTAAAGACCTATAGAAAGAAAAGAGAAAATAAAAATAAAAAGGGTTAATCAAGAATTGATCATTTGTCCAATGCAATGTGGATAAGATATAAGATGTTTTTCCAAAAAAAATTCTCACTCAGAGGCAATGGAACTTTAGGTTGTCCATTGGGTGAGTATCCAAAAGGGTGGCTTAGTGAGAAATTCATACATCTATGTTGGATTCTCACCATATAATGATAAATTCATTCCCACATTTAGGCTTCTCATCATACACTAACAATACCAAAGCTACATCTCCTGATAACTTTGATAGGTGCCACAAAACAATGAACTTCAAGCTTCATGAGGCAAGAAAAACTTTGTATGCTTGATACTCTTGAACAAAAAAGAGGGCTCCATAGGAAAGAAAAGTGTGTTTTGTGAGGTGGCCATATAATATATATTGTAAATGAAAAGTAGTGTAAGGTACGTTCAAAGGGATTTTTCTTAGTTCATGTGAGGTATCTTCTTAGGGAACATCATGCTTAATGTCTCCAAGAGAGGAAAAGTCAAACAAATATCATGATTTCAAAGGAAATTAAACCCAATAACACCCCCAAGAAAAGGAAACGTCACAAGAATAAAGAGAATTGCACATTGAAACATGAGTGTTGATGCATGCCCCCACTTTAAAGTGGCTTCCAACACCATTTTTGTGAGCAATTGTTTTAAAGTAGAAGATAACTAAATATGACACATGTGAGTCAAATTAAGCCATGTAATCCACATCCCAAACTTTCTCTTATATGTACATGGAAGCTAGTCAAATAGCCAAAAGAAAAAAATGAAAAGTTCCATATGAGGATAAGGCTTACTAAGCCCCTTGCCCCCACTTAGTGCAGGACAAGGATGAGCTGAGATGATTGATGAAGGTTTGAAAATTAGTATCAATTAGAGGAACTCGATGCTTCAACATAAGAGAGAGTACCACACTCCTTAAGATGTTGGATTTTATTACACAAAGTCTTACATTTATTAGAAGAATGACCATGAACTCTATGATATGCACAAAATGAAATTTTTTAGTAAAATCTCTTTTGCATTCTTGGAGAGAGGGATATCAAATGATCTTAGAAGAGTCTTGAAAAGACACTCTCTTGATCAATATTAGATGATGTTCCTTTCTATGACAAAGATATCTCTTGCTTAGTACAAGGTGTCATACTTACACAAGACTCTTTAGATTGCAAGATTTTGTACTCTCCTTTATAAGAGGGTGTAAAATTTATTAGATTCAAATCATTATTATTTTTCTTGATAATATTAATATTAGGTAAAGATTTATTTGTTTCTTTCATTTCTTACAAAGGATAATAATCAAGACCTCTAGTGTCTATGAGTTTAGGATGCACTAATGTTAAAGTTGTCTTAGAGGAATCTTTTGTAATTATCAATATTGAGTGAAGGATTGTTTTGTTGGAAAATATGCCTCAAACTCATAGGTTGAAACCTTTGAGAAAGCTTAGTTGTTGTGACATTTCTGTTGTCTGGCTGATTGGAAGTTGTAACCTTCTGTTTTGCTCATGTCACCAAGACAACGCTTTTGTCTTGCCGACTGGTGATGTCACTGTGACTTGTGGCCTTCACTGTAACCTTCTGCCGAGTGGAGACCTATGGCCGACAGTTGGTGGCTTTTGGATATCAGTGTGACTCTGGGCAACAAGCGATGTTGGGGAGAGTCTTGGATAGTCAGTATGTCTCATACTGACAAGGGCAGTCTTGCCAATAGATATACACCTGTGGTCGTCGGTGTAACTCAAGGGTCTCGGTGAGAAGTCTCAGCGATGATAGGAAGTCTTGCTGATATCGACATGACCTTCAGTCTATCTAGCTGATGAAGAAATTGGTATGACTTGTTCCTATCAGCATGATCTCTTGGTGATTGGGAGATGTCTCGGTGACAGTGTTGGGGGTTATCAATGTAACATAAGACGATCGGTATGAAGTCTCAGCAAAAGACAAAAGTATTGCTGACTCGGTAAGACATGTTTGCTTAGCGAGAGGTCTTGGTGAACTACGATGGTCTTGCTAATGGCTATGTAACTTCGGTGTAACACATGAAGGCTCAATGTAACATCTTGGCGAAAGACGAATGTCTTGCCGATTATCAGATGTCTTCGATGTGACTCTTGGTGAATAGAAGTCTTCGGGGTGAAATGTGAATATTGTTGTAACCTCTTAGTGATTGAGGGAAGTCTTGCCAAATGTTAGATGGATGCCGATAGGGATGCGATGGATGATAGAAGTTTCAGTATGACTTTGGAACCACGATATGATCTCTTGGTGAATGTGGAATGTTTGGCCGATGGTAGGTCTTCGGTATGACTTAAAGGAATCAATATGATGTCTTTGTGAAGTAGGATTGTCTCGTTGATGAGGGAGCCTATTGTCGGTATAACATAAAGGGCTAGATATGATCTCTTAGTGAATGACTAAAATCTTGGTGACTAGGGAACATTTGGGAATGACTTATGAGCTCAGTGTGATGTCTCATCGAATGGAAATTGTCTTGTCGATGAGAATACTGAAATTGGTATGACTTGTGGATATTGGTAGAACCTCTTACCGATGGAGACGACTCTTGGTGACAACATGTAATCGGATCTTGTGGCATTGGGGAGACACTTATATTGTCTCACCGACATGCGACACAAGTTGATTGTTGTTGACCAAGTGAAGATTGTCTGACATGGTGAGATATGGACAAAACAGAGAAAGAAGAATGTGAATCATTTATGAGTTGGATGATTCAAAAGTTGTGATCCGACAGTTGGAAACAAACAGTTTCATAGAGTTGAAGTCAAAGAGAAGGAAAGAGAGTGAAAAAATGAGAAGGCCAAGTGGCTGGCTAGAAGGCCAAAGCCATGAAGCATTAAGAGGTAATGTTGAAGAGCTGAGAGCTAGAGAGAGATCGATAGAGAAAGGTCGAGTGGTTGCATGGAAGGCCAAAACCATGAGGCCATAACAGGTGATGCTAAAGAGCCGAGAGCTAGAGAGAGATAGATAGAGAAAGGTCGAGTGGTTGGCTGATAGGCCGAAGCCATGAGGCCAAGGTAGAGAGTGAGAGAGGCAGAGTTATGCTGCTGGAATCTCTCCTGATCATGAATGCTATGTTTGATCTCTTAGGGATAGTATGTTACCAGTTGTATCCAGAATGAACAAGATGAATCTCTGAAGAGGCTATGAGCCTTAATTTGTATTGTAACCATTCTGTTGCTGAATAATACAATGGCTCAATCTTTGGAGTGTGGGGTTTTTTTATCCGAAAGGATTTTCCCCATGTAAATCTTTGTGTTCTAGTTTTCTGTTTTATCCTTTATGTCTGTTGGTTCATGTAGTAGAATCTGTTAATGCTTGCTGTTGAATTTACATGTGTTTCTCTCAAATGGATCAATGTAGGAAATAAATTGTGTCTGTTCCACATTTGGACATAGTTGTACGTGTCTTTGAGGCAACCTAATCGAAATGAAAGTTATCAAAGGCACTACTACATGGAGTTTTCATTAGATGCGCTCCTAATTTTCCTTACAAGTGGTATCAGAGCCTTCTTTTGGTTGTTGGTTTTGGATATTTCTCCTGTGAATATTTATTAGCTTGAAGGGCTGGAAGAAATCTAGAGGAATGGACTGATGTATTGATTCTTTGATGAGTGGAAGCCTTGTGGCATTCTGAGACAACATGCAGCTTGAAGGATGGTCAAGATGGAAAAGGGAGTTGATCATGTTGTGATCTGTGTCCCCTGGCTGGTAGAGGTTTAACCTTGGAGTATGAGGTGGATTTTCTTACTCTGTGGTTGTGTAGTAGTAAAGCTTTCATATTGGTGTCTATGTGATAGGCTCTTGGGTGATATGGAGAAGCCTAGATTGCTTCTTAGTCATGGAAAAGAGTGCTTATGCTAGGTGGTGGTTCCTAGTGTTGGAAAGAATTGCTTCCTGTTAACCTTGAATGCTTGAAGGTTATGGAGTTAATCATTAGATGATTTGCAAGCTTCCGAAATAGCCTTTCTCTCTTTCTCAGATGCATGTACATGGTGGTGGTTTAAAGTTGGCCTGAAAGGGGCCTGGATTCTCTTGAACTACTATTTTCTTTCTAAGGATGATTTGTACTTGCATGGCTCTGTGGTTTTGCAAGTTTTACACAGTTAAGTAAAACTTGTGATCATGTGGAGTTGCTGTTAAGCTATTGTCTAGGCACTGGCCTTTTTTTTGGGGTGTTGTTGGATGAGATAGTTGTAGGTTTGCATGCATGCTTGGTGCATGGTTTTGAGGAGGTATGTCTCTTTCTCTACATGGGAGTGTTGGTAAGTGTTTTGTCACTCAACATTCTTGTGGTGATGCTTGTGGGTTTCTTGATTATGGTGCTCTGTGTAGACATGATTGGAAAATCAGATCTAGTGTGATCTAGTGTTTGAGTCATGTTGTCTACATAGTTATTATCTTTGATATCTCAGTGTTGCATTTTTCAATGTGATAACGGGTTTGCATGTTCAATGCTTGTGATCTATGAGTTATGTGGTTGGTGGATTAGTTACCTATTGGCTGTAGTGAGATAACTTGGATGTGGACTGTCTTTATCCACAAGGTTAATTCATTGGTGGTGTAGATTTGTTAGCTGGCCTTGTCCTTGGTCACTTGTGCATTGGTGTGATTGTTGTGAGATGAGAGGATGGATATTATTGAGTACCTGAATAGTCAGTTATGGGAACTTGAAATAGTTGGTCATGATGCTTGGAAAGCTCAGGTGTCAAGTTTCAGTGGGAGCTCTAGCAATGACTGTGGATTCATCACATGGTGGGGAATGGTCTTTTTGGTGTTGCAGATGTTTCTAGGGAGAGCTTTTAGATCCAGTTGCTATAGAAGGGTTCTTTTGCATTTTCATGCACATCATTTGAAGATGTACAACTTCTTGGAACCATGAAGGGCACTTGGAGTCTATGGCTGAGGTGTTGGTGGTGCTTGATAGGTGATGTTGGTTTTAAGTCTATTTGCTATATGTCGTAGTATACTCTTGTTTGCACACTGGAGTTTTGGAAATATGAATTGTACTTGAGACAATGGTGGAGTCTTTTGAAGCATGGTATCTCCTATGGGGATGTGTAGATCATTGTGTCATGATAAGTTCCTGATTCAGATGATTGGAGCTTTGAAAATGGTCTGGTAATTCTTTGTGTATTGGGTGCTTTGATTGTTTACTTGGTACTTCATGATAGTGTAGTAATGTAGATGGAGTTTAGCGTGAGATGGTTGGTTGCTAGTACTCATGGATACATGAAGAATAAGGTGAGGTTGTCTTTCTCTTATGAGAGAAGTGTTCTTGCTTGTTACTCTTGTTAAAGCTTATTAGTAGAAAGTCTGAGAAGCCTGCACCTAGGTTGAACATGAGTTCAATAAGAGATCTATGAGGAGATTGCTCTTGGATTAGTCATGATGACTTTTTTTATCTTGAAGTACAGTATTCTCATTCCCACTCTTGGTGTACTCAGCAGTTTATCTGAAAGGTATTTGGCCCTTTATATCTTTCAGATGTGTTTTATGTTTACTTTTATGATATGGATCTTGAATTATTGTTTAACACTTGGTTCTGGAGGATTCATAGTAGAAGTTGTACAATTTGTATTATCTCCTTGAGCTTTTTTGTTATGTCATTTACTGATGAGAATTGGTAGGAGATGATGTATGGGCTGATTTCTTAAAATGGGAAATGTTTTAGCTTGATCTTCTTTGAAAGGTTTACATCCATGTTTTTTAGAAGTTGGTTTGATCTTGGTGATTGAATGGATGGATGTTGTTAAGGATTTCTCTTGGGACGTGAAGAAGATCATTCTTGACACAACTGGATTTTAGAAGTGTATGTAGGAGGTTGTTCTACAGAAGATGATGTGCAATGTTTCTCTCTATGGTCATGAAGGTTTGTGGTGAGAGAAATGTTTCTTTTGGCAGGTTGTTGCAGGTTGTGCATATCATTGTGGATTTTTTCTTTGGTACTACAGGGTTACATTTTCTTTGTGCTGGTATTGGTAGGCTTGCAATGCCTTTTGATCTTTTAGATCTAAATTTCTTAGGCAGTGGGAGTTCTTGTATGTGCCTTGTCTTCTTCGACTTGTTAACACTGGAACTTGTATTTGCTGTTAATGGATTGGTAGAAGTTTACTAATTGTGATACCTATGAGGTATGTGATATTGGATGGTATAGCACAAGCTGTGGGTGCTATTTTCAGTTGCTTGGGTTTATCAGTTGGATGGAAGCAGCCAGTGTGATTGTTGTTCTAATTGATGTTTAGTTTCCTGTTTCTAGATAATGTTTTCACTGTTGTGTTATGATTGAAGCTGATATTGCTTCTATATAGCAATTGAGCACAGTGAAGTGGTAGCAGTATCTTGTTGAAGATATCACTAGGATCTTTTTTTTTCTTGTGTTCATTGGAATGGTAATTATACACCTTCGCTTTGTATCTTTCTTCCACACGTGGAAGATGATAGGATTGTTGTCTGAATGGTGAACATCTAGGATGTTGGAGCATAATTATTGTTGGAGCATGAGAGCATGTTTAAGGTATATGTTGTTTCTTGGAGGTTGTGATCTATTGCTTTTCAGTTGCCTTGTTGGACAGTGAGTTACAGTTGGATGCCTAGTCTTTGTTGCAAATTGTCTTGTGGACTGTTAGTGGAATCTTGTTGATTGGGTGTCTTGAGTATTGCAGGGTTTGAACTAGTGGAGCTAGTGTGTTCTTAGTTCTTGGTTGCTTTGGAGGTGCTTGTGTGATCTTCGTCAAGTGGGAGATTGCTGGAAAATATGCCTCAATCTCATAGGCTGAAACCTCTGAGAAAGCTTAGTCGTCATGACATTTCTATTGTCTAGCCGACTAGAAGTTGTAACCTTGTGTTTTGCTCATGTCACCAAGACAATTCTTCTGTCTTGCCGACTGGTGATGTCGCTATGACTTGTGGCCTTCATTGTAACCTTCTACTGAGTGGAGACCTCTAGCCAATAGTTGGTGGCTATTGGATATCAATGTGACTCTGGGTGACAAGCAGTGTCGGGGAGAGTCTTGGACAGTTGGTATGTCTCATACTGACAAGGGAAATCTTGTCGATAGATATACACCTGTGGTCATTAGTGTAACTCAAGGGTCTTTGTGAGAAGTCTCAGTGATGATAGGAAGTCTTGCCGATATTGACATAACCTTCGATCTATTTGGCCGATGAAGAAATTGGTTTGACTTGTTCCTATCAGCATGATCTCTTGGCGATTAGATGTCTCGACGATAGTGCTAGGGGTCACTGGTGTAACATAAGGTGATCGGTATGAAGTCTTGGTGAAAGACAAAAGTCTTGCTGACTCGATAAGACATGTTTGCTGGGTGAGAAGTCTTGGTGAACTATGATGGTCTTGCCAATGGCTGTGTAACTTTGGTGTAGCACATGAAGGCTTGGTGTAATGTCTTGGTGAAAGATGAATGTCTTGCCGATTATCAGATGTCTTCAGTGTGACTCTTGGCGAATAGAAGTCTTTAGGGTGAACTATGAATATCATTGTAACCTCTTAGCGATAGAGGGAAGTCTTGCCGACTATCAGATGGATGCTGATAGGGATGTGATGGATGACAGAAGTTTTAGTATAACTTTGGAACCATGATATGATCTCCTAGCGAATGTGGAATGTCTGGCTGATGGTAGGTCTTCAGGATGACTTAAAGGCATCGATATGATGTCTTGGCGAAGTAGGATTGTCTCGCCGATGAGGTAGTTTGTTGTCAATATAACATAAAGGGCTTTATATGATCTCTCAGCGAATGACTAAAGTCTTGGCGACTAAGGAACATTTTAGAATGACTTATGAGCTTGGTGTGATGTCTCATTGAATGGCAATTGTCTCGCCGATGAGAATGCTGAAATTAGTATGACTTGTGGATATTGGTAGAACCTCTTACCGATGGAGATGACTCTTGGTGACAACATGTAATCAAATCTTGTGGCATTGGGGAGACACTTCTAGTGTCTCGCCGACATGCGACACAAGTTGAATGCTGTTGACCAAGTGAAGATTGTTTGACATGGTGAGATATGGACAAATCAAAGAAAGTAGAATGTGAATCATTTTTGAGCTGGATGATTTGACAGTTGTGATCCGACAGCTGGAAACAAACCATTTCATAGAGCTAAAGCTGAAGAGAAGGAAAGAGAGCAAAAAAATGAGAAGGCCGAGTGGCTACCTAGAAGGCCAAAGCCATGAGGTTGTAATAGGTGATGTTGAAGAGCTGAGAGCCAGAGAGAGATCAATAGAGAAAGGCTGAGTGGCTAACTAGAAGGCCGAAGCCATGAGGCCGTAACAGGTGATGCTGAAGAGCCAAAAGCCAGAGAGAGATCGATAGAGAAAGGCCAAGTGGTTGGCTGACAGGTTGAAGCCATGAGGCTGAGGCTGAGAGTGAGAGAGGCAGAGTTATGCTACTAGAGTCTCTCTTGATCATGAATGCTATGTTTGATCTCTTAGGGATAGTATGTTACCAGTTGTATCCAGAATGAACAAGATGAATCTCTGAGGAGGCTATGAGCTTGAATTTGTATTGTAACCATTTTGTTGCTGAATAATACAATGGCTCGATCTTTGGAGTGTGGGGTTTTTTTATTCGAAAGGATTTTCCCCATGTAAATCTTTGTGTTCTGGTTTTCTATTTCATATTTTATGTCTGTTGGTTTGTGTAGTATAATCTGTTAAAGCTTGATGTTGAATTTACATGTGTTTCTCTCAAATGGATCAATGTAGGAAATAAATTGTGTTTGTTCTGCATTTGGACATAGTTGTATGTGTCTTTGAGGCAACCTAATCGAAATGAAAGTTACCGAAGGCACTACTGCATGGAGTTTTCACTAGATGCGCTCCTAATTTTCCTTACATGTTTGTTTCAGTCGAGGGACAATAACCAAGACCATTATTTTTTCATTGTGTGTTAGGCTCTCTAGGGAAATAGTTTTCTAAACATTGTGTAGTTGGTATTAATGTTGCAAAAGGATTCTCCTTACCTTTCTCAATGTTTAGAAAACTGTCTGGTTCAAGGTTGGCTTTGATTGTATATACTTTGTTGTTGTAGACATATTTCATGATAGGATGAAGGGTAGAAGGCACCACATGCATCTCATGAATCCATGGTATTCCTAAAAGGATATTGTATGAAATACCATGAGGTATAATATGAATATGAGTTTGTAATGTGGCCTTTATAATGTTAATAGGAAATGTAATCACTCCAAGTGGTTGTTTTCCTACATTGTCAAACCCTCAAATTGATAGGGAATCAGGTTGAATTTTTGTTCCAAGTCTATCCAAAAGGATCACACTGCACATATTAAGGGTAAATCCAATATCGACAAGGTTTATTTCTATTCCCCACCCATTTTAGTTAGCTATTATCATTAAAGCTTTATATTATTTTTGCACTTCCAAAGGAGGGACCTCACTTTGGTGGAAAATAATGTCAGCATTTATTCCTTGAATAATGACTACTATGTCATTTGGTTGTGCATTATAATGGATAGGAAGTTGTTGTAAATAACTTTGAATCATGTTATGATAACGAGGGGATGCTTGAATAAGGTCCCATAATAATATCTTAGCAAGAGTGTTCTTAAGTTGTTCAACAAGATCATACTCCTTTCCACTTTACAAGGGAAAACGAGGAGCACTAGGAAAGATATGGTTAGGAAGTGAGAGGGATGTTGGAATTGTTTGTCTTGGTTGTAGATTATTTCTAGTGTTATATGTATGAGCAACAGTGTTATAATTTTTTATACTGCAAAATATTATTCTTAGGTGGATGAAGGATAAGTTCAAGTTTGTTTTGAGTTTGAGGTTTGTGTGAAGGTGGGTAAAGGATGAGTTGAGGTTGAATAATATTAACTTTCCTTAGTGAATGAGAGTCTAATGTTACTTCATCATCTTCATCTAAGGAAACTATATCACTATTGTCAATGTTATCATTTTCTTGTACCATGATATCCTCCCTAGGAGGAGATTTTTTAGGAGAACTACAAGCTAGATTTTCATGACATTCAAAGGCTAGTTCATCTAAAATGACTTCATTGCAAATAAGGGAGTTATCAATGGTTGGATTGTCTTGTTTATCAGTAATTCTTTCCCTAGGGGAAGAGAGGCTTGACTAAGATTCTTGTGACTCTTATTGCTTTGATCTTCTAACATCAAAGTATCTTCTTTACCAATAGTAGAGATATTAGGAGGATGAGTTTGATTGTTATGATTGTCCATAATTTCATCCTTGTTTTCTAAGGTCTCATTTTCTTGTGCCTTAATATATAACCTAGTAGGAGATCTTTTAGGAGAGGAGAAAACAAGAGGTTCATCATATTCATTGGTTATATTTTGTAAATTAGCTTCATCACAGGTAGGGGAGGAATCAAGAGAAGGACAACTATGATTTTCATGCTTATCAAAAAGATCTTTTCAAATGGTAGGAGCATTAGGGAAGGGAGGAACAAGATTCTCATGACTATCAATAGGTGTAGCTTCTAACACAATTTTTTTTTCTTCACATCAAGGAAGGATATTAGGAGAAGGAAAATTTTTATTGTCATGGCTATCTATGATTTCATCCTCTTTTACTAAAACATTCTCACAAGCAAGGGATGAATGGAGACTAGGTAAGGTGATGTTTAGAAATCTATATAGGAACTCATCTTCTTGTGTCATCATATCTTCCCGAGAGGGAGGAGGAGAGATATAATAAATAATTTCTTGATTCCCAATGATTGTATCTTCTTTCACCAATATACCTTAGTCACTAGTAGGAGAGGTATCTAAAGAAGAAAAATTATGGTTTTTATGATTGTCTAGATGCTTGTATGTTCTTGTATCATATCATCCTCACAAATGGGAGAGATAATAGGGCTTGAGATAGGCAATGTAATATAAGGATTGTGTCAATGATTTGATCCGCTTGCACTAAGATGTTCTCATAACTAAGAAAGATAATGGAAGGATGGCTAACATGTTTCTTAATGACCTCATTGTTGTACTCTAAATTGAACTCATAAGAGGTGATGTTGTACTTATACAACCCATTTTTAACCATATAAAAACCACATCTCTTAAAAGGAAACATGCTAACATGAAAAATTAAACTATCTAATCTATGCAATTCTTTAAAAATGTAAAAAAATGTCCCACATATCTGAAGACTGAAATGATTTTTGAAATTCTTTCAAAATGAATACACTACAAGGATGATTTGACCTAGATGTATAAAATAAAAGTTCCTAAAACTTTCCAAACTTATACTATAGGTTACTAACAAGCTTAAGAAGTACAAAAATAGGCTTTTTAATACTGTAAAAAGTAGTCTCAAGCCTGATCTAGGACTAAATCACTCAGAGGGGTGTATGAGTCCCAATCACAGTTTTTCAGGGGTTCAAATAGTGAATGAAAATCACCATAGAATACCTAGGAACTAGGAAAAACATGTATTGGGACTAAATCTCCCAACGAGGAATATGAGCCCTAGATTAGGGTTTTTGCACCATTTTCAACAAATTCTATGTGAATATTATTTTTTTGTTTTGGATGATGTAGACTAAGTGAAAATGTAGATATTTTAGATGAAATTCAATGATGCAAAATGCAAAAATGCAATCTATATGCACTTTCACTAATGAATGAATTTAGAAACCCTATATGCAAATTAACTAATACAAATCCTGATACAAAGTTAATGTAAGCTAGATCTAGGACTATGATGCACTCCAAATAAAAAAAAAAGGTGTTCTAAATGTAGGTTCACCAAAATAAAATGAAGATAATAGGTGTTCTAAATTTTGGGAGGTGGAACAAAAACTAGGGTTTAGGGACCTAGACTTATTTTCTTCAAGTTCATTTAAGGAAACCCTAGAGATCTCAAATTCAATGATATAATGAGAAAGAGATATGCAATATGGGTGTCCTAGGGTGTTATTAAAGGATGAAAGGGGGTTCACCACCAAGCTAGGGCTTGGAAAAAAAAACTATTAACATGCAATACCTATTGATAAAACCTAATGACATGCAAAGTTCCAATAAATGACCTAGAAATGAATGCAAATAAGAACAACAAACTGGAAAAGTTCAAAGGTGCACTTGTGCAGCTGAATGTGCTCAGAACAAGCTCTGAAATGTTTAGTTTAATGCACACAGGGAATCATACACCAAGCTGGTCATACCATTCCCAAAGTAGGGTTTCTAGGTGGAAATAAGAATCTGGAACTATTGAATAGGGATCTACAAAAATACCCAAAAATAGGTATACTAGGACTCATACGCCACAAGTGGCATACCATTTTTTCATGAAGTGTCCTAGGAGTAGAATTTTGAAGTGAAACTTTGTGAGTCTATGAATATGGATCAAATAAGACTTTTCCCACTTGTTTCATGTAGATAGATTGGATATATTTCTCTATATTTGAGTTTCTATGAGCTTTGACAACTTTTGCAAATTTATAATCTTGATACTTTTGAAGGCTTCAAATCCACTTTATCTTCAACCTATAAACTTGCAATTGCACAAAGATAGAGAAAAAGTGTTTTTTTGATAGGGAATAGGTGTTTTCCTTGGTCAAACCTCATTTAGGTAATTAAACCAAATGATGAAAAAATGAAATAAGGGCATGAAACATGAAACATGAAATGATGATACCTTGGATGATGTCTTTGAACACAAATTTGCAAATTAACATGAAGTGGCCATGAAGAATGTAGATCTTGATTTCAAATTATAAGTGAAAAAATGTTTGCAAATGGATCTTCAATGCTACATCAACAACATTAGCTCAACAACATGCTTGATGCACTATGTCTTTGACATGATGGGTGGATCTTGAATTGCAACAACAAATAATGAATAAATCTACCTTTGAGTGCTTTAAATATTCTATTGAACATCCTTGAATACTCTTGTGAAGTTTTGTAATCACACAATTGCTATTAGGAATGCTCTCTTTAATGTATTATGTGAAAATGAGTGAAATAAACCTATATTTATACTTGTTTATGCCAAATTCCTCAAAATTACAACACTACAAGCCAACATTAGATCTAGGAGAATAAAATGTCACCAAGAATTTGCATTTAATTAAGATTTAAGCTAAAAAAGAATCATTTTCTTGTTGTGGTGTATGAGTCCCATTAGGCTAAGCTTGGGACATATTTTTCAAGAAATGCTTAGATTGATGTGAAATCCAAATCAGGGCCCCAAAACTTAGGTGGGACTTATATGCCCAAGGTGGCGTATGAGTCCCAAATCACTAAATATAGGCCTTAAAATCCAAAAACACATGAATTATGATTGGTTTTTGGTAGATGTCAAGATTAATCTTGGATAGATGCATTAATTAAGGCTTGTGGATTCAAAATAAGGCCAAATAAGGCATAAATAATCCCAATTAATTAATGAAATCATAGATTAGTGTGAAAGTGTAAAGGTACGCTTTGAAATGTCCTAAATAAGGTATAATTAAGTTCATTTAGTTTACAAGGGACCAAAGCTTAATGTTAAGGTGTAAATGAATACACTTTACAACACTAAATTAAGGAAAAATTAGGTCAATTTAGTTTAAAAGGGCCCTAAACATAATGTGAATGTGTAAAAAACATTACAACACTAGATCAAGATAATATTAGGTCCATTTTAATGTTAATAATTCCCAAATTACGTGTGAAAATGTAAAGGGATACATTTTTATACACTACAACAACATTAAAAACCCTATTTTTGTGTTTTAGTTTATTGTTAGATTTTTTTTTAGTTTATTAAATTTTTGTTTCATTCATTTCAATAGATGTAGCTTAATTTAGGTTCATTTCAATCATTGATAAAATTACATTATTGTGATTTTCATTCCTAGCATTAGTTCATAGTTCAATTAGATTAGAATACACCAGGCATTCCTCAAAAAATAAACCCAAAAACACCTATAAATCGATGAATTGCTTGGAGAAAGCATATTTATTTGAGTATGTCAAATCTCTTTTTCCAAGTTAACCTAACCCTCAAGCATTTTATTAGTGATGAATTTGACATGTTAGATGAAGCCTTGGATGATTTCATCTCACAAGGTTCATCGACTAAGGCTTGTTACAATAAATTGAAACAAAGTGAAGCTAATGCCATCCAACCTCAACTTATCCTTTACCCACCTTCACACAAACCTCAAACTCAAGACAAACTTTTTTTCACCCTTGAACCACCTAAGAATAATGTTTCATAGATATCAAGTTATAATACAATTTCTCATACATATAACACTAGAAACAATCCACAACCAAAACAACCAACTCCAACATCCTTTTCCTAACCCCATCTTTCCTAGTGCCCCTCATCTACTTTCAAATAGTGGGAAGGAGTATGACCTTTTTGAACAACTCAATAATACTCCTGCAAAAATATCCCTATGATATTTAATTAAAAAATCACCTAATTATCATACTATGCTTCAAACCATATTGAAACAAGTAGTGGTTCCTTCTAGTACAAATGCAAATGATGTGGTAGCTCTAATTCAAGGAATGAATGTGGTTAATGTAGAAATTACTTTTAATCAACATGAGCTACCTCCTTTTGAAATAAGAAAGCAAAATGATTCCTTCATGATAATAGCCACCTATGATGGGTAGGGAATAAAAAGAACACTTGTTGACAATGGCTCCTCCCTTAATGCATGTAGAGTGACTCTTTTGGATAAACTTGGCATAGATAAATCTAGAATTCAATCTGGTTCCTTATCAATTCAAGGATTTGATAATGTAGGAAAGAAATCAATTTACTTTTCCTATTACAGTTGGGAAGGCCACCTTACAAACTCCTATTCATGTCATGCCTGATAATACTTCATACAATCTTCTTTTGGGAAGACTTTGTATTCATGAGATGCATACAATACCTTCAACTCTTCATTGTATCATGAAGTATGTCTATAAAAATAAAGTATACCAAGTTTTAAAAGATTCTGAGCCTAAAATTTTCTTACAAGTTGATACAAGAACAACAAATCCTCTAAACACATTAATTCCAACATTGAACATAGAACCTATGAAAGAAGAGAAACAAGAGATGGAAAAAGTATCAAAATTAGTGGAAGATGATTGGGGTTCCTTAGAGTTCACACCTTCATTTATGGGAGAATACATAATCACAACAAGAGAAATTGAAAACCAAAAGAAACCAATGGTGATGCCAATGAAAAATTCAAAAGAAAATGCACAAGCATCTATCTCATTTACCCTTGAATATGACACAAGATATACGAAAAAATTTGATGAGATAGACTATCAACAACCACCAAACCAAAAATAAATGGAGAGACTTTATGGAAAAGGTTATGAGTTTATGAAACAACTCAGTTATACTAGAAAAGGATGTGGAAAGAAAGAATAAGGCATTTGTGTTCCTATAGTGCCTAATACACAAGAAACAAAAAGTGGTTTGGGATATTCTCTTTCTAAGATAACAAAAGAAACTAAAAGACTCTCATTAAACATCGACACCATCATGTGTAATCCTAAAAAAACCCTCCTCATAAAGCATCCTAAATTTATTGATACAACTTGTGAAGAATCATTGTAATACTTTGAAGATGATGAATATTTGAAAGAAATGTTATGAGTTTCTGACAAACCATTTACTCCTAAAAAGAGATGGGTTACATGTGATATGATTAGTGCTAAGAAAGAAGACAAAGAGAATGAAAGTAATGAGATTGATAAGGACAATGAAGAATACAATCTTGAATTCCTAAAAAAAACCACACTTCCTTTGAGAGATACAATTGAAATATTGATGGATATTAATAATGCAGAGAAAGTGATGAAGATACGAAAGTTCCTTGATGAATATGAAAAAAAGGAACATGCAAATTTTCTTCATGACTTTCTTGAAATTTTTTCTTGGAATTATTCGGATATGCCAGGAATTGATGCAAAGATAGTGACACACAATATAGTCCTTGTTGAAAATGCTAAACTAGTCAGACAAAAGATATGAAAGATGTATCCTAAGATAGCCTTATTAGTTAAGGCCAATATTGAGAAACTTATAGAAGCTAGTTTTATACGACCTAAAGATTATTCCCCTTGGATCCTAAACATTTTTTCAGTTGTGAAACCTAAAAATCATATTAGGATGTGCACAAATATCACTTTCTTTCCAAAATTGGAACTCATGTGTATATAATTAATTTATTTAATTATATAATTCATCAATTATCCTTCTCATATTTTTTAAGGATTTATTTCCTTTAAAACAAAAAATCAATAGCTTTTTATCTTTTTAAATCTTATCTTATCTCATTTTATTTCTTGTTTGATCAAATAAAGAAAAAATCAAATCTTATCAAATCTTCTTCCCTCCACATCCAAAACTCTATAAATATAGCCTCTTAGAAGCCATTTGGGGGTTTGATTCTTCAAGCATCCTTATTCTAATAGAATCATTCTTGAATATTTCATCCATCTCTATTTATCATCCTCCATTTATCACCTTCATCATATCGTTATGTTGTTGAATCAAGCAACCAACATATCCAATCAATGGATCCTGTTGTGCAATTTTTGCACACATGCCCCGCTTAAATCAAGGACCCTCTTTTCTAGAATTTTTTTGTTGGTTTGTTTGCTTTAGGGTCTTGACCTTTTCCCCTTAAGGGATAGGTCCCTCGGTCTTGGTTTTGTTTCACTTGGGTACTTAAGGTCTTATTTGCACTTAAGGTGTTTTTCTATAACATCATTATGGCATGCTAGCTCTTAGAGGGTCGACCAAAATCCAAAATTTTAACTTAGAGGGAAAATTGGCCAAATATAGGGTATTTTTGGTAAATCTAAGGCAACTTGGACTACCTAAAATTTACTTTAGCAAAAAAATAATAGCTAACTTGGATTTTCTGAGTCTGGAGTTTCCTTTTATCCCCAATCCATGTTAAACATCTTTTCAAAGCATTTATTTCACACGACTAGTGGATTTTAAATGCAACCTGGACTTGGGTATATTTGAAACTTATAATGTATTTTGAGGTCATTTTCATTGTGAGTGTTTGAAACTTGAGAGCTTGCTTCGTTGTGTGATTCACCAAGATCAAGAATTAAAGATTGTGTTCCAAACTAGTTGTTGTGGGATTCTTCAAGCATTCATTGGGTTCCTTCTACTCGTGCTCATTTCAAGGTCAAGTTTTTCTTCATTCTTTCAATTGATTTCCATTTCAAGTTGATTCAATGTGCTTTGAGATTAATGAGATTTATTTTGGGGTTTTGATTGGATGGGCTCAATTTTTTTGATATAGTCAGCTAGGGTTTTTTATTCTTTTAGAGTGCATTCAAGAGGTTGGGAGATTTTGGTGTGAGTTTTAATTTGAATGGAATAGGATGCTAGGATTCATTAAATTCTTTAGTATTCCATTTTTATTGTGTTTTCATGATTAAATTTAGATTCTAGGGTATCATTTTGTGTTAAAGCCTGACCTTGGAAACCCTAGTTCTTGTAAACCCTTGTTGAAGATTACAGATTTGATGAATGAGATAAATGATGTTAGGGGATTATTATACAAATTATTTGATTTGAATTTTCATTAGGAATCAACATTAATTGAACCTCAGATAGAAGAAATGATCATTGTTCATCATTTCAACATGAAAAAATGTCAAACACTTAACAAATTTCAAGCTTGAGTGAAACAATCAAAATTTTTGAGGTAGCTCAAATTTTTTGAGCCTTAATCCGTTTGGGAAATCCAACTCCCCTTGTATTTTTTTGAAACCTATGAACTTTCAAAATCTCGAAGTCTAAGATGATGAAAGCCTTAACACTTAGTAAAATTTTGAGCATGAATTGCATTCAATGATTCTGAGCTAGGTAGGATTTTTTGAATCCAAATCCACTCAGAAAATCCAAGCCTCCTAGAAATTTATGAATCTCCCGAACCTTCAAATCTCTGACACGTGTGATGAATTGAGCTTCAATGAAATTATTTTGGAACATAATCCCAAAATGATTGATGTTATCCATGTTTGATCTCTATTATGCAAACGAATCCCATAAAGGTCCCTTAGTATCCTTAGATTGAGAGTTAAAGTGCACATTGAACAAAGCCCAACAAATATGAGCTACCTCAGATTACCTGAGCTTCAATCTGGTCAAAAAATTTGACTATAGGAAGAATCCTAGATTTTTCTCCATTGCCTTCAAACTTCAGGTTTTAATGATGAACTAACATGAAAATGAGGTTATGAGATGTTCATTGTTGAATTTTGAGCAATATGCCTTCTTGAATGTGAACTCCACTTGCATAGTTTAATGATTGGATCTCATTGGGTAGGTGATTCACTTTAAATTTCCATTAAGGTTTTCCTTGTCTTAGCATATATTGATACTTCATTGAATTAATGCCATGTGTTAATGAGTTATATTTCTATTTCCATTTGGATGATTATGCTTTTCTCTAACAAATGCAGGAAAAATTGAGCCTTGACAAGACTTCCAAATCCGAAGCTACTATAGTACAAGGGGAAGTAAGAAAGAGAGTTGAAAGAATGAAGTATGACTTCAAGGGCATATGGCTAGAGTCCAAGATTTCTCTACTTTGGACAAGATTGTAGATAAAAACATGGTACATGTGGACTACGATGACTTCCAACAAAGGATGTTTGGAAATGCAACCACTCAACTAGCACAAATACTCACTCACATTGATCTAGCTCAAGTAGCAGGGTTGCCTCCCACACAATTATGCCTAGAAGTGGTTTTAGAAAGTGAAAAACATTATGACTCAGATAAAAGGATCATAGTTGGGCCAAAAGGTAGAGTCTTGGCCAATCTTATGGAAGAGTCCATTATAGGAGTATTTAACATTGCTCTAGATCATAGGTTAATTGAGGAGATAAACATTTGAGAAGTTATCAAGTTCTATGATGAGGATCCTAATAGAGCCTTGGATATGATGAATAGCTCCTAGATATTGAACCCCAAGCCCCACTATTCCAAGTTTCCTAAGCAACTACACATAAGTGATTTAAAGATGAAGAACCATGACGTCATAACTCTCCTGAGAAAAGTAATGGGAGTAGAAGAGGCTCATGTTTTCCACACTCGGATGTTCTACCCTATTAGACAAATTATGGGTGGAAAAAATTACCACTAGGCCAGGATCATAAGCAACAACTTGGATGCCTAGCTAAGGAGTGTGCAAGAGACCAACAAGTTCACCATGACCTCATACCTTGTATATATGTTGGCAAGTAAAACTAGGTATAAGGGTCTCGATTGTAAATGAATTGTGGGAAAGGATAGAATATGGGATATCTACCCACAATTGCAATATAAAACATCTACCCACAATTGCAATATAAGACAACTAATGACAGAAGAGCAAACAAGAAATTCTTCATGTATAGTCCTAGGTTGTTGCAAGATGCTCTCCATGTTAGAGCCTCTTTAGATGCAATGGACCTGATCAAATAGTATGGGTAGTGGTTCATTCAATTTCAAAGGTTCACATACATTTGGATACAAGGGTATCTTGCTATCCCTCTCAGATTTCCTAGATATCCAACTAATAAACTCATACTATTGGAGGTGACAAAGAAAATGGTAACCTTTGAGGCAATTTTATAGGACCTATATAAGAAGGGGTTGGGAGCATAATTTGCATTGAGAATTGGGACCCTAGAGGCATTCCCCTCCATCCAAAGTGCCAATATTCTAAGAAGGAGATGGCACAATTTGAACTATATTCTCACACCAAAAGGGACAACTTTGATCCTTATGGAAAGGCCCAAAGACAAGCCAACAAAGAATTTAGGCATAAGGATCATATTGAAGACTATTGGGCCAATTGCCAGGATGAATTTGAAGTCATTAGGAGGAGGTTCTCTACGTTACCTCTCAATTTGATAAGGATTTACAAAGTTACATAGGTGTTAGACTAGGTCCAAGATGATGATGCAAATTTGATTCAACACCATGATTTTGAGCCTTATAAGAACAATCCTTTAACTCAAATAAATTGGTTTGAGGAAGAAGTGAAAAATTTGGACTAGGTGATAGAGCTAGTAAAGAAATATTCTAGGCTATGGGTGAAACATAAAGTGTGGGAATTGGAGGCTAATGACACCAAATTCACTTATGACTTGATGGGAGATCTAGAATCCCAATATAAGGAGGAAGTTGAAGTTGATAAAGGCGAAAAAACTAAGTCTCATAATGGAGATGACCAAGAGGAAGAAATATCTCTAACTTTGAAGAGAAAAACAAGAAGCCAAACATATGTCAAGCTTGCTAAGAAGCAACTGAAGAAGGAGAAGCTTCACAAACGGCCAAGAAGAGAAAATTGGTTACAAAAGGTCAAAAGATGGCTAAGGCTAGGAAGAACAATACTACTATTGATGCTCCCTCTTCAGTTAAGGTTGTAGACATAGAAAGCTCAGGGGAGAAACCTCAAGTTTATGTTAGGAGAAATTCTCCTAAACACAAGACATCCCATGTAGCGAAGGTGAAAAATATAGAGGAGGTTTAGATTGAAGAGGAACCTATGGAAGATAATGAGAATAAAGTAGCTATAGGAAATAATTCTCCTTTTCTTTCTCCTCCTCACAGTACACACATTTCAGAGGAGGCAACCATTGAGGAGGGAAACATATCAAACAATCCTGAATGGAATGGGTCTGAGGATGAAGAAATATCTACTCCCCAAAGTGGAGAATAGGAAAATTTTATGGAATAAATTGGGAAATCAACCTCTGGAGCTCAAAGCAAGAATATTGAATTAGAATTGACTTAGGAGGAACCATCCAAGTCTCCAAAGAATGAAATGCTTAGTGAGCAAGATGATCGACATGAAATAGAGAAGAATGTAGAGGAAGTTGTTGATAGCCAAAATCAAGACAAGGCTAAACAAGAGGCTTCCTCTACCGAGTTAGAAATATAGCATCTTATTGTCCCTGATTGGCTAGAGAAGAGGCTTATTAAGAATCCAATAATAGTTCAAGAGGAAAATCCCATGTGGGACAAATTGTTAGAACAATGGGAACAACCTAAGCAAAGGAAAAGGGATAGAACAATTTCAAAATTTTCAAGAGATGAATTTAACAATAGATTTTTTCATGTGGTTGTTCCTACAAAGATCAAGTTCAAGGATGACATGAGGCCCACTGATTATAGGGTGAAAACTATTAATTTGGGTCCAACCACTAAGGAGCAAGAAAAAGAGGAATTTCAAGAATCATCCCAAGCCATTTTGAGTAGGCTTGATAAAGAAACTAAGGAAAAGGAGAAGTTTCAAAAGAAACTAAGTGATGTTACAAGTATGTTGAACACTTAATGAAGCCCTTGCAAACTATTGGTGATGGTGGTTCTTCAACTCCAAAATGATTGTTACCAAAGGAGGTTGTTTCAAAGATTGAAAAGTTGAAATCTTTAGTTCATAGCACCCAGGAATGGCTTCATGATGTGAGCAAGAGAGGTGATTAATCAATTGAGAAAATATTCAACATTCATTCCAAGGCTATTGGATTTCTAGAAGAAAACTTCCAATTTGCTACTAATTTCAATAATATTTATGAATCAATTGTTGACAAGTTGAATATTCTGTAGGTACCCAAG
Organism: Sequoia sempervirens; assembly: GCA_007258455.2. Classification (NCBI taxonomy): domain Eukaryota; kingdom Viridiplantae; phylum Streptophyta; class Pinopsida; order Cupressales; family Cupressaceae; genus Sequoia; species Sequoia sempervirens. Next base: position 796,796 of record VDFB02075321.1, read on the forward strand.
GAGGAATTGGTTAAAATGAACATCTTCACTTCTGATGAAATTGGAAAAAAATGGAGTGGCTAGAGATATGGAATTACAGAAAGGAACTCCTCTCTAAGGTCCTAAAGAAGATAATGAAGCTACAAGGGAAGATGAAAGAAATATATGATAGTTGTATCTCCTTCCTTGAAATCATGTTTGGAAGAAATAAATTTGGATAGAAAAATATGAATATCAATAGATTGCAAGAATGGTGGCATGGAATTTATGCTCCATATGATGGTTTTCCTATTGGCAAAGATCATTTGGAAGATGCAACTATTTACATTTCTAAGTTTGATATGTATCATGAGCTACAGGTTGAATGGGATACAATGATGCCCAAACATGTTGATGAGTTGAAATATCTTAAATTAAAAATAAAATTTATTCCAACTCTAGATCCAACTAATATGAGGGAAATATTAGAAAAATTCAAAGAATTATCCAGTAGGTTAGAGGCCAATAAGGAGGGAGAAAGTAGCCAACTTGGAGCCACCTAGGAAAAAGTGATAGTCATGTGACTTCACAGCTAAGAGGGACAACCTGGATTTTTGTGCCAACAAAGATACTACTTCTAGAAGGGTTTAAGCTGATGTAGGGCATATTTTAATTATTAAATTCTATAATTTTATTTTATAAAAACTCTCTAGGCCAACCTGTCTGGCTGACCTAATATTGTAACCCTAATTTTGGGCTGACCTAATGTAATATCTCTATAAATTAGGGCCTCGACTTCATTTGTAAGGGTTAGATAGTTGGAATAGCTAGAATTGAGAGTAGAGCTAGTATTTTCTGAGAGAAAGTGTTGAAACATTGTTAATACATGAATTGCTGCAAATCTAGGTGATTCAATATAAGTAAATAAATTGTTCTTTGGTGCTCTTTCTTGTGTAAATCACATTTGCATGGTTCTTGTTTTTCCAAATCTTTAAAAAAATTCTTTGAAGTTGTGGTTGCGTGTTATATTTTAGACTTAGATGTGATGCAATTCTATTAATGATTCAATATTTGAAGTGTTTAAGCAATCCTTGGTCCATAATTTTAGCAACTTGTTGATTGTAAGTTGCTGTGTAAAGTTAGCCTACACCTAAATATTGTGTGCTAAGTTCAATTGTGGGTATTTATTCATTCAAATTATAAAATAAGGTTGACTTGTGTGAATGCTCCATAATCTAAAAATCTTTACTACCTTAGAAGATTGCACTATTTCTACGAGATTGCAAGTTTAATCTAGATTTAATAGGAATTGGTTTTGGAAGGATTGGTCCACTTCAAATGTTTGATTGTTTGCATAGATGGTCCTATGTCTTAGTTTTAGGAATCTCTCTAAACCCTTTATCTTTTGTTATTTCTTTTAAATCTTGGTTAGTTTCAGGATTACAAAAGCATCAACATATATTGCAAGATCTGATGAATTTGAAGCTTCTAGTATTTGTTTTGTAAGGCCCCTTATGATTACCATCATTTTCACATTTATCACTAAGTTGTTTTTACATTGTCAAGACCAAACATTAGAGACCTTGTGGTTATCTCTTAATGAAGCTTGCTGATAGAGATTTACTTTTCAAGAGAGATAGGATATCATATTCTATCTAAATTGTTGTTGTGCAAAAAAAAACCATCAACAGATCCATTCATCCATCATTGCATCTATTCGAGGTATTGAAGATTTGGATTAGGTAATGCATGTTACTGTTTTATCATTTTATTTATCCAAATTTTTTGTATACATTGGTGAACCAGACATGAACCCTTACTTCTAACCCTTGTTCTTGTGAGTTTTTGTGAGTTTGATTTTGTGGGTCAGGGGTTTTCTAAAGAGGGCTTGGAGATCAAGTTTTTATAAGAGCTTCAAATAAAAAAAATAGCCTCACCATTGTGACCAGGAGGGCTAAGAGATGAAGTTTGACATATAATTTCTATGTTTTGATTACTAAAAAAAAATTGTTGTAGGATTACATGCACAAACTTGAAGTATATGCATATTTATCATAAAAATATAGACATACATACTCATGGCTAAAGTTTTTGCATACATATACACACTGTATATAGTTGTTTTAAATATTTTAGTTGTTTTTCTATATATATATATCACAAATTTGCTAAAGTTTTATCACTGTGTATTTTTGTTTGCCACTACATATACTTTTACGTATATGTTGTGAGTATACACCCACCATATATGTGGGTCTACAAACTCCTAAAATTTTCATTACATTTTTTTTAAAATTCATCTTCTAAAATCTACGATTAGATAACAACCTTCTATTCTTTTCATAAAATCTTATGTAGTTTTCTTTAAGATTTTTTTTAGACTTTTTAATAAAGAAAGAAATCCATTGCCTTATGTATTTGGTTATAAAATAGCTTTATTTTTTATTTAATTTTTTATTACTTTTTTAAAGAGTTTTTAGCTCCAAGTCATATGGGAGACCATGGGCTATGATAAAAAGATGTCCAACACTTGGTCACAACCCTTGGTCACGTGGGAGCTGAAATTTAGATGTTTAGGGGTTTAACCTAGCTCTTCCTTTTATGCAAATTCTTAAAATAGAAATTTTATTAAAATGGGCATAAATTTTGCATAACAGATCAGATTTTCAAAATTCAAAAAGAGTCAAAAAGTTGACATGAAAAAATTCGCAATGGTGTGAAAATTATTAGGTGACTATGCCATTTTTTAGGATTTTTTATCAGTCAAAGTCAAACTTGCATTTAAACTTCAAATGAGCATATCTTGAGCAAAATTGATCCAATTTCAATGATTTTTTTTTTTAAAGTGAATGAAATATTTTGAATTTTATGTTTATGCAATCAATTCAAATATATTAGGTCATAATAATTATATTTTTAATATAATTTATCTTTTTCACATGGATTTCTTTTATGCAAGTTTACTTGGTCTTTTCTGATTTGTTGGCTTGTACGTGCATCAAAGGAGTTGGTGTAGCATTTGGATTAGTCACAAAAAAAACTTGGAAAGTGAATAATTAGATGAACTTATTCCATATTTCATCTCTTAATCATTTTTGTCATTTATTTGGATTTGGTCTCTTAAAACAAATCCTTTCTTCAATCACATATCAAAAATCATATCTAAAATTAACCATTGTATTCCATCACATTTCGATTTTGAGATTTAAAAAGGAGTACTTCCATTGTTTGCTTCCACACATTTCATTTCTAAGGGAAATTAACAACTGCGAGTGTGAATCAAGTGGATGTGTGATAAAAAACACCTCACTTGGTTTGCTTTTGTCATACCCTTCTTAGGAGGCCTACTTGGAGCACACACCACTCCAAGGGATGACCTCGATTGAATTGTAAACAAAAAATACATGCTTATTTGGGAGTTAAAATCTTGTCACTCTTGGCTAAGCCCCAAGGAAATTTATACCTTTGGGAAGTGAAGGTGAAGGGTGGGTTACCCCTTTCTCCCAGCTATGTGGTAGGATTTTTCTTTCAAATCATCCCTAGTCAACCTTGTGCATCCTTGCTTGAGACCTAATTGGCCATACCCACTTGAATAGTTCTAGGACTTGTTGATGTGTCTTTTTCAGGTGAATTCTTTACCATCACATTCATAATTTCAAATTCAAACCTGATTATGAGTCTTGCATGTGTGATCATTTGTTTACAAATTTCCATATCAAGCTATAAGCACCAACACATAAACATATCATTTTAACCATCCATAACCTTCCCAAAAATTCACTAATCATCCTACATAATCCTAACCATTCCCTAAGAACCTAAAAAAGTCCATGAAACTCTCAAAGCCAAAAATTTCTTCATCCCTATCATCGACATCACTTTCTACTAAATCTTCATCTAAACCTAAATTGATAATGACACTTAAAGGAGTCCCTAATGACATTCCTCCAATAAAACCAAAATTTGTACTTAAGGGAGCCCCTAATCACATTCCACCACCTAAACCAATAATCACACTTAAGGGAGTCCAAACACCATTCCAACCTCAACACATTCAACATCAATCCTATGTGTCACCTTCATCATCATGCCAACCTTACCCATCTACCTATCATGTCAATGCCACATCAACATATACACCCATATCACAACAATAACATAGGATCCCAAGTCCTCGGTAACAAAATCAAGATCCTTCCAATTCTCATGTGCCATTTGATAAGCGGAACAACAAATCTAGTTCATGGGTGATCCCACAAAGGCAGTTTACAATTTCTGGGAGATTCTATTTTTTGTTGAAATCACATATTTTTAGAAAATATAATGATTTAAGCCTTAAAAAGTTCCATTTAAAGCATTCCAATTGAAGACTCAGTTTTGATCAAACTACCTTAGATCAAACCCCCTTGGATAGAACCCCGCTAATTTTAAATCATACCTATAATAGTCTCCTTTAGACCTATCAAAATGTTGATAAAAACCACTTTTGATTTACCTTTTGCGAAATAAAATGAATTCATTTAATTTTTTTTTTAAAGTGTGTAGTACTTATTATAAGCTTCCCAAAAAGTATAATTTTAAATAAATTTAATTTTATTATTATATTTATTTTTTATTTCTTGTGAATGTAGGTTTTTCACCTAAAATCAAGCTCTTTATTCTGCACATGTGGAAAAATAGAAGATTATCAATTTTTTTTTTTTAAAAATATGAGTGCACCAAACATTGAAGTCCTTGATCCAAAAAAGAAAAAAATGAATTTCGATACATACAAAAAAAATTATGTGTTATATAGTCTGCCTATTTCTAAATTGTAAATTTTTTGACTTCAAAACTTGATTAAGGAAAAAAAATTCAATAAAACACTATGAAACCAATTGGAAGCACTAGATATCATAGTTACAAACCAAAATTTGAAAATATTCAAATTTTATCATTCATGGAAAAAATGTTGTGTTATACAGTGAGCATCACTCCTTAAAAATGGTGTTTACTGAAAAAAAAACTAGTTTTCGAAGGAGATGGGAAAATAAGTACAATATGATTCCAAAAATTTTGAAAAAAAAAAATTTAGAATCTACAATTTTTTTTCACAAATCACTAGTTTTCATCATCTTCAAATTACTCATGGTTTAGCCACTATAAGTGTCTGAAAGTGAAGATTTAGTTAGAAAAAATTAGTTCAGTGTCTAGTTTGGACAAAAATTGTAAACCAGTATTGTGGGATCACCCTCATGCACCCTATAAGTTTATCATACCACCATCCAATAAAATTCCTATCCCTAATACACCATTTCCTAGTCATAATCCATTGTCCTCTTCACCTTCTAACCCATCAAAATTTTCATTACTCCCACCATCATCTAATCCTCCATCAAATCTTCACCCAAATTTCAAACATTTTAAAATTAAACCTATGGAATTACCTAAATCCACCCATCCACCTACCAAAGAGTCTTTAAACACCATGCCCATTTTTACAACCCCATCATGTAGTCTCCCTCTTGAGCTTATTCAAAAGTCTCCCCTATTAAGCCGAAGTCAACCTCCATCATGTCTCCATGTTGTTGACCATCTAGAATAGGTTGAGCCTACTCAAGAGTCATCCCCTTCCACCTCATATAATGAATCCTTACCATCTAATGATTCCATCATATCCAATTATGTTCTACCATCTCATGATCAAGATATTCTTTCCACAAAATATCAGAATTCCCTTCCTCATCAAGATCATGATACACCTCTATTCAAGGATACCCTATCATTCCATGATGATTTTCATCCTTCTCATGATCAATATTTTCCTTGCATACCACTTCATTATGGTTCCATACTTAATAAAGATCAAGCTAATCCATATCCTACACCTAGTGATCCTTTTCCAAGTCAAGATCAAAGTACCCCATCATCCCCATGTCAAGATCCTATCACCCATCTTAATTCCCCTCATGATCTGAATCCTCCTCAAGAGTCTATCACCCCTATTCAATATATCTATGAATCCAAAACCTATAAAATGGTTTCCTCCACCTTTATCCACATTTTTTTACTTCCAACACCTATCCTTTCATCCATATCATATCCTCCCCAAAATTAACTTGCATCTTGTTTCATAAACAATACATATCCTGGTGGAAAATGAATGTTTCAAAGTATGAACTAACAAGGAAAAGGATTAGGCCTTCATGGACAAGGTATCCTAGAACCCCTTTATATCCAATAGAATTCATATTATCATGGCCTTGGTTATACACCTCATTCACAAGAAATTGGTACTTGTTGTAAGTCTAGATTCCATAAAAATAAACCTAAGTATCCTAGTCCATAAAACCTTCCATCTATCTTAGGTCCTTATCCTAGTCCATCAAAACTTTGATCTATCCTTGGTCCTTATAATCCAAACCCTATTCCTTCAACCCTTCCATCCATATTGGGGCCCTACATCTCTCCATCTCCTACTCATACAAAATAGCAAAGGAAAACATCCTTGTTTCCCTCTCAAAATTCTACCTACATTAACCCATCGATAATACCTCCTTATCATTCATCTCAATACACCCATCCCATTTCTCTTGGAAGAAATTTGGGTGCCAAATGTCAAAATATTCCATATCAAAATCCACATATATCAAAGGATCAACATGTCTCCTTGAAGAGACATACAAAAATAAAAGAAAATAGGATCCAAAGTAAAAAGAAAAAAATCAAAGGCCACAAAGGTCCACAAAGCAAAAAAAAAAATCTCAAAGGCCACAAAGGCCCACAAATCAAAAAACAAAGTCAAAAGCTATGTGGATTCCTAAAAATATCATAGAAGAAATAAAACCTAAATTGGCATCCAAATTTGTTAATCCAAAAGCTTCCTCCAATCGTCCATCTAAAAACTTGTCACCTTCAACATCCATTTTCCTCCATCATTCCACCACCCTTCAAGGTGTCTTTCGATGTTGATCTTTCATCATTTCCATCTATCCATCAACAAGCCTTCCAACCTCCTATCCATGATCCAACATCCATCCCTAATTATCCTCCTTTAATCCAAACCTTTGGATAAGTCCTTAGCTTCTTCCATCATGTCAACATTTATGAGTCTAATTCCCATTTCCATAGTTTATTAGAGAACATATTCAAGGGATATTATCCATGAAACTTTATGCTTGAGTGCTTCCTCTGTATTCCTATCCAAATCCTATCTTCCATATTCCTCTTGCAATTTACGCTTGGGGGCAAGTTTCATCCATCCTATCATTAATATCCATTATCCTCTTTACGTTCATCCTTTACCTTTCCACCTTTGATCTTGACAAGGCTAGGATCTTCTTGAACTTTATACATCTCATCCTATACACTTGATCCTTATCTTCCATGCCATATCCTTTACCTTTTCCATATTACATCATTCTATCTAAATACATCCTTTCTTCCCTTCCTTGGTCTTGATGAGGAATAGGGAAAAAATACTTAGGAATTTTTGCCCATATCATATCTAGTTTATCTTGACCATCCTATTCATAAACTTATCCTTGCATTATTCCATTAAAATATCCTAAAAAAATCCCTAAAAATCATAAAATATTATGAAAAAAATCCCTAAAAATCATAAAATGTCCTAAAAAAATCCCAAAAAAAAAAATATTATAAAAAATTTCCAAAAAAAATCAAAATATCCAAAAAATACAAAAAAAATGGAAAAAGTTCATAAAAAAAAAGATACGAAAAAAATAAAATAGCCAACAAAAATCTAAGCAATAAAATCAATCCATCCAATCGCTTCTTCTAATTTCATCTAATCAATCCATCACCTCAATACAATCATCCAACCATTCAAACAACCAATCATCAACATCAAATCCATTCATCCATACATCAAATCACTCAAAATTAATCCAAGCATCAATCCAAATGCAACTCATCATCAATCCATACCAATCAAGTCAATCAATCTTGTCAAATTATCCAATTGCATCTATGCGAACCCCAACCTAGGTACCTACAAAACAAGGAGAATAAACACCTCAAGTTAGATATTGCAAGTCTAAACAAGGAACTCCCATGAAATCCATTTACAACTTCAAACTAGGAATGAAAATAACCAAGAACACAATGAAAATGATAAAACAAAAATTGAATCCTAATTAGATGTGCAAACTCATGATCCCATGGGTGAATTGGTGCCAATTTGATGTGAAAATTGGCCCTTTCCCAATTCCTATGATGAAATCTTGATACGTTGAAGATGATCTTGATCCACTTTGATGAAAGATGAGAACTCCAAGCCAAATCTGCAAAAAGCCTAGCTAGGAATTCAATGATGGATGGAAATGGCTAAATATTTTAGCATAGTAACTTTGCAATGTTTGTGGATCCTAAAATGAGGATATAAGCATTTTATTTATAGGATTTCAAGATGGATGAATGTTCAAATTTGAGCAATGTGGGACTAAAATTCATCCAATGATATGGTGCCACTTGTCAAGCTATGAATGGATGGACGATGTGCAAGATTTGGGGTTTGTGCCAATAAATGCCAATATTTGAAATTCAAATTTGTTGAAATGACATGCAAGAGGGAAGGGAAAATACAATAAATGCCACTTGGCTCAAGGCAAAGGACATGTAAGAGGAAGTTATTGCATTGTTGGATGTACATGTTGACTTGGAATTTTTGAATTCAAATTAAGAGAATATTCCAAAAGATGCCATGTGAGGAAAATAGGGATTTAATAAATGAATTAAATCTATTTTCATGTGAAACTTGCATTATCTAGAGGATGTGACATGAGATGAGGTTAAATTCATCAAGGGTTAATTAATTTAACAGGAGATTAGATTATGTGACCTATTTGACTCAAATTTATGGGTTTATTTAAATCAAATAAGAGAGGAATATGATAAGAGGCTAATTAAATAAGGATTTTGATTTATTTAATTAAAAGGGATGGTGTTAGATTTAATCAAATAAATTGATTATTTAATTAAATAGGAATAATTAGATCAGATGGATTGATTTAATTAACAAAAGGAATTGACTTAATAAGATAAAATGATTTATTCGATTAAGGGATGAAAATTGATGAATTTAATCAGATAGGGGAATTTGATTAAATGGTTAGACCGAGGGATGATTCAGGAAGAAGCAATGTTAGTAAGTCAGGATCAAATGCACGATGTCAATCAATATATTTTACGTGTCTACATTTTGCCCCTCTTTGAAGCAATGCACTCATTGCATTGGTTCAAAGAATAAACGATCTCGATCCAAGTGAAATTTTTTTGATATTTAAAAACTTGCCCTAGTGCTGCATGTTAATAGAAAACATGCCATTATAATGCCCCCTCGAGAGATCAGATGAAAATTTTAACTTTTTGTGTGATCTCGCGAGAAAAGATGACAAAGTACCTGACAAGTCCAAAAGGGGTCCAAGAGGCTAAAAACATGTCTAAATGTAATAAAACGATGAAAAACAAGCCTCAAACAAACAAAAATAGGTTTGGGGGTCCAAAACCTTAGTAGGATAGCCATTTAGAGTTGAAAAACCCTAATTTTTAGAATTAAAAGGGGCCCGAGGGGTTACTTTCAAGTCATTTTCACACACCTCTGCTAGCAAAGTTTGAGATTCGAGCTTTGACCTTCCAACGATATGGCACAGCGACAGCTTCCCCTACACATTTCAGACTGAGTTCAAACCTACCAGCAGCCACTTAGCATTGGGGCACCGGTATGTGGCCCTTACTGAAGCCTCGTATTTTTTTTTAATGCATTAATTACTGCTTCAAAAGAAGAGCTCGCCTCCAACAGTGCTATATAGTGCCACTTGGCATTTAAACTTTTCCGCACTAGGCCAATTTGTACCATAGCGGGGCAATTTGGAGTTTAGAAACTCTATCACTAGGCTTGGGCTCGGTGGGCCGGTTTGGGAAAAGTGTGCAATGATGGCACCCTTTTCATGCAAACTGTGACACTGGAGGTTAAAGTGCACCGTGTCGGTGCATTTTTTCTATTTTAGGGCTCCAGTGTCAGAGTTTGAGTAAACTCAAACTGTAATGCAATCACAAACTACACTGCTAGGGACGAGCTTGGAGTGTTCGACCAAGAAATTTTCAAAATTTTTAATATGGTGACTTTCCTTGATGCAGGATGAGCCGAGAGAGCTCTACTCTTAGGAGCACTAGTCACGTGATTTGGCTAGCATCCTACAGGACCTAAGTAACAGAGACCAGGATCAATTGGGAGTTGTAGGATTTTGGTACATTACATATGCAGTGCCCATGTGCACCCACCTCAGGATGTTGTCAGCATTGGCTGAGAGGTGGCATAGTGAGACATTGTCATTTCATCTTCCCATTGGCAAGGCGACTGTCACCCTAGAGGATGTTTGGCACATTCTTTAGTTGCCTATTCATGGCCGTCAGGTGATATATGACATGGATGAGGGATGTGAGTGCTACATCAGAGTCCTCACCACTTAGGACATTATCTACTATGAGGGACAGATTGAGCTCGAGTGGTACAGGGTTATCACACCTCCCTTCCACTAGGCAGTTGCAGCAATCATTTCAGGTTTAGTTGCCCTAGACAGACAAGTGCGGTACTTTAGTCCCAGTTGGGGTTATTGCTGGGAGTGGATGGTCTAAGACAGGCTAGTTCATTTCACATGGGGACCTATCCTTCTAGCCTTGCTCTACAGGGACTTACATGAGTATGTTTACATGGATGGCAGAGTGCTGGGGGCTGGAGTGACACTTCTTCATGTTTGGGCATGGGAGCACATTTCTATGCTACGTCCATAGGTTGTTCTAGTTCTGATGGGGGTAGAGGATGTCCTTGTGGTATGATACAGAGGCAATGTGTCCTTCACACACACTGGCGAGCATGTGATCCCCTACTAGAGGTGGGTCCTAGACGAGATGCTTTTTTTACTTGGTGCCCATACCTTGGTTAGCTTGGATGGGCCGACGATGCTGCCCAACTCTTTTACTGCCACCAGGATCGATATATGTAGGGGCAGAAGCACACGATGATTGAGAGGTACCTACTTGGGTGTGTACAACATCAGTTTGGAGAGCCACAGGATTGGCCCGATGATGGTTATGTAGCTATCTTTGCACGCAACATGACACAGATAGCATGGGAGCATGGTATTCCTACCTTTGAGGCAATTGATAGCTTTAGGTAGTTGGTAGCCTGATTGTGGGCTTATGATCAGGGCTTGGTAGATCTAGGGACCACTCAGGCCTACAGGGATTGGTTCAGACCTCCTCTTTGGTTGACCGTTCCAAGCGAGGATCTAAAGGTGCATAGGGTCAAAGGCAGAGGATGAGGGTGAAGACCAAGGGTTGAGATTTGATAGGATCCACTAGGGGTGCCCCCAATTCTGCTAGGTTAGGGAGATGTCCACATGCAAGATCAGCAGATCAGCAGCAGGAGCTGCTAGTCCCACCACCACGAGTCGGGGGTGATGATCAAGTTCACGTACAGCCATGGGTATAGCCATAGGGACAGGTAGACTGTCAGGATGCATTGATTGCATAGTTGCAGACTCAGGTTCAGGCACTGACAGTGAAGAGAGAGTAGGCAAGGGCTGAGAGAGAGCAGATCAGAGCAGAGAGGGATCAAGCTGTGTAGTAGAGATAGGTTGTAGAGCTACAAGAAGCCATTGAGCTAGGCCACAGGCAGCAGATTGAGAGTATGACAACCTCCTCCTCCTAGGGAACAGTGCCAGTATGATCTTATAGGGATGCCATCCGAGAGATAGAGTTCTATTGTCGGGCTTACCATGACACCATACCTAGAGCAGATTCAGTCCTAGAGTACTCAGAGTGGGCCAGCCAAAGACCACTAGAGGGTCACGGTGACAGGGTTGAGGGCAACATTCACAGAGATCGATCTTGATCCAGCTGATATACCTTTTGTGCCTTATGGGCTCATTTTTGATAGCCCTGATGGGCCTTTTGTACTGATTGACATATATGTGTACAGTGATCCAATTTATTCTTGTACTATGACAGTGACATAATTGATGATATATATGAGCCGATTTTGATGTGATATACTGTGTTCTCCTTTAAGTTTGGACAACTTGTTTCTATATGCTTTACAGTGATGTCCTATGGATGCATTTATTTCTAATGATGTTTATGCAATTATTATCACTAACAAATCTATATTATGTTCACCTATGATATGATGTGCAACAGTGTTAACTATATGATGATTTATTTTATGCTAATGCAACATGTAAAATGATATGATCTATGGTCTATGCAATGATGTGTGGAATATGCTTATATATGAGATGATTTATGGATGGATGTGATATGATGTGATGGTCATGATATGATGCAAATGAAATGGTTTTATGAGATGCTTAGAATAAAAAATGTTATTATCCTAAATGTAATAAATGATGATGTATGTGATGCAATGATATGATATGATGATGTGTAATGTGAATGTAATGTGATTATATGATGTCATTTATGTTATGCAAGTATGCATGCTTAATGAATTAAATGCTTATATACCTATTGTTTATGATTATGAAAAATGACTATGGAATGCTTTTGTAAATGCTATGTGATGGTTTAGATGGTACTATGAATATGGTTGTGAAATGCAAATGAATGTTTATGCAATGATCAATATAATGCCATGAGATGCAATGTAATGGGTGAAATGCAATGACATGGATGCATCTATTTATGAAGAATGTTTACGATAAACTATTTATGATGATTAAAATGAAATGCGTACGTTTCCTATATGATATGTTTATGCAATATGTTAATGATTTGTGGATATAGGATCGATGATGATGATGGTGATGATGATCAACTATCATAGTACCTTGTTAGTACGGTTAGTAAGAAAAGAAGAAATCATTTCAACAAGACACACGATGATGCAAATGCAGATGATGGTGATGATGATGATTACTTGCTAAGGAATTGGAATTTTCAAAGGGCCAGATTTTCTTATGTTTGATAACACACGTGGTATGATACATCAAGGTATAGAAAACTAGGATGGTGTTGTACCCAGTGTGATGGACTTTGACTTGACAATCAGATAGGAGTATTCTTGTTCACACCTGACATACAAAAACCTTGCTAGGATATATTTTAGAAGTTTCAGACACCTCAGACCAAAACACAGAAAGGTAAACCTATTCTTGTAATAGTCAACAAGTTTCCCTAGACCTCTTGCATACATTCCTAACAAAGCAAGTATTCACATTACAAGAACATCCAATAAGCATAGTAGACAAAAGATAATGATAATTGTCCCATTCCTATTTCTCTAAATCCTCTACCTTGGGATATCATCGAGAAGTACTTGGAATGAATGCAAGTAAGATAAATCAAAAGATAAAGACCAAGTAAGCAAACAAATTGATGCTCTTCAATACCGCTAACGAAAAAATGATGTGTTTTCTAAAGATAAAAACTAAAACTTATTGCAAAAAGATAATGCCCATTGTAGGAAGGATTCATCCTAGGAAATGTTAGTGGATGGCAGCATGTCATTTTGTTTACCCAAAGTTCTCTAAGGGATGATTGATATGGGACCGATTCAGATGATGTGTTACTGATACAAAGAGGTGACCAATTTTCTTACACACTGTCTTAGACTTCAGTCTTGACATTTGGATTTCTACTTTTTAAGCTGCTGGACTTGTTTCCAATTGTTTCACCAAAGGTTGAGGGTGACGATTCATTTATTATGAGTGATGCTTATTGCGGGTGTAAGCGAGATGAGGCAGATGGATTTTTTCACATATTTGGATGTTTTTGCAATGTTTTGAGGCTATTTTTGGTATTTTTTGAGATTTTCAAATGTTTTGATTTTCAATTTTTTAATGTTTTTGAGATTTTCTAAGATTTTGACCAAGAGACTAACCTAAAGACCTATCCTAGGGGCCTCGGGGGCTAATCAACAGATTAGCCTTGCCTACGTTATACACGCATAGACCATGTAGTTCAACAAGATGACCTTGATCATTTTACAGATGGAAATATACATGATGAGATGTCAGTTTATTATGATGGACTCCTATAGGACTGACCTAAATGTCTCGGGGGATGATCAAAGATCAACCTTTCCTACGTTCAAGCTCAAAGACTATGTAGTTTGACAAGACAACCTTGTTTTTGACTTTTTAACCGACTTTTTGACCTATTTTTGGATTTTGATATGTTTTTATGTTTTTGAATTTTTTGGTTTTCTGATGTTTTTGGATTTTCTGATTTTCTGATGTTTTTGGATTTTTTGAATTTCTCATGTTTTTGGATTTTCTGATTTTTTTATGTTTTTGGATTTTCTGATTTGAGGACTTTAAGAATATACACAAATCTGATCTTGATAAGAACATGCCCCCAGCGTGATGCAATAGACTACCCCGATAAAGGTAGGACAAACTAACCTTGAGGATGGGCCGAGTAGTACTAGGAGGGATCATGATACGAATATAGGACCAAGCTATGGTGTAGATGCGAGTGGATGAGTGATGGATGGAGACTTGAATGCGATGGATGATGAAGCGAAATGGAGGGATGATGTCAAACAAGCCATAAAGGTCCTGGTGGATGGAAAGTGCTTATTTACGCAAGGCATCTATTTGCCAAGTTTTCACCAAAGTACTTGCCCAAAGTGCCACCAAAGTGGTTTTCACTATAGGATGATTTTTTTGATCCTTTTTCCAATTTTTTTGGATTTTTTTGTTGCCACCAAGATGCCTGTTTTCCAGGTTTTCACCGAAGTAACCATTTTTTCATGACATTTTTTGATTTTTTTAAATTTTTGGTTTTATACCCTAAGAGAATTAGGCATAAATTTTTTGAGATGGGAGCTATTCATGGACTCCTGTAGAGGTTCCCCTTCGGGTGTTGATAGCTGATATGCCCCTGATTTATAACTTGCTATTATAACAAATGGTCCTAACCAATTAGGTTCGAACTTGCCTTTGTTGCTTGGGTTTGGGACATTCTTCTAATTTTCTTTCAAGACCAGTTCTCTGACTTGGAAAGTCCTACTTTTGATTTTCTTGTTGTAGCTCCATTTGAGTCTATTATGATAGACTTGCAAGTGATTTAAAGCATCTATTCATTTCTCATCCATTAACTCCAGCTCATTTAGTCTTGAAACCCGGTAGTCTTCATCAGTGATAAGGTTTTGTAGTGATATTCTGAGAGATGGGAGCTCGATCTTAATGGGGAGTACAACTTCTGATCCATAGACCAAGGAGAAGGGGGTGGTGCCAGTGTGTGTGCAAATGCTGGTTTGATAATCCTAGAGGGTAGAATTAAGCTACAGATGCTAGTCACGACCTACATCATTGACTATTTTCTTGAGGATTTTGAGGATGGTTTTGTTTGTGGCTTCTGCTTGGCCATTGTCTTGGGGATAATATGGGGTGAAAAAGAAATGTTGGATTTTGAATTTCTTGCACAAGTCGCAAACCTCCTAGTTCTTGAATGGTGTCCCATTATTTGAGATAATGGCTTGTGGGACACCATAATGATAGATGAGATAGTTCAGAATGAATTTTGAGATCTGATTCCTAGTGATATACATCATGTGTATGGCCTCCACCCACTTTGTGAAGTATTCTGTTTCCGTTATGATGAATTTGTGGCCATTGGATGAGGTGGGTGTGATTTTCCCAATGAGATTGAGTCCCCACTGCGAAAAGGGCCATGGTGTGATAATTGGATGAAGCTCTTGAGCTGGAGCATGGATGAGGTCCCCATGCTGCTGACATTGTAAACACCTTTTAGCATGATCATGTGCTTCTCTTTCCATTGTGGGCCAATAATACCCCATCCTCAGCAGTTTCTTGGCTATGGTCATTCCACTCGAGTGTGAACCACACATACTATTGTGTACTTTGGTTAGAGTGATTAATGCCTCCTCAACATTTAGGTAGCATAGCAAGGTACCTTCTATGCTTCTACAGTATAAGGTATCACCTAGGATGAAAAATCTAGATGACGTTTTGATAAAGGTTCATTTTAGGTTTGATGGGAGGTCAGCTAGTATGACTCCTATGCGAAGATATGTGTAGATGTCATGGTACCAAGGATCACTAGGACCAACGATTTCACACATGAATTCTGATTCTAGTACCTCAAATGCGGGAATGAGAAGCTGCTCAATCAAGAATTCACATTTTGGCATGTTATGAGGAATGTCTAATAGGGACCCAATTGTAGTCATGGCGTCTGTTGCTCTATTGTTGGTTCTTGGAATTTTCTCAAATGTTATGTCAATGAAGGGTTCCTTTAGAGTCTCCACCAATTTCTTGTATGGAGTGAGCTTATCATCCTTAGTCTGATATTCATTATTGACCTAATTTATGATCAACTGAGAGTCTCCATACACCTTGAGAGCTATGATGTTCCATTGCACTGCTATCCTGAGGCCTATAGTCAAAGCCTCATATTCTACTATGTTGTTGCTGTAAGGGAATGCCAATATGTATGACTTCAGTATGCAATCCCCTTGTGGGGTGATGAAGAAGACACCAGCTCCTGATCCATGTTGTGTGTATGAACCATCAAAGTATAGTTTCCAATGGTCAGTTATGTTGAGGTTAAAGATGGATTCATCTGGGAATTTTGAGACAAGAGGGTTCTCAGAATAAATGGGTGCTTCTACTAGTTGATCTTCAATAACCTGTCCCTTGATTGCTTTCCTCTATACATACTCAATATCATACTCTAATAATATTAGTACCCATTTTCCCATTCTTCCTGTAAGCATTGCCTTTGATAGGAGATACTTGAGGGGGTCAATTTTCGCAATGAGCTTTATCTTGTGTGCCAACATGTAATGGCTGAATTTTTGGGATGCAAACACTACTACGAGGCAAGATTTCTCGATGAATGAGTAGTTTAGATCATGACTGACCATTGTCTTGCTGATGTAGTAGATGTCCCTCTCTATTTTGTTTTCATCATGCTAAGCTAGGAGAGCTCCAAGGGCTACTGCTATTGTTGACACATATAAGATCAATGGCTTTCTTGGGATGGGTGGCATTAAAACTGGTGGTGTCAGTAGGTATTCCTTGATCTTGTTGAATGCCTCTTCACATTTTGTATCCCATTTATATGATATCCCCTTGTGGAGTAGGTGAGAATATGGATTCTGCTTGTTCGCCAATTGTGCTATGAGTCGTTAGATGGATTGGAGCCTGCCTTGGAGAACTCTTAGTTGTTTTAATGTGTTTGGTGCTTCCATATTGAGGATTGCTTTCACCTTTTCCAGATCCACCTTGATACCCCTCATGGAGACTATGTATCCTAAAAATTTACCTGATTGTATGCCAAAGACACACTTCTTGGGATTTAGTCTGGCTTTGTATCCCTCCAATCTATCAAAGATAGCACTTAAGGTTGCTATATGATATTTTCTTTTTCTTGATTTGGCTAGGATGTTGTCGATATAGTCTTCAACTATTTTATGAATCATGTCATGGAAGATCAATGTCATGGCCCTTTGATATGTTGCTCCTGTGTTCTTTAGGCCGAATGGCATCATATTCCAATAGTATGTCCCCCATGGACAAGTGAAAGTTGTCTTTTGTTGATCCTCTTTTTCTATCATGATCTGATTGTATCCTGAAAATTCATCCATTAGTGATAGCATCTCATGTCCTGCTGTCATGTCTACTATCATGTCAATGTTAGGAAGCGGGAAATCATCTTTCAAACATGCTTTGTTCAAATCTCTGAAGTCTATACAGATTCTAATGGCTCCGTCAGGATTTGAAATAAGTACTAAATTTGACACCCATTTTGGATAATTGATTGGTCAGATGAATCCTGCATCTAACAAATTTTTGAGCTCCATTTTGACCAATAAGGCGATTTGAGGATGCATTTTCTAAAGCTTCTGTTTGATCGGCTTTGCTTCTGGATAAACTGCTAAGTTATGAACCACAGTCTCTGGGTCAAGCCTTGGCATGTCATCATAACCCCATGCAAAGTTTATTTTTCTTTCCTTGAGGAATGTTGCTAGGAGTTCTTGCTCTTCTGATAATAGTGATTCCGCATACAATGTGATATGCTAGGTCTCCTTTGTTCCTAGGTTGATAGGATTGTACTTTTTGGCCATGACTGCTAATTTCTCTTGATGAATAGCTCTTAAGGGAAGATTGAATCCTTCATCCTTGGGTGCCTCAGGGAGGTTTTCACTATTGGATACGTCCTTTATTTTTACTTTTTTCTTGTCAGAGAGTGCCACAATGTGGTTTTCACTCAAGGACTTGGATATGATTCTTAGTTTCTCACTTTTGCGAATGAATAATTCAATCGTTTCCCCATAATATGCATGTGTGTCCAACTCTATTATAAGGCTTGCTTTGTGATCCCTATCTAGAATGTTATCCCTCAATCCCATGAATTCTGAGAACACCTCATCATTTTTGAATGTATCAAGAACTGGTGATCCTCGTAGGTCATGGTCAATGTGTTGGAGATAGACTAGTTGAATCTCATGATTTTTTTGGTTTGGCTCAAAGGATATGGTTACAAAGGTTACAAAGGTTTTTTTGGCTCTTGTGTCCCAGAATATTATAAACCCATAAAATGTGTATAAGGAGGACATATGAATAAATCTCATGTTGAGTCTACACGTGTTAACAATTCTTGTGAAGTTCAAAAATCTAAGCAACAAAAAAAAAATGCACTAATTCCAATAGTGTAAAAATTTATTCTCATTATGGACGTCATGGTCATCTTTCTAGTACTTGCTTTGATATACAACCTTGTTCTTCATGTGGTCAACATACTCATAATTCCTTTCATTATTTTCAAAAGAAAGAACAAAAACATATATTATGTGTTGTTAATCCTTTGTTTAAACCAGTCACAAGGAAGACATTAGATGCTTCTTCAGATATTTTAATTGTTCCATCATTGAAAAAGATTGAGCCAGATGCTCAAAATAAAGTTATGGTTAGTGAAGCTACTATTGGCAGTGACAAGAATGTTGGTAATGCCATTGTTGATTATCATATTGTTGGTGATGACAATTTTATTGATGATAATAAGAATATTTTTTCTAAAAAATGTTGATTATGTTGAGTATGTTGGATATGCAATTTATAATGAGTATGATGACAGTGGTCCTTATTAATGTTTTGAGGCTATGGAGATAAAGAATTTTCCTCTTGTTTAGTCACTCCACCAAGGAGATCATGTTGTTGACATTTTCCTCTCATCTGCCAAGGGGTGAATTCACTCTCATGGGTTAAAATTCTGCCATTAATTCTAGTATGGATTTTACTACTTATGTGTTTATCCTAGCTTACCTTTTTGGCCTTTCTCCTCTTAAATTTCAACAATAATTGTAAAGAATTAAATACAATTAATGTGGATTGGAGGATGCAAAATACTTTAGCAATTAATCAATTATGAGGTACTAATTTTGGTGGTTATGTGAAATAGGTGTCTTGAGGTCAAGAGGACAAGTGATGAATATTTCCTGGAGGATTCATGTGATCTTTTGGTTTCCATTAGTTATTGTCTTTTAGTATATATTTAGTAATTAGTTTTGTAATTGGGTTGTAATCAGTTTTGGGACTTTAGAAAATAGTGGCCAAAGGCAACCTCACTATTTTTAGAACTAATTAAGTAATTCTAGTCATATTATTACAAACTATGGACATAGTTATTTTAGACATTTTGTTTTGTATTTAGATATATATGTATATATGCTCTCTTATTTGAAAGAAAATCTTCAGTTCAAATTTAATATAAGCATAAGACTATTATAAAGTTAGCAGCATTGAATTTGTGTATTTTTTGATTTTATCCTTCAATCGACTTGTAGGGAGTTAGGACTTGCTCCTTAACCAACGATTGGATTTATTTTATTGTTATGTTGTGAGGTATGATTTATATTTGTTCATTGATTCTATGTGCATGCTATTAATTCATTGAGTTCAATAATTTTGTATGTGTATTATTAATCTGTTAAGTTCAGAGATTCTATAAGTGTGTTATTTTTTAAGTGTGGTGTATGCTTTCTTTTAAGGAGATCACTAATGTGTGGAGAGGTCACAAATTTTAGGGATAATTCATGTATGTGAAATTACAAAAGATACACTATTCTTAGAGAAAATAAATGATCTACATAGTTTTATCAAATCTTATCATCAAGATACCATAGGTCCTATTGCCTAGTTATTTTAGCTTATGTTGCCAAAGTTGTTTAAATTTAATTTTAGTATTATATCTTTTCCTTTAGACCTAATATACCATTTAAAGTATTGTGGTGATTTCAAGACATTGATTTTAAGCATTTAGAAGTAAAATTCAAAGTGTTTGTTGATTTGAAACAAAAATGTATTGATTAAAAATATGATTTAATTAAGTTTCAATTTCAATTCTAAATGCATTTCATAAACACTCATCTTTCTATCTCTATCCCTTTGGAATATAATCACAACACCTTTCATGAGCTTACAATCCTTGAATTGACACTTAGGAACAAATTGAGCAAGTCAACACTAAGATCCTAAGGAATAATTTAATTACATGTTAAGCCTTTTCAAAAGAATTATAGGAATAATTTACCCCCAACATTGATCCATAGTTTTTTCCAAACATTTTGTCACTATTGTTGAGGAAAGGTGTTAAAGGCCTAGAAGCCTAGTGAATTGAGTTAGGACTAGTGTGCCAAGTTGAAAATCCATGTGATTTCCAACCTTGCCTAGGTGAGTACCCTTGGTTTTCTCTATCATAGATCATATAGATGCATGAATCATAGTAGATATAGTAGAGGAATATTTGTTAAGAAGGATATAAGAAATAGTTCACAACAAGAAAACCCACAAAACAAATTAAAATCATTAATTGTGCACATACCATCTAAGAAATAGTTAGTTGAACCAGATATTGAGAGATGTTTCATTGAGTCCAACAATTTCAAGTCTCCTTCTAGTAGTCAATAGGAGTCATTTGAAGAATTATATAATTATTTTTCTAAACTATTTCAAGAATCTTATGAAATTTGAAGTGGGAAAGCTATCATACATAAAGACCCCAAATTATTCTCATCCTTTTATACCCCTTTGGCATTTGAAACCATGGAGAACAACAACGACAACAATAAAAATGATGAAAGATCATTGGCCAATAAAAATCATGTTTCCTTTGAGTTTCCCATTACACATCTAGAGGAGGATGCTCCCATGAAGAGCATACCTCACTCTACCTTGCCTATCTTTTGAGGTATTTCTATGGAAGACCTTGAAGCTCCTTTTTTAATTTGATATTTTATGTCACAATTATGATTATCACAATGATGCATAGAAACCTAAACTATTTCTATATAATTTGAAGGATGCACCATTGCAATGGTTTATGGGACTAGGATGTGAAACCATTCATAGTTGGGACAACATGAAGACACACTTCTTGGAAAAATACCAAGACTATTGCAAGACCAAGGAAATCTGAGACAAGATATTTCACATCATGCAATGAGAAGAAGAGACCTTAGAAGATTATCTGGAGCGTTTTGTATTTAGTCTACAAAGAACTAGGAAAATAGGTTTAAGCAATGACACTGTAAAATTATCTTTCTTAGGGGGATTAGGAATGAATATTTGGATATCTTAAATCTTATGGGTGGTGGAGATATCTCCAAATTGAGGTTTAATGATATTTTTGGTGTGTGAAGGAAGTATTCAAGGTCCACTCATTCAGTCAAAGGGTACTGTAGAGTCTAAACTAATGTATTGTAAACTTGGTAGAACCTACAAAATTCAGAATTATATCTGACTAAATAGTCCACCCAACATTGCAAAGACTACACTAAAATGTCTACCTCAAAGTTTTGTAAGCTTGTGATGGTGCTACACTATATGTGCCTTCAAAGACTCACAACTACCTAAGTTATCATATTCAAGATGTTCTACTTGCTAAAAATTCACAAAATTGTAAAACAATAAAAGAAACAAACTAGCACTAATGGCTACAAGTGATTACAACTTAACTTGTAACTGAATTGTTGCTAATAAAGTATTATTGTATCAACTCAAAACTAATCAAAACTAACAACTCAACTAATTTTAACCTCCAAAGTGCTACTAATTAACTAGTACATGCATGCTCATGAACATTCATTGCTAGTAATAAAAGTATGAGATTCTAGTTTAACTTGCACATAATTCATGAAGTAATGATAAATAGAAAATAACTACTAAATAGAAATAAAAAACTATAAATGAAGTGAAGAATAGTTACTTTGAGTGGCCTTCTCAAGTGGTTGTTCTCACTTAACTAAAACCAAATCTAAATATCATATTCTACACATCCATGTGAATTGAACTTCATTCATTGCATATCACAAAAGATTATACAAAATATTCTTCATAGATTGTATTCAATGAAAATAATTATAAATAACCATCATGTTTATAGATAGATGAAACTAAAAAACAACTGATAACGAAATATTGAAATCAACTAACTTATCTAAGGGATAAACTACTAGCTATAAACAAGCATTGGGGAGTCTTATTCTAAGCAACAACTAACTACAATCATTAACTTCCACTCCTAAATAACATAGCATATAGTTAATATTGAATTGTTCAAACTACATCTAAAAAAAGAAGAAGAATCCTAATAGAACTAAAACTCCATTAAACATATTTGCATGTAAAACACACTAACAGTTACACATAATCCCATTAAAAAAAGAGTTCTTCTTCTCCAACACTCTATTAACTTGTCATAATGATGCATGTTCAACTCCATCAAGTGTCTTCATACAATAGTTATTGCATTCAGTTTGATCTAGCACTTCCCCTATTTCACTATCCCAGTCTTCCTTTTGCTACAACTCACAACTTCAATTGCTATGAGCTACAATTTCTCCTTAGCTGCAAAAAGGTTAATCCAAAAAACATGTACAGAAAGCTAACTACCATAACTAAACACAAAGTTCCATCCACATTTCATAAAAACTTACATATAAACCATGCAATACTATTATGTCATAACCATATTTTCATTATTATGATTTAGGTCGAAGGTTGTATAATAAGTATGAAAAGATATCATAATATAGGAGTATTGTTTAAAGAGTATATCTAAAAAGTTTCTGAAAGTATGCATGAAAGTAACAAAACATAGGCCCATAATTGAACCCATCATTCCCCCCAACTACACTTTTGTTTGTCCTCAAGCAAAATAATAGGGGTACAAGTTATATTGCAAGGTGATCTGCCTCAAGTCCATAACAACGTCAACTCCCTGGATCTATTTCAAGTAGAAGTCTCTGTAAGTTGTAAGTTGCCTCATTTTGGTGTTCCCATCTCTCACACATTCCAAGCCTTTCTCCCTGGTCTAATATGGAACTGGATATAGTAGCATCTTATAGGTGGGTGAAATGTGAGTGGTACCTAGTAAATCCCTATATCAACACCAATTTTCATGTACCTATGTACCCTTTCAAGCATGGTTGTGAAATTATACATGGAATGAGTTTTGTTTCTCTATAATCTTGGGGTGTAGATATTCAATTTTCTCTACATATAATTGTAGAATTGTTGACCCAAAACCACAGCTAATGTTTGCATCCTTTTGAATTTGTTGTCCTTAGTTTCATAATTTTCTTTTCTACACCTTATGATCTAGGAGTTGGGTATGTGCGGGATCATGATGGGCCAAAAAGTGGCAATATGATGGGTATGTGGCTAACAACTTTTTTTTCACCCAAAATTGATGAAACAAAAAGGGTTTTTAAAGGATATTCTTAGCTTTCCACCAATATAAATTATGCCTTAATTTGAATTTAATAAGTAATTATTATGACTAAAGTCCTGATTGATAGGCTAATTGAAAAACATCTATTTCTTTCAAATGATATCACATTTTTTAAATCCAAAACATGCATCACATTCTATTCTTTGCATACTATAGGATTAAAAAAAGAAAAAAAAAATTCATAAAGTTTTGACCAAGTTAAAATGGTCAAACATAAGCATTTTATATTTTTTAAAATTTGCAATAAAAAAATCATAATTAATTATTTACTTAGAAAAAAATTACAAAAAAATATGCATCACATCAAGACATGATTCCTCTATTTATACCTAGAATCTTACAAAAAAATATTATCATTTTATTGTGGTTAGGGTGGTCAGATAGACACCTACTTATTTTTTCCTTGAAATTTAAGTACTACTGCATTGAAATTTCAAATTTTCACCAAATATATACTTTTTTTTTTAAACCAACCTAGTAGTTTAGAAACTACATTCAATTTGCTATAGATTCTATTCTCACATATTTTTGAAATAATATAGATAACTTATTCAAGTTCTTATGTCAAGTTTTCTAACTCTAATTTTTCTGAATTTTTTGCCACTTAAGGGCATGTTTTTTCCATGATGATCTTGCACATACCCAATTTCCACCATTCATCTATAACTACATCAGGTTTTTTAGATTCATTCCTAATGGGGAGAGAAATTGATTTCATCCTCTCCTCATATTATTCCATTATTTATCCCCTGAGTTGTTCATTTCTATAATAAGATGATAGTGCTCTTACCTGAAGATCCCTTACAAACATCAGAGGATTCCATTATGGTAATTTTGGTGTCGGTCTTTCATCTTGATAGAGCATGTGTGATGGATCTGCTTCAATAACCTCTTGGCCAAGGTCTCCCCATTTTGTGAATTCAGGATAGTCTTCACGATACGTTTGTGATGTGGAAGCTTGATTTTCTTGTGGGCCTCCCCATGATCTAGGATATTGTGGCAACTCTCCTATCACAAAAGATTTTTAGGGAGCTTGTAACTTCCACAACCATCCTCCTAGATGATGAGCTTGATGTCAGAAATGGTGGGAATGGCAAGTGTCTGTATCCCAGAAGTGGATGTGAGGGGGGTGGGGTCGATGTATGATGTGGATGGGCCGTCATCATTTTTTGGCACTTGGGGGATTTTGTAATATTTGGCCTCAAGATTCTTGTAGTATGAGAAAGGTTCGGGATCTCCATGGACAGTAACCTCTTGTCCATTATGTGTGAATTTCACACATTGGTGGAAGGCTGATGCTATGACTTTCATCGCATGGATCCATGGGTAGTCCAGGAGGATATTATATGACAAGTCGAGGTCCAAGACCTGACAAGTGGTTTCCATGATGGTAGGCCCTAATTGAATAGGGAGTTTAATTGTGCCCTGAGACACTCTTTCTTGGTTGTCATACACTCTGATCATGATGCCCTTTCCTTTGTCGATGGAATCTTCTAATATTTTCAACTGATTGATGAGGATTAGGGAACATATGTTCAAGCCCGCACCTCCATCCACCAAGACCCTTTTGATTTTTCTCTTGTGTACAATGGCTTCCAAGTGAAGTGCACAGTTGTGAGATGGTTGGGTGGGGAAATCTTGGTTAGAGAATGTAAGGAGATTGGGTGTTATGATATTTCCGACCATAGCTTGGAATTGCTCTGCATCGAGATTTGTGGGGACAGTGGATGAAGTTAGTGCTTCTTCAAGGATCTTTTTGTGAGCCGATGATATTTTTAACAACTCCATGATGGAGATGTGTGCTGGTATTCTCTTGAGTTGGTCTAGGACATTATAGCCATTTGGAATGGATCTAGATGAAGGGACTCTATTTGGTTGAGATGATCCTGTGATGGTGACTTTACCACCTCTTGTGGTGACTCCACATTCTTTGGCATGGGCTCCCTTGATGGTGATGACCATGTAGTCTTCATTTAGTGAGGCAATGACTGTTTCATACACATGATTTACACTACCCTTCCCCTTATCATTTTTATTCCCTTTGTTGCCATGATTCGACATCCGATTCGTGTAGATTTTAAGATCCTAATTTCCCATAGGTTGTTCCACATTTATGATTTTCTTAACGATGAGATCTTGGATGATGTTTTTAAGTCTCATGAAACTATTTGTGGTGTGGCTTTTGATTTTATGAAATTCACAAAGTTGATTCTTATTATACCAAGGAGGTTTGACATCGGGTTCTTGGTAATTCTCGAATGTAGGAGGCTTGATGAGTTTTTCGTCGATCAACTTTTTCATGATGTCCTCAAGTGGTTCCCCCAAAATGGTGTTTTTTTCATTTGGGATAACTTTTGCATTGGGGTGGTCCTCTTTGGTCATTTAGATTATTGATGGTTGGATTGTTGTGTGATGATTGCTTTGGTGTTGTGTTTGGATTTGCGGTGTGGGTGTTTGTTGGCATGGACCACTAATGACCACCTTGGCCTCAACGACACCATCATTAGTGATGTTTTTGTTCCTTGCCCATGTGCAAGGTTTATCATTGTAATTGGATGACAGGCGGCTATTTTTTTGTTCATGGTATGATGTTGATTCTACGGGTTCAGTCACAAGGGCTCTTTCGATGTTGAGCGCCTTGGAGATCAGTTGCTCATATGTGGTGATGCCCTAAACCTTGAGATGAAATGCCAAGTGGTCTTCAAGGTTGGCTATGATGGTGCAAATTTGTTGTTCTTCTGGCATGGTCCACTTGCTCCGATTGACCTTGGATCACCATCATTGAAGGAATGAAGCAAAAGATTCATTCTTTCCTTGTTTCAGAGCTAAGAGTTCTTCAAGACTAACATCCATTGCAATGTTACATGCATAGTTCTTAATGAAGGCATCCCTAATTTCTTGGAATGTTCTAATTCCTGAAAGTAAGTGAGAGAACCATTCTATAGTGGGGCCTGCCAAACTCTTAGGGAATAGCTACATCAAATAAGTATCGTCATATGCGACTTCCATGCAATGAACCTGGAATTCTCTGATGTGATCTTCAGGGTTTCCCATCCCTCGATATTTGTCAAATTTTGGGATTTCAAATCCCTTGGGGAATGGTTTCATCTCTAGGCTCCTATCAAATGGATAAGGACACAAGTTGCTTGGTGTTTCTTTTGTTTTCCCAGATTGCATATGGAGTACTTGTTGTGAAAGCAACCTAAGTTGTGCCGTCACATATTTTGCGGATCAGGGGGTGGGATGAAAGTGTTTTGAGGTGTTTGAATCATGGGTTAGGTGGGTTGGTTGGCCAGTGTGTTGTTTGATGGTATCTGTATGTTCTATTGAGTAAGGTAGTCTTCTACTTGCTTTTGTATGAACAATGCATGTTGTTGATCTTGTTGTTGTTGTGCTAAGATTTGTGCTTGTTGTTGTGCGTGCTGCTGTTCCAACAATGATTGTTGTTGTGCTTGTTGTTCCCACAATGCTTGTTGTTAGGCTACCAATTCTGCTACTTCTTGTTGCTCTTGATATTACTTTAAT
Source organism: Sequoia sempervirens (assembly GCA_007258455.2). NCBI lineage: Eukaryota > Viridiplantae > Streptophyta > Pinopsida > Cupressales > Cupressaceae > Sequoia > Sequoia sempervirens. The sequence goes on from VDFB02075321.1 coordinate 824,060, forward strand.
GCTTGTTGATATGCTTGCAATTATGCTATTTGTGCAAGAAGTTGTGCTTGTGCTTGCACTTGCGCTTGCTATGCTTCATATTGAGCTTGCACTTGCGCTTGTGCTTGTGCTGCTTGTTGTTACAATAGAGCTTGTTCTTGAGTAGTCTTGTGTGCTTGTAATAGTTGAGCGGCTTGTTGTTGTTGTTGCAATAAATCTTGGGATTGTTGTGCTTGTAATGTGGCTTGTGTTGCTTGGGATGATTTGGTGACTTGCATAGCTTGAGTGGCTTGTTGAGCAGCTAGGTATACAAATTTTTGTTTCTACACTTGTTGGTATCCTCTTTGAAAAGTGGCTTGCAATGCTGCATTATATTGGTTTGATGTGGTGAACGTTGGTGGTGGATTCAGAGTGGTGTTTGTAGTGGTGGTGAATGGTGATGTCGTGTTGATTATTTGATTAGTGGATGGTGGTGTTGGTGTGGTAAGTCGCACCGTTGATGTGATTGGCCCTTGAGAGACCATGCTTTATGATGTTATGGGGGTGTTTGATGATGTTGTGATTGTTTGTGTGTTTTTCGCCTATTGTTGTGATGTCAACAATAAATTTTGAGCATTTTTCATAATGCTTTGATTGGTGGTTGGGATGTTGTTTTGATTGATACTTGGTAGAGGGGGAAGGCGTAAACCAAGGAGTGTTGTGGATGATAATGGTAGTGGTGGGAGAGGTGGAAATGTAAGGGGTGTTAGTTGTTGTAAAAATGTCGTGGTGTTGAACATGCCCCCTGGTCCGAACATATCTCCCTCTTCTTGTGGGCTTGTGAGGAGAGGTGTTTGAAGTGTTGCATGAAAAAATGATGATGATGGATCATGATGGAAGGTGAGAGGAACATTCTTGTGCAATGCATTTTGGGGTATGTTTTGTTCCAAGATTGTATTTGCATCCAAATTTTGATTATTAACAAGGGGATGTGCTTGAAGAGCATTGAGGAATGTGTTTCCCTTGTTGACATTAGGTTGGGTTGGAGCAAATGATGTTGTGATTTGCAGAATTTTTTGCATGATGTTTTCAAATGGGGGTGTAGATGAGATGGGAATGGTGGATGAAATTGGTGGAAAAGATGCCTCTACTATAGTACTTACATCAAAATCTGAAGGTAACTTGGCCCCTTGTTTTGCTAGCTCAAGTATGTATACAAAGGGTTAAGTCTCATCATAATGTTAATGATTTTATGGTTCTCCAAATTTTGGAGCATTTCAGTCATTTCCTCACGAGACATTCCAAAAGTAAGGTCCTCTTCTTGGTTTTCCTCTTGCCTATTTTGCGATGATGAGAGAGTCAACGAATTACTTGATTCAGCAAGATTCATCTCAATGTTCATTTGGCTAAGATCACTTGAAGTGGGTGTTTCTTTGTTGGCTTCCATAATCTTCTTGTATTGAGATGTAGTTAGAACCATAAAACAAGGATCACTCTTTAAGAATATGGGAGATGAATCTCTTGATTCTTTGGATTGATCTTTATTTTATGCCCCAAAGTAAAAGATTTTAGGATGTCTTGAGGATCAAAGGTGATAATATGGTGATGATGGATGATACAGATGTTTTGGCTTTTGAGAAATCTTGAATGAGACACTAGGCTTTTAGGACTTGCAGATTTTGATTTTGATTGGATTTGGGATTTTGTCCTTGATTTTGATTTTGAACAAAAGGACCCTAAGATGTTGGATAATGATCTAAGGGATAGATTTGTTCAAAGGATGATGATTTGAATATGTGTGAGGAGAAGGATGCATCTACCTCACCTATTCAAACAAGATAATAGCTTTTTCTAAGCATATGAGGAAGGATTCATCTTCATATACTAAGCTAGGCAAATAGATTTGGATAACTTTGACTAAGGATATGCGAAAGGATGTATCTACACCTTCCTAGCCAAAGGTGATTTTGATAATGTTTTCATGGATATAGTCTCTATGATTTGATTTTTCCGCAAAGCCTAGTATCAAGGATGATTTCAATATTTTCCAAAAGATGATTTGTGAGATGGATTTGTGTTGATATTTTGAAGGATGGATGAAAGAGGTTTTTGATTTGTTTTGATCCTTAGGTGAACCTAAAAAGGACACTTTGTTTTCCTAGACCTAGGTATTGAATAGCATGCAAATGCTTCCTAAAGACCTTTGTAACCAAAAAATGATTTCATTTGAACATTCATTTTGGGATTTGTAAGTCTTCAATCACACATAAAAATTCATTTTTCTTAGCTTTGCTTAATGTCTTTATTTTACCAAAAACACTTTCTTAAATTAGGTTTTCAAACTAAGATGTCCAATGTCTTAATTTCGTCAAACTCCACAAGATATGTTATGTGGAAATTTAATGAACTTAAGGCAAGGGTTTTCCTATTATTTACTTAACGAGACAAATTGAGATATAATCCAATGTTTAGAAACCTCTAAGGACGTGAATCCCAAGGGAAAGAAATAACATATGGATTGAGTCAATTGCATTTTTCTTCAAAAGGGTTTGAAATTTGGATAATGTTGAGTGTTTGTTTTTGAAATTTTTTCGATCAAGCAATGTGTTTTGTAACCCAAGAATAAGTACAATCCTATGGATGTGTAAGACAATATTTGTTGGATTCCCACTTGGACAAGTCTAGCTACGATTATCTCTAGCGAATGGTTAGATGCTTGACTCCATTGGCTCCCCTCCATGACACTCACTTATAGGGGGCATCCAAGCATTAACACCCATGAAACTCCCATGGTGTACTTTCCATTTCTAATAGAAGACTATAAAAGTGTGGGGCGACTTCAGAACGACCGTTCTTGTACCAAAAAATAGATCAAAAAATTTGGCAAATACTAGCACATGGATTTTAGTAAGGAATTTCCGTTCATGGAGATTGACCCATATGGCAAGAGTCCCCTTTTGGATCCATCTTGTCAGAATCAATAGCGTGATATTGATGTTTCATCCAATATCCACATTTATAGCCCGAATAGAAATACTCTTGGCTTTAGAGTGTTATCGGTTGAGTCGTTCCCTTGGGTGAGTACTTTTTCCCCAAGGTAGGCCCTCTAGGATAAAAAAAAGTGAATGAAGAACAATATTTGTAACTCGATCAATCCTTGTATGCAACAAAGAGAGAGAATATATGCAACAAAGCCCCCACTCACACTCACACAAGATTTTGTTCAATTTTAAGCCCAACTCGAAGTGTGTAGGTGATTGATTTATCTCACCCCAGAGTCATGAAAAGGCCTTTTGATTCTCAAGATCACTATAAAGCACGAGAGAAGTGCATACGTCCTTTTTCGATGGCTTTAGTCTAATTAATCCCTAAAAAAAACAAAGTTACACTTGTTCTTTTTAAATCCTCAAAGCAATATGTGAGTTCATTTTAGAGTACCAAATCACAAGTGAAAGACATTTGTTCAATTTTTTAATCCAAGAAACAAAATCTAGTATGTTGTTGATCCTAAAGTTCATTTTAACCTTTGCAAGAAGAAATTGAAAGGTTCTTTTTAAGCCCAAATGAAGACTAGTGTTCTAAGAATGAAAAAATAACCAATTCTTAAAGAAGTGTTAAACAAACACTAAAGTGTTTAAAAACACTTTGATTTGAAAAATATCCTCCTCATGCTTCTCTTTCCTTTGTTTTCGATTTCCAACCTACAAAGGAGAAAAACAGTCAGATTCTAGAAAAACATAGAAATTAAAAAGCATAAAATAGAGGATAAATCAATCATAAATCAAAAGCACGTGTTAAAAAATTAAATTCTCCCTTTTACTGTCTCCTAGTGTCACAACTCATGAAGGCGTCACAGTTTGTTCTCCCAACAGTTCCCTCACTACGCCACTTACTAGTCAGCGGTGCTCTGTGTCGGGACAGAGAGCTCAACTGCGTCACTCTTTTCACCAAGTGTTGTTGTTTTCAAAAATTTCAAAAAGTCTTGCAAGTCAATGAATCTAGTCTAGCAGCGCAATTTGTGTTTCAAGCAGTAGCATATAGTGACGCTGACAAGCCCATAGTGTCAAAACAATGATGTCGACAAGCCCGCGGTGCCAAAATAGCGACTTTGATGAGCTCGAGTTGGAATTTCCTATGTGTGAAGAAAAATGCATAATTTTCAAGAAAATGTTAGAAATAATGATATCCAACCCTCCTTCTAGCTCCAAAGGTGCGAACCCCAACCTAGGAACCTACAAAACAAGGAGAATAAACACCTCAAGTTAGATATTGCAAGTCTAAACAAGGATTCCCGATGAAATCCATTTACAACTTCAAACTAGGAATGAAAATAACTAAGAACACAATGAAAATGATTAAACAAAGATTGAATCCTAATTAGATGTGCAAACTCATGATCCCATGGGGGAATTGGTGCCAATTTGATGTGAAAATTGGCCCTTTCCCAATTCCTATGATGAAATCTTGATATGTTGAAGATGATCTTGATCCATTTTGATGAAAGATGAGAACTCCAAGCCAAATCTGCAAAAAGCCTAGCTAGGAATTCAATGATGGATGGAAATGGCTAAATATTTTAGCATAGTAACTTTACAATGTTTGTGGATCCTGAAATGAGGATATGAGCATTTTATTTATAGGATTTCAAGATGGATGAATGTCCAAATTTGAGCAATGTGGGACTAACATTCATCCAATGATATGGTGCCACTTGTCAAGCTATGAATGGATGGAGGATGTGCAAGATTTGGGGTTTTGCCAATAAATGCCAATATTTGAAATTCAAATTTGTTGAAATGACATGCAAGAGGGAAGGGAAAATGCAATAAATGCCACTTGGCTCAAGGAAAAGGACATGTAAGAGGAAGTTATTGCCTTGTTGGATGTACATGTTGACTTGGAATTTTTGAATTCAAATTGAGAGAATATTCCAAAAGATGCCATGTGAGGAAAACAGGGAATTAATAAATGAATTAAATCTATTTTCATGTGCAACTTGCATTATCTAGAGGATGTGACATGAGATGAGGTTAAATTAATCAACGGTTAATTAATTTAAGAGGATATTAGATGATGTGACCTATTTGAATCAAATTTATGGGTTTATTTAAATCAAATAAGAGAGGAATATGATAAGAGGCTAATTAAACAAGGATTTTGATTTATTTAATTAAAAGGGATGTTGTTAGATTAAATCAAATAATGTTTTAATTTATTTAATTTAATGGACAAACTTTAGAGATTTAATCAAATAAATTGATTATTTAATTAAATAGGGATATTAGATCAGATGGATTGATTTAATTAACAAAAAAATGACTTAATCAGATAAAATGATTTATTTGATTAAGGGATGAAAATTGATGAATTTAATCAAATAGGGGAATTTGATTAAATGGTTAGACGAGGGATGATTCAGGAAGAAGTGATGTTAGTAAGTCAGGATTAAATGCATGATGTCAATCAATATATTTTACGTGTCTACATTTTTCCCCTCTTTGAAGCAATGCACTCGTTGCATTGGTTCAAAGAATAAACAATTTCAATCCAAACCAAATTTTTTTGATATTTAAAAACTTGCCCCACCGCTGCATGGCAATAGAAAACATGCCATTATAATGCCTCCTCGAGAGATCGGATGAAAATTTTAACTTTTTGGGTGATCTTGCGAAAAAAGATGAAAAGTACCCGACAAGTCTGAAAGGGGTCCGGGAGGCTAAAAACATGTCTAAATGCAATAAAACGATGAAAAACAAGCCTCAAATGGACAAAAACAAGTTCGGGGGTCCAAAACCTTAGCAGTACAGCCGTTTAGGGTTAAAAAACCCTAATTTTTAGGCTTAAAAGGGGCACGAGGAGTCACTTTCAAGTCATTTTGACACAGCTCTGCTAGCAAACTTTGAGATTCGTGCTCTGACCTTCCGAGGATATGGCGTAATGATAGCTTCCCCTACACATTTCAGACTGAGTTCAGACCTACCAGTGGCCACCTGGTATCAGGGCACTGGTATGTGGCCCTTACTAAAGCCTTGTAGTTTCATTTAATGCATTAATTACTGCTTCAAAAGAAGAGCTCACCTCCAGTGGCGCTATATAGTGTTACTCAACATTTAAACTGAGCCGCACCTTCCATTTTGCACTGCAGCGGTGCTATTTAGCATCGTAGTGGTGCAGTTTGGAGTTTAGAAACTCTGCCGTTGGGCTTGGGCTCGGTGGGCCGGTTTGGGAAAAGTGCTCGGTGGCGGCGGTGCCCTTTTCATGCAAATTGTGATGCTAGAGGTTAAAGTGCATTGTGGGGGTGCATTTTTGCTCTTTTAGGGCTCCAGCGTCAGAGTTTGAGTAAACTCAAACTGTGACTTCATTCCCTTGTGTTTGTGAAAGAACCTATATGAGTATCCTTTTATGACATGAAGTTTATTGTTCAGATTCCTTTAGCTTGCATATGCATGTAGAGTCATATGGGTCCTAAATTGGTGGCTAAATGTAGTGTAGAAAATTGTACTCCCTTCTTGGAGATGGTACAATTTCACACTTACTTAAGACCTAGTTTAGTACCATTGCATTCATAACCCTTTAAATCATCATTAATGGGCCTCAAAGGCCCTTTTATTTCATATCTCAAGGCTTATTTCGACTATAATCCCAAGAAAATGAGAAAAATCATTCAATTTTCTAACAACCCAACATTTACTCACCCTAAAAAGTTAGGTTGGGACTCATATGCCACCTTGGCCATATGACTCCCCTTGGGTGGGACCCATATGCCACAAGTGGCATATGAGTCACGTGTGGCCCCTTTATAGGGTTTGAGTGGGAAAATAAGGTTTTTAATTCAAATTTTTGGTTGATGTCAGCATTTTAGATCTAATGAATGGTAAATTAGAGAAAGCACATATATAAAAAAGGTTTCAAATCATTATTATTATCTAGAAAAGCAATTCAAGTTCTAAGCATTTACAAGCACTCAAAAATACTTTCACAAGAGCATTGAAGAGGAAGTAGCAAAAAAAAGTTGAAGCATTGGAGCAACATTATAGTATTTTTGTAGGTCTTCAAGCTCACTTTCATTCAAGATCTAAAATTTTCAAGGATTGATGATGGTTTCCTATAGTGAATCATGATGGATTCTAGGTTAGGAGATGTAGCTATCCATCAAGCCAATCCTAATGACTTGTTTCCTAAGTGATTCCATCCTACATTATCATTCTATTTTTAGACTAAAGGAAGGTACATGGATTATTATGGCTTATTTGAGTGATAAGAGATCTCCCAAAGGGAGTAATCTTCTTCACATTTCATTCATGCATCTTATTCTAGCACAAATTAGAATAGGGTTTTATGGAATTTTAGTTCTGCTAATCTTAGATGCACTTAATATTAGGGCTTGCATTCACATTTACTTTCAATATCCATTAATTATATCAAGGATTAACTACCAAAATAGGGGTTTGACTGAGGAAAACTCCCCATAAAAAAATCAAGACAATATTATATTTTGTAGGTCTTTTAACAAGTTCAGCTCAAAAAATCAGGTTTGGAAGAAAGAGCAGAGATAAGAGAACATATTTAGATCTTAAATTTCTAAAAAATTAGAATGGGACTGATACACCATTTGTGGCATATGAGTCTTGGTATAGCTCTTTTCTAGGTTTTGGAGGATATAGACTTGCCACTACAAGATTCCTATTTTTTCCTAGGAACCCTAATCTTAGACTAAATCACCCAGCCTAGTGTATGAGTCCTAGTGAGCATTAAAGTGAGCATTTTGATTATTTAAGACCTTGTTTCAATCACATTCAAGCTTCCAAGTGAACCTTTGTACTTTTGTGGTTTACTATTCTAATTTGGACTCATTTATAGGTCATTTATTTAAGTTTCACATATCATTATGTTTTCTCATTAGGTTTTGCATGTTACTAGTCTTTCCAAGCCCTAGCTTGGTGGTGAACCCCTTTTATTATTTAATCACACCCTAGGAAAGCTTTAGTAGATATTTTTCCTGTATTCCATCCTTGGATTGAGATCTCTAGGGTTTCCTTAAGTGAAATTAAGTCAAATAGGTCATAAACCCTAGTTCCATCTCCTAAAAGGTTGAACCCCTATTTCTTAAGTTTCAACATAAATGTAGGACACTATGTGGTTGTGTTAGTTGATGGAGAATAGATCTTGGATATTAGAGTAACGAAGCATGAATAAATTAGTCAAATATATAAATGATAGCCACTAATTATTATTATTTTCACATTAAGAATATTGATATATGATGGTGATGGACTTAGATATGTCCTAATATTTCTACCCTACAAAAATTATTTTTACAAGAAATTTTTAGCAAGTGATACTTATGGAGCACTAGCATAATTTATAGTGTGAAATTTAGAACAATAAGATAATGGGACAACTATTATAGGAAATTAGAATTTACTCTTTGTAAGATAGTAGAGGAACTTTAAATTTGATAGTTTGTGCATAAAATAAGTGCACAATAGGACAATGCATTACTAACTTAGATAGACTGGTAGAACACAAACCAAATATGTATAACCAATTAGAATAATAGACTAGATTTAGTTATTCATAATAACTCTTAGTGGTTGCTTTTAAGAGTTGAAGATTAGTATGCTTGAATCAACCCTTCTAGGAAATATTATAATCTTAATGAACCAAAGACTGGGTTTCTATATGAATTCATTTATAATGAGTCAACCTTCTAAAATATTAGTGCAATAAAATATCCTATCGAGAGAGTCTATGTATTGATAAACCAGACTTGGGAACTTGTCCCAAGACTAGCAGACAAGAATGTGATTGGAACTAAGTGGGTATTTTAGAAGAAGTTGAATGAGAATGGAGTTATTAGGAACAAGGAAAGGCTTTTGTGTAAAGGTTACTCACAAGTAGAAGGAATAGAATTTGAGGGGAAATTTGATCCAGTGGCTCAGATGGAGGTTATTAGGACTTTTTTTGGCTTTTGCAACACATAAGGATTTCAAATTTTATCAGATGGATGTGAAGTTTGCATTCTTGAATGGTGAGTTAGAGGAAGAAGTATATATTGAATAAACCAAAAGGCTTTTAGATATTAGATAATCCCAATATGGTCTACATATTGAAGAAGGAATTATATAGACTCAAGAAAGATCCTAAAGCTTGGTATGCAAGATTGGACAAATACTTGTTGTGTTAAGGATTCAATAAAGATACTATAGATATAGCAATATTTATTTTAAGGTTGAGAAAGATCAAATCTTGATTGTGGTTGTGTATGTAAATAATATAATATTTGGAGGAAATGAAGGTATGTGCAATAGATTTGAAGAAGAAATGTAGAAAGAGTTTGAGATGCCTATTTTTGGGGAGATGAATTTCTTCCCTAGGTTTCAAATTAATTAGAAAAATTAAGGAATATTCATATCACAGTCAAAGTATGTTAAGGAAATGCTAAAGAAGTTTGGAATGGATGATTTTAAATAGGTATGTACCCCTATGGTTACTGGTTGTAAGTTGAGTAAGACTAAAGAATCTCCTAAGGTTGATCAAAGAAAGAAAAAATCAATAATTGGTGGGTTGATATACCTAACTACTACTAGATCAAATATCATTCATGTCATTTTTCTTCTAGATAGATTTCAAGAAGATCCTAGAGAGTCACATGTGGCAGTAGTAAAAAGAATCTTTAGATAATTAAAGGGCACTCTAGAACATGGTTTGTGGTATCCAAAGGATATTGATTTCTCTCTATGTTCCTATATAGGTGCAGATTGGGCAAGTTGTGTGAATTAGAGAAGAAGTACAAGTGGTACTTTCCTTCTTGGAAGAACATTGGTGTCTTGGCTAAGCAATATGTAGGATTCAAAACCATTATCTATTATAGACACGTAATACATTTCTCTAACATCATGGTGCATAGATGTGTTGTGGATGAGGCAAGCATTGAAGGATATTAGAGTGTCATATGATGAACTAATTCCTATATTATGTGATAACACAATTACTATCAATATCTCAAATAATCTAGTAATGCATTGAAGGAAAAGGCATATTTCAATCCGATATCACTTTTTTAGAGAAAAAATTGTAGAGAATGAGGTGAAGTTGGAGTATGTGCCTACAAAGGATCAATTTGCTTATATCTTCATAAAGGTTCTTCATAAGGATACTTTTGAGTATCTCTAGAGAAGTTAGGGGTTATTTCCCTCCTTTCAATTAGATGCATAAGATTATGCATCAGTCTAAGGGATTTCAAGACTCACTCCTTGTTATAAACTGATATTGGTGGACACCCCTCAAGGGGAGTAGGTAGTGACCTTGTTGGTTGTTGTAGTTAGGTGGAGTAAGTTTTTTCATTGTTTTGTATGTTGGTGTTATCAAAGGAAATGAAAAATTAGGTTGCAGAGTAGTTTTTGTCCCTTATAGGTGGTTCCTTTGGGGAGAGAAAGTATATGTAATTGTTGTCAAAGGGGAATAAAAGAAAAGAGAATATGTGTTGTCCTTTTCCATTTATTTCAAAGGGGGAGAGAATTTTAACTAAAAAACTATATGAAAAAAGGGGAAGAGAAAGAGAAAGTGTTGGAAGGAGTTGATGCTTGTGTAAGGGAGAGCAATGTTCACTAATATGCAATATATGATGTTGATCAGAGTTACTAGTTGTTGTTGATGGTTTTTCATATCATGTTTTTCTATCAATGACAAAGGTGTATATTTTTTATTTTTTTTGTTGTCATTGATGTGAATAGATCTTTTTTGTTGCATTAATGTCAACCTATTGAGATGCTTCATTGGTTGCATTATGTTGTCATTAGTAGTCTCACTAATGTCAATCTCTAGTGTTTCTTTGATAAGCATATGTTTGTGGATATTCAACTTCTTATGTGGTTGAGATGCTAAGAAAGTGTTGCATATGTTGAGATGGTGTTTGTGAAGCTTTGTTTCTAAGTGCTTTTGAGAAAATTTGAATAAAAGAGGAAATAATGTGGTTAATTTATGTTCAATATTTTTCTCTACATTTCTTCATGGTTGAAGATTTATTTGTGCAATTCAGATATTTTAATTAGAGGTGTTTAGAGGAAATATATCCAAATTTTCATGTTCTAAATTGTTCAATAGAGGAATTTGTGTTCACTAGTGTGTGAACTATGATGCAATGCTATTTCAAAGATATGGTTTTGCTCTGCATCTCTTTGCTTTTTGGTTTCTAGTTTTGTAGATCTAGAAGTGTGCTTCTATTGTTCATATCTATCTTTAGTATGTGTTTTTTGAGTTTTGGTGTTCTGCAATGTTGGATTCATGAGTTATAGTGTGTGGAAGGTTAACTAGGTGTACAAAATGATTATGTTCTTCAGGTGCTTTTTGTTGTGAAGGATTTGTTGGATTTTACGGTATTGGTGGAATATTATAGATTGTGTTTAAGTGTTGTGTGTATTATGTGAGTCATCTTTGGATTTGGTGAAGCATGTACTTAAATATTTAATGGCGTTAACATAGGTTCAACCAACCTTGAATGTTTACACTAATTGTAGAAATGCTTCATTATTTTTGAAAGCACATTGGCATGGTGTGTATATGTGGATTTAGGTTCGAGTTATGGTGTGATGTGGTCAAATTTCATTCCTCTCCATTGTGGGAATGTTTTGGTGCTGACCTAATTTGAATTTACATGGATGAGATGCATATCTGACCTTGAAAGATTATTTTAAGGTTGAAAATGGTATAAAGGAAAGGTGAATTGTTGGTCAAGAGAATGTAGATGGAAGGATTTGTTGAGATGTGAGTTTAATCAGATGCATAGATCTAGAGTGCAATATTAATGCCTGTGACTCTAATATAGTGAGAAAATGGGTCTACATTTGCAAAGGACCTAAAGTTTATGATAGTAGTGAGTTGGAGATTACTAATGGTGCAAAGTTGTAGTGGTGAATATTTTCTATTTCTTTGAGATATATTTCTTGTTGTTGGGATATGGTGTTGTACACCATTGCATAAAATGATTTAGTTTAATGCTATTAAATAATTATTAGTTTTAATGCATGTAGGTGGTGTGGTTATTCACATTAGGTAATTATTTGGGACCACTTTATACTATATTGTAACATTGTATTATAATTTAATATGTGGGAGACATGTGATAATAATTTAATATTATGGAAATGTTAAATAAAGTGAAAAACTAGTACCCAATATTAAATAAGGGATTATTGGTTTTGTGTTCACATGGTTTTATCTTACCATGTGGTTGTATTTGTGTGAGATTGAGTCTATAAAATCAAGCACATGTTTAGTGGTTAAGGTTGGCTAGGTGAGTGGGCTATAATTGTTGATTCTTTTGAGGAGTGCATATGTGAAGCATGGTATGAGATGTGTGGATTCATGCTTGGACACATGAGGATGCATTAAGAGGCTTGATGCTTCAGAGGCATTCATTGTAACTCTTGTATTGATTTATGATTGAATAATATGATGGAGTATGTATGCTTTTGGAGGTTGGTTTTTTCCCTCTTGAGCATTTTCCTCGGGTATATCTTGTGTCATCTTTGATGGGTATGTTATCTATTCTCTTGCTTATGGATTTTGAATACATATTTGCATAAATTTCTCTTTTGGGTTATGTAGAAATTGTCATTAGATGGCTACAAGTTTCCTTACAAGTGGTATCAGAGCTATGGTTGTGGTTGCATAACCCTAGGTTGAGAAAATATTATTTGAGGTTGAATCTATACATGGCAAGATATGAGGATTTTATAAGTTGTTTATTGCAAATTTGAGGGTTTTTGGTTTGTTTTTATGATGGGTTGTTTGCATATTTGACGTGTGAAAAATGTTGGGTAAAAAGGGTTTCTTGGTTGTGAATTTAAATGAGGGTTATGGGGGGGAAATTATGTAAATGTCCTCCTAAGACAAAATGGACCTCATGGTTGGATTCAGGTTGGCCAAGAGATGAAAATTGACATTAAACATAGCCTATTTTACTTATTGTAAAAAAATTGAAATTATTTTCCCTTCTACCCCTATTTGTCCATATGGCCACCAATTTGCACTTGTGTAGAATAAAAAATTATTAAAATTTTATTTTCTCCCATCACTCAATTTTTTTTATCCTCCTAAATAAAAAAAAATCATATTAAAATATGATTGAAAAAATGTCATTGAAAAAGGTTTAGAAGAAAAAAATGGATGTTACAGGGTCCACAGACCCTGTACCCCCTATGTTGATAGTACCATCTTAGCATATGGGTATGTGCAGGATCATCATAGAAAAAATAGGCCCTTAAGTGGCAAAACATTCAAAAAAATCAAAGTTAGGAAACTTGACATAAAAATTTGAATAATTTATCTATATTATTTCAAAAAATATGTAAGAATAGAATCTGTAGAAAATTGAATGTAGTTTCTAAACTACTATGTTTATTTAAAAAAATAAAAATCTATTTGGTGAAAATTTGAAATTTCAAGGGAAAATTAAGAAGTAGGTGTTTGTTTGACCACCCCAATCATAATAAAATGATAATATTTTTTTATAAGATTTTAGATATAAGTAGAGGACTCCTGTCTCGATTGATGCATTTTTTTTGAAACTTTTTTTCCAAGTAAATAACTAATTATGATTTTTTATTATAACTTTTAAAAACTATAAAAAACTCATATGTCTGACCACCTTAACTTCATCAAAAATTCATGAAATTCAATTTTTTTTTAATCCAATAGTATGTGAAGCATAGAAAGTGATGCATGTTTCAGATTCAAAAAAATTGGTACCATTTGAAAGTTATAAATTTTTTTCAATCAACCTATCAATCAGGATTTTAGTCATAATTCAAATAGAAAATGAACAATAATTATTATTAAATTGAAAGTAAAACATAATTTATATTGGTGGAAAGCTAAGAATCTCCTTTAAAAACCCTTTTCATTTCATCAATTTTGGGTAAAAAAAATTTTGTCAGCCACATGGGCCATCATATCACTTACACATCGCCACTTTTTGGCCCATCATGATCCTACACATACCCATACGTTCAACCCATAAATTATTTTAATTGCTAGAATAAACATGTCCTTTTCATGAAATTCTAAACTTTTTTAATATGGCTGATGTACTTTTAGTAATATATTTTAAGACTTTAAAATAAAAACCTTTGTTTAAAATCTCCCACTCCCTTTCTCTCATAAACTTAAATTTTTAAATATTAAAAGTGAAAAAAAAATTAAATTGATTTTTGGAGTGGGGTCCACCAAAATTTGTTCATATAGCCAAATCAATTTTTTTTTTCAAACTTGCATAAATTTCACCCATGAAATCTATTGTTTGACTTCTTGTTCTTGTTGGAAAGATGGTTCCAAGCACTATGCAGTGGTATAGGTTTAGTTCTACGATTTTAATGTTTTGATCATTTTTTGGGCATAGAAGTTAGACGTTTTTGTTTGCACAATTTTGAACATATCTTTTGCATACAAAATTGTATTTTTGATTTCAAAGAGGCATTGGAGAGTATTTGTAATATGCTACATAGTGGTCTAGTCATATTATCAATTTGTGGTGTTGGATGAATTTGGTACTTGTTTGATCTCTTGTAGGTCCTAAGATTTGGGGTGTGTTTGTGTGTGGATCTAGACGATTCAAGAGGTGAAACCTTGAGGGCGTACATGTTTCTATATGATATTTATGATGGTACAACTGATTATTAGTTTGGTGCTTCCTGGTATAGGGTTACAAGTGTTTTTCAAAGTTGGAATTTAATGCTGACAAGTACACAAGTTGTCTTCAGTTTTGAGGACATAGTTTGACATGATTGGAGACTTGGAGTCTTGTATGGATGATATTTGAGTGCAAGTACAATGTTGGCTATGATTATGGTGTCATTGGTATGTAGGTACATTTAATTCCCTGAAACAATATGATCATGTATGTGGTTGTTTGGTGGTGATAAAGTTTGGTGTTAGGAAATTGTTCTTATCTTCTTAATGCTTATTTGGTTCCTTGAATTTGACAACTGATTTTTGGTTATGGTTGGAAAATTAGATCTATGGTTGATTTGGTGTTTGAGTCTTGATGTCTACATGATTATCTTCTTTGATATCTTAGTTTTCAAGTTACTAATATGATGATGAGTTTGCATGTTTTAATGGTTGGATCTATGAGTTATGAAATTGTATGGATTAATCACCCATTTAGTTGCAATTGGATGAATCAGATGTGGTTTTTCTATATCCACCAGGTTTGATTCATTGTTGTTGCAGATTTCATTAGTTGGCCTTATCTATGGTCATTAGTGCATTGGTGTGTTGCTTTGGGTTGAGAGGATGGATGGTTAGAGTACTTGATTAGTCAGTTATTAGGACTTGTAGCATGTGTTTTGATCATGATTTCATGATATCTTAGTATATTTATTGGTTATACACTTTCAATGGGAGATTTTGATAGTGATGACTTGGCAGTGTAGGATTAGTTTGTGATGTTTTGATGGCAATTGTATGTATCTTCTTGGTTTGGAGATCTTGGCTTCACTTGTATGTTACTAACATTGCAATTTAGTGTGTGCAGACTTGGATGATCTTCATGGAGGAGATGGTAGTCATGATTCCATGTGTAGCTTATATCACAGTTCAATGGGAGTTGTTGGTAGTGACATGTATGCATCATTGGTGATGGTTATCTTCATGCGATTGGAGATATGATTTCTTGGTTTAGAGTATGTTTGATATTATGTCATGGTTTACTCTTGATACCAATTTAGAACTTTAGCATGATATGTATTCTCTTGAGACTAGGATATATGCATTGGTGCATGTGATCTCCTAGGAAGAGATGGTTAGATCATGTTGTCACATGTGATAGGTTCATAATTCTGCAATTGGATCTTTGACATTGATTTTGGTGGTTATCTTTGTATTGATTACATTGATCATTTGCTTGATTAATTCATAATGGTGCTATGTTGAATTTTGGATTTTGGCATGTATTGATCAGTTACAAGTTCTCATGGATACTTGGATATGTGGGTGATGGTTGGAGTTCTCTTGTGATTATATACTTTTCCTTGAGATGGTTACTCTTTGGAGGTTTCAATAGGAAGACTGGGGAGATTTCACTTGGGTATGGATGTGAGTTCATGATGGACCAATAGAGGAGATTGTTCTTGGAGTGAGTCATGATGGGTTGGTTATCTTGGAGGAGCATTTTCATTCCCCACTCTTGGCCTACTAGACAATTTATCATTTGAGAGGTATTTTCCCATTGTTTCTCTAAGATTTGTTATGTTTCGTGCTTTGATTTCTCATGAGAATGATTTGATTCATTGTGATTGATTTTGGATACTCATTTGAGGATGGTTTAGCATGAGTTTATGATGATTTATCTTTCATAGATATGGATCTTGATCTATGGATAGTTAGTTCTAGAGGATTCATTTGAGGGATGTTTAACATGTTTATCTCCATGTGCATTGAGTTTATGTTACCATTCATTTATGAGGAGTTTAGGAGATGGTTTATGGGATGATTTTTAGATTTGGGAACAATTACTTTGAGTTTGATATTTGTGGTTAGAGAGGATTGCATCCATGTTGGCATTATTACATGATTCATATGTTGTACGTGGTCTATGAGTTTGAGTGTTATGGGTGTTACATTAAGGCTTTTCATTTGGGGTTGTTAGGAGAGAATACTTGACATAGTGTAGCACTTTTGAGGTGTTGGTAGAAGGAAATATTATGGTTTATAGGTTTTATCTCTTCATTCTATGGTTCCTTCTAGGTGGTTCATATTCATATAGTTTGGAAGGATAGTTTCCACACATTGTGAGAGATTATGCAGCTATTTGGGTTATGGAGTGTCAAAAAAAGTAAGCCTTTTTCACACTTAGATTGAGAATAAGTGATTTATAATAAAATGGACCTAATTATGCCTTATTTAGGGCATTGCAAAGTGTTTTCTTACACTTTCACACTAATCTAGGTCTTTATTAATTAATTAAGGTCAATTAGATCTTAATTGGACCCTTAAACTCAAATCCAAGTCTTATTTATTGCATTTTCCAAAGGATATATCCCAACACTTGAATTAACAATGTTGCATAATACTTAATTTTACAAGGTTTGAGTCCTAGGATAGTGACCTAGGACCCATTTTCCACTTTGAAAATGGGTTCTTACTATGTCCTAGGACCCTCTATTTACATATTATTTCACCTCATCAAAACTTGGTCCTAGTTAACTGTGCTAGGACCCATTCGCCCAAGGTGGCGAATGAATCATCCTTAAGAAAGGGCACCTCTTTTTTAAACTTATTTGTGGCTTGATTTTAGTGATTTTGAATCCTAGATCTAATGTAAGCTTATGTTATTTGATTTTCAAGATTAAATCCTAGTTAAAGAATAGTGAAGTTTTGGAGTAGCCTTATAAGTCTTCAAGCTCATTTTGTGTCAAAGATCAAGCATTATTGAAGGATTGAATATAGATTCCTATGGAGAGCCATGATAGATTCCATGTGTTGGGAGATGCACAAGACATAAAACCAAGCCTAATGACTTGTTTCCTAAGTGATTCCATCTTCGATGATCATTCTATTTGGAGCCAAAAGAGAGGTATATTCAGATTTGTGACTTATTAAAGGGATTTGGGATCTTCTAAAGTAGGTCACTTTCATTTTTTAGGTTTAATTTTAGGATCCTATTCTAATACGCTTGAATAGGATTTCTTTTCATTGTTATAGATTTTAATCTTAGACACACTTAAGGTTAGGATTGCACACACACTTCAATCTTCAAAATTTAATTCATCAAGTTTTAATTATCAACTTGGGGTTTGGTTGAGGAAAACCCCTATCCACAAAAAAGCTTAATTTATTTTTTAATAGATTATTAGCAGATTTGGATCCAAAAGTGGGAGTTTTCAGTTGCAAAGTAGGAGTGCAAATTTGGAAGTTAAAGATCAGATTTAGAGTTTTTCGGAAGAGCCTACTAGGACCCATTTTCCACTTGTGAATGAGTCCCTAATAGGTCTTTAGGGATAGAAAATTTCCACTATTTATAAGCTTCATTTCAAGATTCAAAGCTCCCCAGACAGGTACACTAGGACCCATTCGCCACATGGTGAACGAGTCCCTAATAAAGTGGTAGAAACAACAAGATTTGATCAATTGCACAACATTCCCTATTCTCTATTTTTCTAGAAAAGTTATTGTTTCTCTCTATTTTGCATTAGATTCATTCATTACATTTGATAGACCTTGAATTAGGGTTAATTTACTAGTCCCATTTCTTCTCTACAAATTGTGATTTAACTCACCACCTCGTCCTTGTATAAAGGAGAGATTGCAAGATCCCAAAATCTTGACTTGGCTCACCTTCTTAGGTTGATAGTCACTTCAAGGTTTTGGATCTCATTTCTAGAGTGAAATATTTGAAGAAGAGGGTTACAACATAGCCCCCTTTTTCTATGTTTCAAGTTGCATGTGTGGATCATTGTTATTTTTCTTGGTACTTCATTGTTGATTAATTATCACACCTTGATATAGCGTTGATTGGTAAACTTGATATGATTTAACATTACCTATGTAGTGGGAGTTCCTAGATATGTATGTTCTTCATTGATAGGTTTGATACATGGATCTTGTGATCACAGCTTATGGGTCACATATGTTCTTGGAATGAGTTAACTAATGTACTGATAGCTTGGAGGTATGGATGGTTGGATGTATTAGAATGTATTGTGTATGCTATTTCCAATCATGTGGGTATTTTTTCTTCATGAAAGCATCTTGTTTAGAGCCTTTTTTATCACTTGGATTTGATGCTTGTGTTCTTGGATTGGTGCATCTTCAGCTTGGCAGTTTCTTTTCTTCCATAGGCACAATGTTGGAGGATGAGAGGAGTTCTTTCTTGATATGGTGGTCACTTTTTTCTTATTGTAAGTATCTTGATGGAGCACAAGAGCATGTTGGAGAGTCATGTGGTTTTCATGTATGTCTATGATGATGTATTTCATGTATTGATCCCTTATGCAATGTATACAACAAGTGGGAGAATTTTGGGATATGGTATTGTACACTATTGTATAAAATGATTTATTATAATTTTGTAATTAAATAATTATGATGCACCTAGGTGGTGTGGTTATTCACACTAGGTAATTATTTGGGGACCACTTTATGTTGTTGAAATGGTTGAAAATAAGATCTATCCCAAATGTTTGGACAAGAGAGATGGATCACTTATTTTCCAAGCCCAAATCACTTCAAATTATGTAAGAGAAGATGCTAATAACAACCAAAAATTAACCTTCACTATTATAGCAACTATGAGGAATGTTTTTAGAGCATAAAAAGTTGTGTACCTAGCCAAAAGGTTATTGTTTTTGAGCTATGGAGGACTCATTCACCTTTAGGGGTGAATGGGTCCTTTTAGGGTTTCATAAAACTAATTTCAGGATCTTGTACTTTGATGTTTGTACTCTTAAAATCCTTGTTATCAAGTTTTCGAAGGCAATATTCAGTTATGTAGGGTTCTTTCCATGATCTTGCACCTTGGATGACAACTTTGCAACTTTGACAATTTTGACAACTTTGATAATCTTGCTCTTCAACCTATAAATCTGCATTCACACACTCAAGGACAATTTTTTTTTTTGATTTGTAAGTGAATGGGAGTTTTCCTCAATCAAACCCCTTTTACGTAATTAAACCAAATGATGAAATGAAGAAATTGAAGCATGAAAGTGCAATAATGTAGATGATGTCACCTTAGATTTTGTCTTGTGATGCAAATTTGCAAACAATCATGGAGTGGCCATGAATAATGTAGATCTTGTATGTAAGATGATACTTGTAAATTGATCCTCAATGCAACATTCACTTCTTAGGTTGACACACATGAATGGATTAAACCATTGAAATGATGATATGATCTTGAATTATTGTAATAAACCTTTGAAATCTTTGTTGAAATACCTTATGAATGCTCTTTAAGTGCTCTAATGCTCTTTCTTTTGATCTCCTAAAATAATAGAAAATTGCTAGGAGAAACAATATGAATTAACCCGTTATTTATACTAAATTAGGAGATTAACACCAAATTTAAAAGAATTAAGGCTAACACCAGATCTGGAAAGAAAAATAATTAAATTCCCATAGAATAAAATGAAAAAATTAAGGTCTCATTAAGGGAGAACCCATTCGCCACCAAAGACGAATGGGTCCTAGCTAAGTTTCCAAGATGGGGCTTCGAGGAGCTAAAAAAGGCCAAAAACCCATTCCAAAACAAATGAGAAAAGGGGGTCATGTTAAGGGAGGACCTATTCACCACCAAGAGCAAATGGGTCCTAGCTCAACTTACTAGGACCAAAATTTTCCCAATGAAATAATTTGATATTTAATTTATGATTATCGAGAGAGATCCTTGGGAGGTGTCAAAATTAAGGCCTAAAAAGGGGGGTTAATAACTCCACTTAACCACAATGAATTAGGACCACCTATATAAATGTGAAAGTGCTTTAAAAAACTTTACAACACTTAAACAAGGTATATATCATTCATATTTTATTTAGAAAGGGTCCCATAAGGCTTAAGTAAGCAAATAAGTCCTAGAAAAGTGTGAAAGTGTGTTACAACACTTCACAACACCTTTGCAAAGGACAAATTAAAGCATGATTTAGTATAATAAAGGTCATAAAATGATATGAATGTGTACAATACATTACAACACCACTCCAAGACACTATTAGTCCAATTTTAATGTCAATTATCATATCAAGCAAGAAAAAGACTACTTTTTCCATTACTACATTTTGTCCCCACTTTAGTGAGAGGATGACCCCATGTCAAACTCACACTAAAGTAGACATCCAAGACACCTAATTATGCAACAATAATAAAGATACATGATCATACCCTATCAAAGGCCAAGAAAAAAGAAGGATCAAGCACAAACGATTCAATGCGATGTGAGGTGGTGGTTGTTTGTCCATAACAAACGCTACTCACTCTGGGGCCATGGAACTTCAGGTCATCATTGGGGTGATTTTTTCCCAAAATATGTATATGCTCACTCTAGGGTAGTGGAACCTCAGTCTATCCACTAGGTGAGTTATCCCAACAAGGTGGAAAATGAGAGAATCAAATTAGCCTCTCATACCATGCCGAATTCATCCTCCTAACAACTTCGATAAGGCACCACAATGAAAATGCTCTTTATAAAATTTTTTTGAATGTCATGTATAATTTTTGTAAAATGGGATTTCACTTTGTTCATGTAACTATCTTCCTCTTATGGAGCATTGCGCTTAATGACTCTAGGAGAGGACAAGTAAAAAGTGTTTGATCATCACCCATGGGATGCCTCATTTGTATCATGCCATGATAGTAGATCATACACTCTTGGACGATATCAAAATCAATGACACCACCAAGAAGAGGACAAATCATAGGAAAAATGAAAAATCAGCCCATAAAATTTTCCAAAAGATGTCATTGATTTATGTTCCCACTTTAAAGCAGTTGCTACACCATCACTATGAGAAATTGCTTTAAAGTAGCCAATTTTTTTTATCCTAAGACATGAGATCCTTCCTTAGAAAACCCTATTCCTGGAAGTCATATGTTTCTAAAGCAAGATCTATTTCATGAAATAGGAAGGAGGGGTTTCGCCCACAAATACAATGCTAAGCCTAGAAAGAAAAATATGTCACATGTGATCCAACTTAAGGAATGTTATCCACATCCCACACTCGCACTTAAATATACATCGAAAGAATTCAACTAGCCAAAAGAGGCAATCGACAAATGACATATACAAAGACAAGGCTACCTAACCCCTTGTTGCCACTTAGTGCAAGATAAGGATGAGCCTAGAATGGATGATGGTATGTTGCTCCTCACAAAAAGTAAATGATTTTTAATTAATGTAAAACATGCAATAGTGAGTATCCTATGATCCTACAACTATTGCATGGAAATGAGTAGCAACTATTGTTATTGCTTATAATGAGTAGAAAAAGTATGGAATTGATACCTATGTAATGAGATATTCAAAAACATAAAATCTATGAGTTCAACATGCACAAAGTTAAACTTGTCTTGGGAGAATCTTTTGTAAGGTTGTTGATATTGAGTGAAGGCTTGTTTGATTGTTTGATTTCTATCAAAGGACAATAACCAAAACTATGAGTTTTTCCTTCCATGTTCAGTTCAATAGGGACATAGATACCTTGTTCTCTAACACCACATATCTTTCCACTATAACCAAGATGTTTCATAAGTCTTTTAGGGTTAGGGTTGGCCTTGATTGTATAAACTTTGTTATATATGTGAGAAATGTCATTGCAACTTGGTTGGTGTGAAACATTATCATTATTGAGTTTCCTTTTAGGTGGTTCTAAGATAAGATTGGGTTGATTTTGAACTTTTGTTTTGTGTGAGGGTGGATGAGTGATAAGTTGAGGCTTAGGTGGAGGTATGTGCAGGATTATCATGGAAAAAACAAGTCCTTAAGTGGCAAAAAATTTAGAAAAATCAGAGTTAGGCGACTTGACATAAAAATTTGAATAAACTATCTATATTATTTCCAAAATATGTAAGAATATAATTTGTAGCAAATTGAATGTAGTTTCTCAACTACTAGGTTTATTTAAAAAAAAATTCTATTTGGTGAAAATTTAAAATTTCATTGTAGTGGTACTTAAATTTTAGGGAAAAAATAAGAAGTAGGTGTCTGTCTGACCACCCTAACCACAATAAAATGATAATATTTTTTTACAATATTTTAGATATAAGTTGAGAACTCATGTCCCGATGTGATGCATATTTTTTTATAATTTTTTTCCAAGTAAAAAATTAATTATGAATTTTTTATTACAACTTTTAAAAAATATAAAAAATCATATGTCTAACCACCTTAACTTGGTCAAAACTTATGAAATTATTATTATTATTTTTAATCCTATAGTATGAGAAGCATAGAATGTGACGTGTGTTTCATATTCAAAAAATGTGATACTATTTGAAAGCTATAGATGTTTTTCAATCAGCCTATCAATCAGGAATTTAGTTGCAATTCAAATAGAAAATGAATAATAATTATTTATTAAATTTAAAGTAAAGCATAATTTATATTGGTGGAAAGCTAAGAATCTCCTTTAAAAACCATTTTCGTTTCATCAATTTTGAGTTAAAAAAAGTCGTCAGCCATATATCCTACACATACCCATAATATTGCCACTTTTTGGCCCATCATGATCTTGCACATACTCGTGGTTCAATAATTACAAGATTCAAAGGAGTTCTAATGTTCATAAAATCAACACACTTGTCCTTATTTTCATGATCTCTTAGAGAAGGGGATTCTAATGTCACTTCATCATCTTCATCTAAGGAAGTCAAATCAGTATTGTTTTCATTTTCTTCCACCATGATATCCTCCCTAGGAGGAGAGTTTTGAGGAAGACTACAAACTAGATGTTCATGAAATTCATTGTTTGGTTCTTCTAAAATTTATTCATCACAAGGGAGTGATCAATGGTCTTGTTCAATGATGTTTTGTCTAGCGGAAGAGAGGAAGATAGGACTCTCACAACCCTCATCAATTGGATCTTCTAAAACAGAAGTATTTTCATCACAAATAGGAGAGATATTAGAAGGAAAAATTTTATTGTTATGATTTCCCATGATTTCATCCTTGTTTTCTAAGGTCTCATTCTCTTGTGTCATGATATCTACCCTAGTGGGAGAGCTTTCAAGAGGTTCATCACATTCCATGATTAGATTTTGTGAAGTAGCTTTGAATCACAAATAGGGGAGGCCTCAAGAGAAGAACAACTATGATTTTCATGATCACCAATAATTGGAGTCTGTTTTTCAAATGGATCTTCCCAAATGGTAGGGGAATTAGGGAAGGGAGAAGCAAGATTCCCATGATTGTCAATGAGTGTATTTTCTAATACCAAACTATCTTCTTCGTATGTAGAAAATATATTAGGAGAAGGATAAATTTGATTGTCATGGTTATCTACAACTATATCCCCATGTCCTATAATGTCTTTCCAGGTAGGAGAGGTAGGGTTGACATAGCTCTCAATATTTGTATCTCTTAACACCAACATGTCTTCCTCATAAATGTGTTTTTCATTATCATTCATGATTGTATCCTATTTTACTAAAGAATTATCACAAGTAGGGGGGTTTGTTGGAAGATGAATGAAGACTAGGTAAACTAGTGTTAATGGTTGCTTCTTATTGTATCATAATATCTTTCCAAGGGAGAGAGGAAAGGAACAAACAAGACCTACATGATTCTCAATGATTGTATCTTCTTTTACCAAGATACCTTTGTCACTAAAAGGAGAGGTATCAGGAGAAAAAAAACTATGATCATCATGGTTGTCTATGTTTGTATCCTCTTCTATCACATATTTCCCACAAACAAGAGAGATAGGAGGGTGTATAGGTTTAAGGAATTCATAATTAGCATTTTCACTTTCTTGCACTAAGAGACTCTCATAACCAGGAAATGTATTAAATGAGTGACTAACATGCTTATTGACTAAATTTTTATTTACTAACTTGGAAAAGATGGATATTAAAATTTGTGACATGCAATGCAATGACCTAGAATGAAATGCAATTTTCAAATTCTATACTAATTACACAATGAAATAAGCTAAAAATGAAGTGTTTTGATGCAATTTTGAACTTTTAATAATGCACTAAAATGAAGCAATTTAAGCTAAATGCAATGAAGTTGATGATTTTTTTTTTGAGAAACTAAAAAAGAAAGGTAATAACACCAAAAAAAGCTAAAAAATGAGATTTTAATGTCCTAGAAATGCAAATCTATAGCTAACATGGATTCATTTTCTAGTAAGGGAGAATGGGTCCTGGTTAGGTGTTTCTGAGATCTTTATGTGGATTTTAGAGTCAATTCTAATGTATTTTTAGATGCCAGAAGCTTCAGGTTAGACCTGATTAGGGACCTATTCACCAGTAAGGGTGAATGGGTTCTAGTAAGGTCTTTTTAAGTTTTTTTTAATGGTTTGCAAGCTTTAAAATTTTTCTTTTAGTTCCAGGTTATAGATAGTGAAATGCAGCTTCAGATTTTCCAAAAATTCAATGCAAATAATGCAATAGAAAGATGGAATGCAAGAACTAAATTGAAATGCAATTTTGTTTTTATTTTCAAAAGCAATTGAATGAAATCAAAATGAGATGAAAAATGAATGATTTTCTTTATAATTTTCAGATTTAAGAAGTGTAAAACAATGTAAATCTAAACCCTATATGATATGCAAGATTTAAATCCAAAAGAAGAAACATTAATTCAATGAAAATCTAAATGTAATGAATACAATATTTTAACTTCAAATGAAATGATAGACTCTACAATTTAGAAAATTGCAATGTTGAATGTGCCAGGTTTGAACCAAAAATGAAATGGTGGAAAATAGGATCTATCCCAAATGTGTGGAAAAGAGAGATGGATCATTTATTTTCCAAGCCCAAATCACTTCAACATATGCAAAAGAATATGCTAATAACAACTAGAAATTAACCCTAACTGTTATAGAAACTATAAGGAATGTGTTTAGATCATAAAATGCTATGTACTTGGCTAAAAAGTTGTTTTTGAGCTATGGAGGACTCATTTTCCTTCAAGGGTGAATGGGTCCTTTTATAGTTTTTGAAAACTAATTTAAGGATCATGTACTTTGATTTCTATACTTTTGAAATCCCTATTATTAGGTTCTGGAAGGCAGTATTCAGTTTTGTAGGGCTCTTTTTGTGATCTTGCACCTTGGATTACAACTTTGCAACTTTGAAAATTTTGACAAATTTGATAATATTGCTCTTCAACCTATAAATATGTAATCACAAACTCAATGATAGAAAACTTGTTTTTTTAGTGAATGGGGGTTTTCCTCAGTCAAACCCCTTGTAGGTAATTAAACCAAATGATGAAATGAAGAAATTGAAGCATGAAAGTGCAATAATGTAAATGATGTCACCTTAGAATTTGTCTTGTTATGTAAATCTAACAAAAATCATGGAGTGGCCATGAATAATGTTGATCTTGGATGTAAGATGATACTTGTAAATTGATCAGGTCAATGCAACATTCACTTCTTATCTCAACACACATGAATGCATTAAACCCTTGAAATGATGATATGATCTTGAATTGTTGCAATAAACCTTTGAAATATTTCTTGAAATTCCTTATGAATGGTCTTCAAGTGCTCTAATGCTCTTTTTTCTTATCTCCTATAGTCACACAAAATTGTTAGTATAAAGATTGTGAATTAACCCCTTATTTATAATAAATTAGGAGATTAAACCTAAAATTCAAAGAATTGAGGCTAACACTAGATTTGGAAAGAAAGATAAGTAAATTCATTCCAAAATGAAATTAAAAAATTAGGGTCTCATTAAGGGAGGACCCATTTTCCATCAAAGGTGAATGGGTCATGGTTAAGTTTCCAGGACCAAGCTTGAGGGAGTTGAAAGAAGGCCAAAAGCCCATTCCAAAACAATTGAGAAAGGGGGTCCTATTAAGGGAGGACCCATTCACCATCAAGGGTGAATGGGTCATGGCTCGACTTACTAGGACCAAAAAATTTCCAATGAAATATTTGATATTTAATTTATGATTGTTGGGAGAGATCCTCGGGAGGTGTCAAAATTAATGCCTAAAAAGGGAAGGTTAATAGCTCCATGTTGGTGTAATTAAATGTCTTGTACCTTGTCCTAGGTCATGATTACACCTTAGTTAAGTTTACTTAGGGACCACATAGGAGGTTGTTGGATATTTCCAACTTTTGGTGGACTTGACATGTCATTACCTCATCACTTCCACCTTTTGTGGACACATCATGTGATTATCTCTCCACCTTTTGTGGAGTGATAGGTTTTCCTAGTTGTCTCATGTCATATGATTAAGACACTTGTCATAATCCTATGACATCTTGCATCTCACCTTGGCTATATAACCAAGGGATATCTCTCATTGTATAATCTGAATCATATCATATCAATGACATTGAATACAATTTATTCTTGTCATATTCTCTCTCTCTTTTTGTGCTTTCCATTTGGTCCATAGATCTTGGCATCCATAGCCAATTCTAACACTGCACTTAACCAAAATGAATTAGGAACACCTAGATAAATGTGAAAGTGATTTAGAAAATTTTACAACATTTAAACAAGGTATACATCATGCATATTTTATTTTGAAAGGGGCTCATAAGGTTTAATTAAGCAAATAAGTCCCAGAAAAGTGTGAAAGTGTGTTACAACACTTAACAACACCTTTGCAAAGGAAAAGTTAAAGCATGGTTTAGTCCAATAAAGGTCCTAAAATTATGTGAATGAATACAATACATTACAACACCACTCAAGATCCTATTAGTCAATTTTTAATGTCAATTATCAGATCAAGCAAGAAAAAGGCTACTTTTTTCATTACAATAGTTGTATTGTAATAGTATATTATTATTTAATGTTTTAGAGACATGTGATAATAATTTAATATTGGGAAAATATTAAAAAAGTGAAAACTTAGTACCCAATATTAAATAAAGGATTAGTGGTTTTGTGTTCACATAGTTTTGTGGAACATGGTTTTATCTTACCACTTGGTTGTATTTGTGTGAGCTTGAGTATATAAAAGCAAGCACATGTTTAGTGGTTAAGGTTGGATAGGTGAGTGGACTATCATTATTGAGTCTTTTTGAGGAGTGCATATGTCAAGCATGGCATGGGATGAGTGCATTCATGGTTGGACACATGAGGATGCATTGAGAGGCTTGGTGCTTCAGAGGTATTCATTGTAGCTCTTGTATTGCTTTATTGTTGAATAATATGATGGAGTATGGATGGTTTTGGAGGTTGGGTTTTTCCCTCTTGATGGTTTTACCAAGGTATATCTTGTGTCATCTTTGATGTGTATGTTATATATTCTCTTGCATATGGATTTTGAATACTTATTTGCATAAATTTTAATTTTGGGTTATGTGAAAATTGTCATTAGATGCCTGCATGTTTCCTTACACTCATTGTAACAATATTCTATCTTCTTCTTTCTAATCTTGTAATGAGTTATTAGAAGTGAGCCTATTGTATTTGGTATTGCAATTACTTTATATTGTGAGCTAATCCTCACTATGGTTTTTCTTTTCTTGGGTTTTCCATGTAAATTTGGTGTTCTCATGTGTTTGGATGTGTTTGCATTAAATTATTTCTCATGTTTATAATATGCTAATGTATGATAAGGGTTTAATAGTTTTTAAGGGTTTAATTATTAATGTAGATCTGAATTCTAATGAGGGTTTTTATGTTTTAATGTACAACTGATTCACCCCCCTCTCATTTTTCTTGTGTATTCAACATAATGACTTGGTTCAATTTCAGGAATAACACTACAAAAGGATGATGTGATCACATGGAGGAACCAAACCTAAACTTTGGCGCACTCATATGAAGGAATCCAAGAAAGAAAGAAAGAGTTGTAAGAAGTTATAATAAAATTTCAAGGTTGGAAGTATATATTGGAAGAGAGGATCAAAACTGAAAGGATTGATACAAAAAGGGAAGAAGAGATAAGAGGAAGATGATAAAGATCCATTTTGACTCATTCTAAGGTGTTTTCATTGAATCGAGAAGGTGAGAATTGAAAAAATACTAAAAAAACCATAAAAATATCATGGGACACTAGGGTGTCAAGTATACATTGATGCTTCACACAAGTATCTAGATAATTTGGGCTAAAAATGATGGGACACTAAAGAAATATGAGGATGACATAAGAGTTATATAAAAATTTAATAAATTGATGATAGGAAATAAGAACTAATAACTTTGAGAAGAAGAAAGGATAATGTAGGGGCTAAAGTAATCCTAGATGAACCTTTGAGGAATGGATGCAAAAATGAGTCCAAAAATAATGTAAAATTATTCTAGAGATATATAATTTTCATCATTTCATTTTTCCATTATTATAGTAGGCTTATGACACTACATGGATATGCATTGTGAAGTAAATAGGGAAATATTGGAAAGGAAATAACATAATGAAACTGAAAAGGATATTATAGAGGACATAAAAAAAATCTTTAGGGTAGATGATGGCATCTAGGTAGAGAATTGATCCGGTGGATATTTTCAGTGAAAATTGAAGAATCTCCAATACTCCAAATTTTAGCACTATCAGAAAGAGCTCGATGTCCTAATTCCAGAGCAACTTGAATGGAGTCAAACAAAGCTACGAAGCCCAAGTTATTGCCAGTCAAAGTTCAGTCAACAATTGGTCAACTCAGGGCCCAGGGCAAGAAAAAAAAGGTCAAAATTTAATGTCACCAAAAGTGGTCAAAATTGATGTCAATGCGAAGAGCATGGCAAGAACTTTTCGACAGTGTTTGTTCTGTGCAAATTGGAGCTTGTATGTGCAAGATATGGAAGGTCAAAGCTCGTGGTTGACTAGGTTGAGTTGAAGGTACAATGATGATGTCAGCATGACGTCATCATGCTGACATGGATGAATCATGAGGTGACACATGGTGGCTTCCCGAAGTTACACGTGGCGGAAATTTGTTGGACATGGCTTTATTAAAAATATATATATAAAAAAATAAATTAATTAATAACAGCCATGCACTCCATTTTAATAATTAAATCACTTCCTTAAGAAAAAAACGTGGCCCTCCCTATAAAAGGGGATCTCCATTATTTTTAAAAAGAATCATGCTATTTTTTAGGCTACCCTTTTTTTAGGGAAAACAAATTGATCCCTATTTTTAAGGGATGTAAATAGCCCATAACCAAACTCATCCCCTATTTTAAATGAGAATTTCAAACCAACATTGTATATTGTATGGTTTTAAAATACAAGTGGCATTGGATGGTTTTGTGGAAATTTGGAAATGAAATACTCCTTAATTTAATAAATTCCCTCCAAGTTGTAAAAGAATAATCCTTTTAAAAGGATTAGTTGTAACTTATACAAACAGGAAAAGCCCGAATGTAATATGTGACAGGGCATATAAACCATTTAATTATTTTTTTTAGGGGATTTATATTCAAATAAAGGAGATTTGAAGATATTATGGAGAGATAAGGAATATTTTGTAAATCATATGGTTTTATACCATATTGAGTAAAGTTTTTGTATAAAAAGGGGTTTTAGGAGTGAGTTTGATACTCATAATTTCCAAGGTGATTTGAAGTGTTTTTTGGAGGGAGAATAATCAGAATTTTCAAGTGAAGGGTGAAGCTATGAATCAAAGAGCAAGGGAGTTTTCTTAGAGATCTTTTGAAGACTATTCCACACATCGAGGGCATGTTTTGCTGATGTGCTTTAAGGGAAAAGTCTTGGTGCAATTATAATTTTGATTTGGAGATTAATCAGATCGGTCACACTCCATTGGAGTGGACCCGAAGACGTAGTCACGTTTGTGACGAACTCCGTAATCAAACGTTGTTTGCACTTCTCTTCTTCTCTCTCTCGTATTCAGTTTCTCTTTTGAAGTTTTAATACATAAATTTGTTAATGTATGCATGAATTCAAATTTCGTAAACTTGGAATAATCATTGTAAAAATTAAGCATTCAATACTGCATATAGTCTAGATCCCTTTATAGATCAAGTTGGTATCAGAGCTCAGTTGACTATTATTGCAGTTGTTTTCTTGAATGCTAATGAGATCCAGGATTCAGAAGGGTGAAGGCAAGCTTGAAGACTTTGATCCTGAGATTGGGAAGCGAAGAACATTTCCAAAGATGTCTGTTTCTGGAATGAAGGTTCCTGAAGAAATCAGTGAGCAGGAATTTTGAAGAGCATTCCTCAAGATGAAGGCTAAGGTGGACATTCTTGTTCAAGAAAGACAAGAGCAGAAAGAATGTGAAGAAGGTTCGTCGAAGCAAGAAGATCGCAAAGACAAGAAAGGGAAACAACATGGAGATGGTGACAAGCAACCAGATCCACCCTCTTCTTCTTCTCCTCCCTCTTCTCCTTCTTCTCCATCTTCTCCTCATTCTACTTCTTTTAATCCTTTCAAGAGTGGGTATAAGCCTAAGATCAAATTGGATGTAAAATTTGATTTACCAAAGTATTGTGGTGAACTTAATGCTGAAAAATTGGATGATTGGATTCAACAAGTAGAAGTTTATTGTAGAGTCCAAAACCTATTAGATGATGTTGATAGGATCCAATTAGCTACTCTTCAGTTAGGAGGTACAACTTTAACATGGTGCGAGAGTAAGACTAAGGCAGAAGTTTCACAACATGGTAGAGTCAATTTAACTTGGGCAGAGTTTGTTAATGATCTTAAGAAGTAGTTTTATCCCCTAGGACATATGCAACAGTTAATGATGGACTGGCAAATGTTTAGGCAAGGAAAAGGTCAAACTGTTCAAGAGTACACCCATGAATTCAGGAAAAGGGCTATTGCTTTGAGTGTTCCATTGTACACCCAGGACACTTTGTTGAAGTACATAGGAGGTCTTCATTCCTACCTTAGGCATTCTATTTTGGTATTGAACCCTTGTAATTTGGATGAAGTGTTTGTTCAAGCTACACACTTAGAGTCAAGGGGTAAAGGATCTTTTATTGATAAGTTTGATAATGATGTAAAGAAATCTTCTAAGGTTGTAGAGACAGGGAAAGGAAAGAAGACAACTACAGTTAAGAAGGATGATAAGTTTGCTTGCTCTCATTGTGATAGGAAGGGTCATGATGAAGAACATTGTTGGCAGTTGCATCCTGAACTGAAGCCTAAGTGGGTTCAGAAACGTAATCAGAAACAGAAAGGTAAGGAGAAAGCCGCAAATGTTGTTATGGATCTTGGTTCAGATTTAGATGATGAGACTAAGATAACAACTATGGGTCTAAAAGGTAAAGCTCCTATTTCTAGTGTTTTTGAAGCTAGTTGTGCTTCTACTTCTACAATTAATGATTTCTCTGAAGATAAGAAAAGGAGTGAGCTTTTTCACTTAAGGGTTGTTGCTAAGAACACTAAAATTGATGCACTCATAGATAGTGGTTCTCAAGTGAATTTAATTTTAGAAATGTTGTAAGAAAATTGGGATTAAAAACTACACAACATAAGAAACCTTATCCACTAGGCTAGATTTGTGAAAATGATAAGTTTCAAGTAACAAGACAATGCACCTTAAGATTCACAATCACTAGTAAGTTTGTGGATGAAGTACAGTTTGATGTGGTTCCACTGGATATCTGTGGGATAGTGCTTGGTAGCCCTTACTTATATGACAGGAAAGCTATATTCTATAGGGAATTGAATCATTATCACTTGTTTAAAGATGGCATTCAGTATATTGTACATTCTCACAGGATTAAGACTAATCGTTCTTTTGCAAACACAGGGCAGTTAAAGAGGGTAATTAATGCAAGTAAAGAGTTAACTCTTATGTCTGTCAATATAGGTGGTTCTAAACTTGAACTTGGAGTAGCTAACCAAGGTCAGATGTTGCAGGATGCACCCGCAATACAACATGAGGGAATGATGATTGAAAGCATTGATGGTTCCTTGGGTAAAAATGTTTTTGTTGCAAAAGATCGATATGTTGTTGATTTATTCTCTTTCATCTTTGCATTATTGTTTAGCTTGATGCTAGTCAATATTTTTTGGTTAGTGGCTACGACAGTTGATGTAGATGCTTATGGAAGTGATAAAGTGATGTTTATGTTCAACAATATAGTTGCAGTCTTCATTGTGATTGTGATCCATGTATACAGATGTACAGAGGATACAGGACAAGTGGGGAGGCCAAGTCCTCACCTAATGTCATAATAAATGCCACTTTTGGAGGTCCAAAAGGTCTTCAGTGGGGAGGCCTGATCCGGTGGATATTTTTAGTGAAAATTGAAGAATCTCCAATACTCCAAATTTTAGCACCATCAGAAAGAGCTCAATGTCCTGATTCCAGAGCAACTTGAATGGAGTCAAACAGAGCTACGAAGCCCAAGTTATTGCCGGTCAAAGTTCAGTCAACAATTAGTCAACTCAGGGCCTAGGGCAAGAAAAAAAGGTCAAAATTTGATGTCACCAAAAGTGGTCAAAATTGATTTCAATGCAAAGAGCATGGCAAGAGTTTTCTGACGGTGTTCATTCTATGCAAATCGGAGCTCGTATGTGCAAGATATGGAAGGTCAAAGCTCGTGGTTGACTAGGTTGAGTTGAAGGTACAATGATGATGTCAGCATGATGTCATCATGCTGACATGGATGAATCATGAGGTAACACATGGTGGCTTCCTGAAGTTACACGTGGCAGAAATTTGTTGGACATGGCTTTATTAAAAATATATATATAAAAAATAAATAAATTAATAATAGCCATGCACTCCATTTTAATAATTAAATCACTTCCTTAAGAAAAAAATGTGGCCCTCCCTATAAAAGGGGATCTCCATTATTTTTAAAAAGAATCATGCTATTTTTTAGGCTACCCTTTTTTTAGGGAAAACAAATTGATCCCTATTTTTAAGGGATGTAAATAGCCCGTAACCAAACTCATCCCCTATTTTAAATGAGAATTTCAAACCAACATTGAATATTGTATGGTTTTAAAATACAAGTGGCATTGGATGGTTTTGTGGAAATTTGGAAACGATATACTCCTTAATTTAATAAATTCCCTCCAAGTTGTAAAAGAATAATCCTTTTAAAAGGATTAGTTGTAACTTATACAAACAGGAAAAGCCCGAATGTAATATGTGACAGGGCATATAAACCATTTAATTATTTTTTTTAGGGGATTTATATTCAAATAAAGGAGATTTGAAGATATTATGGAGAGATAAGGAATATTTTGTAAATCATATGGTTTTATACCATATTGAGTAAAGTTTTTGTATAAAAAGGGGTTTTAGGAGTGAGTTTGATACTCATAATTTCCAAGGTGATTTGAAGTGTTTTTTGGAGGGAGAATAATCAGAATTTTCAAGTGAAGGGTGAAGCTGTGAATCAGAGAGCAAGGGAGTTTTCTTAGAGATCTTTTGAAGACTATTCCACACATCGAGGGCATGTTTTGCTGATGTGCTTCAAGGGAAAAGTCTTGGTGCAATTATAATTTTAATTTGGAGATTAATCGGATCGGTCACACTCCATTGGAGCGTACCCGAAGACATAGTCACGTTTGTGACGAACTCCGTAATCAAACGCTGTTTGCACTTCTCTTCTTCTCTCTCTCGTATTTAGTTTCTCTTTTGAAGTTTTAATGCATAAATTTGTTAATGTATGCATGAATTCAAATTTCGTAAACTTGGAATAATCATTGTAAAAATTAAGTATTCAATACTGCATATAGTCTAGATCCCTTTACAAATCAAGAACCTACAAAATAAATGAATTGGGAAATGAAAACTTGCACAATACAATAATGTTATAAAACATAAATCTACAAAACC
This sequence comes from Sequoia sempervirens, assembly GCA_007258455.2. NCBI lineage: Eukaryota > Viridiplantae > Streptophyta > Pinopsida > Cupressales > Cupressaceae > Sequoia > Sequoia sempervirens. The sequence continues at coordinate 858,421 of VDFB02075321.1, forward strand.
ACTATATCAAACATAAATGAACAAATATATATAGAAAATGGACAACTCATAACTAAAGGATAAAAGAACCTAGCAATTTAACAAAGAAAAAAAATAGTTAGCAAAGAGAAAGAGACCTTGATGGTGAAGGTTGTCTCAATATTATTTATTGCTCGAAAAATGAAAAGAAAATAAAGAAAACAAAAATAGAATAATTCTTACATTGAAATAATAATGTAACTTGGTGGTTGGTTGTTGCAAGGAGAGAATACATATAAATAGATAGGGAAGCAATTAATATGAAAGAGATTACATGTCTCAAAATTTATCTTTCTCTTTTTCAATAATTACAAGTAAATAAATTTATTTTTGTGGATCACATGCTAGCAAGTTATGTCATGTTAGCTAAACATGGGTGTAACAAGGTAGGTCAAATTAAACACGTGCTAGAAAATTGTATTATGTTAGGTGGATCATATACTACTATTACTATAGTCCACATGCTTTATGGAGCATATCAATGGAAAGTACCATAGGAAATGCATACAATTACATTGTGGATGCATCAATAAAGGATGTCATAGGGGGATACCAATAAACAATGTCATAGGGGACACAATAAAATAATACTCCAATGGGAAAAGAAAAATAAAGGATCATGAATAGATGCACATGTGAGTATAATATATACCACCCTATAAAAAATATCATGTATAATATGAAAATATTTGAAGGTAAAGGGAAGGTAAAAAGGGTAGGTCATGAGATTATACCACCATTTATGGCAACATGAAGGGAAATAAATAAATAGATGCCCTATAGTGGATATTAACATAATAGATTAATGAAGGTGTAAAGATATCACAAGATAAGACAAGAGAAAAATATAGATGCGAATTCTACTATATGCCCTTTGATAAGAGTGCTAGAGATAATTACAATGTGATGAAAAGGTGATCTCATGCCATGGCAGAGGAAGAATCTAACGTATGATGTAGAAGTATGCTATGTTATGATTGAGGTAGTCTTAAAATCATAATAAAGGAAGAATAATGTAATAGACATAAGTGAACCTCAATGCCACATTTTGTAAATAAAGAAGAGGTGCATCATAAATTTGTAGCTTAGTTATTTTTCTATGTATACTAATTGTTCTTGGACACTATTAATATTCTCACTAAACGTGATTAAAATAAAAAATATATATATGATTTTAAAAAACAAGATTGAGATTCATTTTACTTACCTTACCTTACACAAAGGAAGTAAATTACAAAAATAACTTATAACACCTCAACAAGAATGAATATGAATATTTAATTAAGAAAGAAAAAACTAAAATAAATTTAACATAATTGTTTTAATAGACTTTAAAAAGATATTATGTGAAAAATTAATGACATCAATTATATGTATTTGAACTTTTAAATATTATTATATGCTTAAATTAAATTAATATTATTAAATATTACTATTTTTAATTATAAATTATTTTATAAGATAAATTATAAATATTCATATCTTTAAAAAAAAATCAATCACGTCTTTAAATATTATATTTATTTCTTTATTAATACTTTCCTTAGGGCATAGTACTATTGTAATGACTGACTTTTTTTAGTTTTGAGATAGAAAGTAGCAAAACAAGGGTGCTGACCCATAAAAACAAGGCACCAAAGGCCATCCATCGAAAGTACACTAATAGCCCAGCGACAGCAGACAAAACGCCATCACTCACAATGCATCATAAAAAAAAAGTAACATGACAAGGATTAAAATGCAAGCATGAAACTCACCAAATAAGTCCATAGACCACTAGGGTCCCATCAAGTGTAGCAAAAAAAACAAACAACAAAACATAAAATAAACAAGAACAAACAGGCCCAACAGCCTAATTTTTATCCTTCCTGCCAGGCAAATCATGTAAGGTAGTCACCCAATCCACCATGAGGAACTTGAGTAGCTCCTTGAAATTAGCATCAAGATCAACATATTCCACGGACTTGTCCTTTTGAAGCAAACAGAGGCTGGTAGTTGACATATACATGATCCTCAGGGAAAATTGGGTCACCTCTTGGACCTTCTTTTCCAACCTCTCCACTCTTCCCTTCAGCAAGCCCACCTGTTCCCAAGCCTGGTCACTATCCTTGTGATCATTCTTCAAGGGAGCTTTTCCTTTAACCGCCTCAGAGGACCGGGGGGTGATTTCCAGCACATTGTTGTCGGGAGGGCCTTTCTTTAAAATTTCTGACACATGGGGCTCACTGTTCACCGACACCGACCGGTCATCTCCTCCTGCCTCTATTTCCTCATGGCTTTCCTTGTCACTCTCAAGATCCTTGTCTGAATCAGAGGCTTCCTTAAGGCTACCAATCTTGTCCTACTTACAAACCAGTCTATGAGAATGATGGGGGGTGTTAGTTTCCTGAGTGATCTACACATCATAATTAGTTTGGTGGAAGACTTTAGCTTTTTTAGAGGAATCCAGCTTAGGGCGCGGGGTAGGGGTGAGCCTATTTCTTTCCCTACTCGTATCTTTTAGGCCCAAACCAAGGGACGTGCCATGGGGATGGGCTTTCAAGGAAGGATTCTTGAGGCATTTTTTCTTGCTTGGGCCTGACGTGTCCAAAATACTAGCAAAGGGGGGAGTGGACAAAACCAGGGTTTCGTCAAGGGCAGGTAGGGAGGAAACTTCTTGCACAATGATAGGCCTAGTAGGGAAAAGCACCATAAGGAAATGATAAAGCCTAGATATAAGGCCCTAGTGGAGGATAGTGTAATTCTTTCTGGAATTAGTGGCTTCATTAAACTTTGACACAGTGTTGTCAAGGGCATGATACAGGAAGAAAGGAATAGAAATATACAGATGGTTCCTAAGGTGGTTGAGGAAATTAAAGTGGTAATAGTAGCATACACCATACCTTCCTTCTGGTGTGAAATATTTCATTATCACAAAACAGACTTTATGCCAAGGCTCCGGCAACACCTCATGGTCAAAGCCACCCTACAACTTGATAGGTTTCTCATCACCATGAAAAAATGATTCAGATTGATTTGGTCCAGAAATTTCATAGTTTTCTTCTAAGTGCAACCACTATTCAGGAGCCCAGTAACTCTAGCAATGACCTCCTTAGAAACCTCAAAGGAAATTCCACCAATGGTGACCCTACCCTCCCTCCAGGAGGTGACAAACTTGTGAGACAAGCCCTCATTGTGACCAGTCATGGCCTCCATGTACTATGCAATTCTTCCCTCTTTATAGATGTGCCAAATAGTGGCATTCGCTTTCCACTCATCACACTTGTCCAGCTCCATGCGCACTTTGTCCCCACCCATAGAGCCCACACTACACTGATGACCAAAATAGGAGAACCAGGGTAGAATAGTTGGTAGTCAATTCTAGAAGCATCGATAGGAAACAAGCCAACATAAAGTGGCCTTATCGGATGAAAATAGAGACCATAAATGTGATCTTTCATAATCCACACAAGGGCATAAGCTTCCTCGTGTGAATTGCCCACATCAAGTAAGGGCATGATATTAGCATAGTACTTAGTTGTCATAAGAAATTACATGAAATCCACAAGCTTGAAAAGTTGATCACAAAAGTTTAGGGGGTTCAAAAAATAATGACATCATCGTCCAGTGGGGATAGGAAGATTTTCCATATCACCAACCCACAATAGGTCATACAATCCAATGAACCCACATATGAAGCCCATCACCTCACATATCGGCCAATTATTCAAAATACAGCTCCCACCAGAAAAACCAACCAAAGTTAGAAGGAGCCCGGCAAAAATAAGTAAGCACCATCTAAGAATCATCATTTAAATATTTGAGATCTTCCTTTAAGCACACCAGATCCAAGGGGGATAAAGAAACCTCATTCGCCAACACCTAAGCCCGTCAATATCAAGACCCATCACTGCGAGGCTATCAATCGTCACATTCCCTTCTCTGAAGACGTGTTGGATAGAAAAGTCATGAAGAGCATTTAGAAGAGGGAAAATGTCCTCCAGAATTCCTTTAAGGGACCAACCCACTTTCATCTTTCCTTTAGTGGCTTCCACAATTAGCATTGAGTCCCCTTCGATTTCCAAAGTCTTGGCACCAATTGACAATGCAATCTTAAGACCCCAGAGGAGAGCCATGCCCTCGACCTAATTACTAGTATGGATGCTTAAGTTCCCTGCATAGGCAACAACCAAGCTGCCATAATGGTCCCTGATTATACCTCCAACAGCTGACATCCCTCCCCTTGCTGCCCCATCAAAGTTAAGTTTAACCCAGGGCAGTTTAGGGTTTCTCCATCTGGTATGCTTACTGACAATTGATTTGGAGCTGTCAAATCTCAGGATCTCATTGGGTAAATTCCAAGCAGTAGCAATGCTTCTATTCCAAGCAATAGCAATGTTTCTATTCCAAGCAATCAGGGGTTTAATAGGCTTCTTCCATTTGCATGTTGAGATGTTATCCAGGAGCGTCTTATTAAGGATTATCAATAGACCTTCCACATTGTTTTCCTTTTCTCTAAAGATCCTATTATTTCTTTCTTTCCATAAGCACCAATAGATGTGGGGAGGAATAAGTTGCTAGAGCAGTTTAATTGAGGGATGATTGGAGGGGTATTTCCAATTTAAGATGAATTGGTGGATATCACTATTAAAGACCCAAGAGATGTTTAGTCTCTACAAAACCTTCTTCCAAACTAGGGAAGCGAGCTGGCAATGAATAAAAAGATGGGGGATGGTTTCTTTTTCCTTTCTGCAAAGAGTACACTAATTAGGGAATTGAAAACCCCTCTTGATAAGGTTGTCAACAGTTAAAATTTTTCCATGGATGGAGGTCCACAAGAAGAATTTTATTTTAGGGATAAGCTGATGAAGCCAAACCTTTCTCCAACATTGCTCATCACCAAACCTGAGAAGCAGCAGATAAGCAGACTTAATAGTGAACTCCCCAAAGTGATTCTTAGACTAGAAAATTTTGTCCTCCTTGGGAAATAGAGGGAGTTTGGCTATTTTCAAAATCTCTTGAAGCTCCATAAACTTTGGCAGAAGGTTAGGCTAATGTAAAAAAGACAACTTCAAAATTTTCCATCTGGCTCTGGGTGAGGTATAATCAGAAATATAAGTACCAAAAAGGTTTTCAGCATGATCCCTTAAAATATTAAAGTGACTATCAGTAAGGGGTCTGTTCCTAGTCCAGTAGTCCTCCTGGAACCTAATGGATCTCCCATTACCAATTTTCCATCTGACCCCTTCCTTCAAGAGGGATCTACTCTTAAGGATATTGTTCCAAATCTTGGACCCCGAAGGGAGGTCAATTAGGTTCAAGGCTCTAAAAAAATGTCTTTGATTAAGGTATTTAGCCTTCATTATATTACACCATTCTTCCATTTCCCGCATCAAGCTCCATCCAATCTTAGCAATGAGGGCTTTGTTCAAATTAGTAATCTTTCTGATCCCCAAGCCCCCTTGACATTTGGGGAGATAGACAGTGTCCCAATTAACCAGGGCCATTCTTTTCTTTTCCTCCATTCCTGACTAGAGAAAGGATCTTTAAATTCTTGTTAACTTTTCAACCATGGAGCCTGAAATCTTAAAAAGAGAGAGAAAGTAGACCAAAATACCTTGAAGGGAGGCTTTAAGAAGTTGGAGTTTACTAGCACTGCTAAGAAGCTGGCCCTTCCAACCAGCAAGTTTCTTTTGCATTCACTCCAGAATACCATTCCAAAAGTTATGTGACACCTCCTTAATAGTAAGTGGCTAGCCCAAGTAGATACCCGGAAGAGAAGCACTCAGGAAACCCAAGATGGCTAAGATCTTAGCTTGGAGATCAACTTTCATGTCGAAGAAATAGACACTGCTTTTGTTATAATTTATACATTGGTCGGAAACACAAGCATAATCTTGTAGGAGACATTTCCATTCTCTAGCTTCAATCACAGAGGAATTTCCAAAAAGAAATGTATCATCAACAAAATTTTGGAGAACGGAGGGAGGGAGGGTGGAGGCAGGTTTGATCCCTTGAATTTTCCTAGAGTTGAGCAAGGAAATAAAATTCCTTCCCAAAACCTCAACCACCATAATGAACAGGTAGGGAGAGAGGGGATCCCCCTGTCTAAGCCCTTTACCAACTTTAAAGGAACCCTAGGGGATCCCATTGATAAGCATCAAATACTGAACAGATTCCACACGCTCCCTAATGATGCCAATCACTCTATCATTAAAGCTAAGCTTAGCAAGAACATAATACAAAAACTTCCATCTGACCCTATCATAGGCTTTGGAAATGTCCAGTTTAAAAGCCATACCTTGGTTCTTACTTTTCTCCATGGAATGAATTATTTCATGAGTCATAATAGCAGCATCTAGGATTTTCCTTCCTGGCACAAACCCATTCTGATATCTACTGATAATTTTGTCTAAAAGTGGCTTCAAACGGTTGACAAGGACTTTGGAAAAGATTCTATAGATTGTGTTACAAAGACTTATAGGTCTGAATTCAATCATGTGTATAGGATCCTACACTTTGGGAACAATCACAATGAAAGTATTGTTTAATTTCTTTAAAAATTTACTAGTTCTAAATAAATCTTTGGCAGCCCTAGTAATATCATAGTTGACAATGTCCCAATATTCTTGGAAGAAGGCAGGAGGGAAACCATCCAGTCCTGGGGCCTTATAGGCTTCCATAGCAAACATAGCAATCTGAACCTCATCTTTAGTCACAGGGGCACAAAGTTGATGATTATCAAACTCACTGATACCAAGCAGGAGGTGACTCAGGAGCCTCATTTGAAGATCTTTAGGGGGGAGCCAGTGTCTGAGTATATCAATCTAGAGTACTTTTAACAACCTCACCTATTTTATCAGCCTCCTTGACTTCCTGATTAGAAACACTCATCAAACACTAGATGGCATTCCTCTTTTTATGTCTACTAGCCATCCTATGGAAAAAAGAAGAGTTCCTGTCACCCTCCTTGAGCCATTGAATCCTTGATCTCTGCTTCCAATATATTTCTTCTTTACTTAATATATCCCTCCATTTTTTCCCCCAGTTTTCTTCTTCAACATGAACATGTTGCTGAGAATGACCAGAGGCCATGAACTTTTGGAACCCCTGAAGCCTGTCCTTGATCATTTTCTTAGTTTTGAAAAAGTCACCAAAAGTCGCCTTGGACCAACCTTTGGCTTCTTTCCTAATGAAATCCAATTTTTGGGACATTCTATACATAGCCAAGCCTTGAACAGGGTAGCTCCAATTCTCAATGAGTTTTCTAAAATCATGGTGAGACATCCACATTATATCAAATCTAAAAGGGTGTGGTCCCAAAAAAGGTCTATCCAACCACTAAAGGATGATAGGATTATTATTAGAGACGGTCCTGGGGAGGGATGTAAGAGAGGCATTGCAACCAATATCCTAGCTAGCAGAGACAAGGACCCTATCCAACCAAACCTAAATAAGTTGAGTTCCCTTCTTGTTGTTAGACCATGTGAAAGGATTGCCCTTTAACTCCAAGTCTAACAAACTAGTAATGTTAATAAAGTCTACCAGATCATTCATACTATCATTATATTCAATCAAACCACCAAGTTTCTCTAAAGGAAAAAGGGGGGAATTAAAGTCTCCAGCCACCATAAACCACTCGCTATTGTTACTCATTATCAAGGATGGCACTTCCTCCCACATCCTTTTCCTTCCACCTCTAGAGTTTGTCACATAGATATTAAACAAATGCCAGGTGAGATTGTTAGTTTTAAGAGTCACCGCAAGGTAATTCTGAGAAAAGGCAAAAGCAACACCCAAATTTTTTGTAAGATTCCACAAAGTAGCCATGCCCCCTGAAGCACCATTCGCCTCGCTGTAAAAGAAAGCAGATCCTGGCCAAATTTTATTAACAGCTGAGAATGACTAGTAGGTCATTTTGACTTCCTATAGTAGTAGGACATCTAACTTCATATCAAAAATATATTGCCTTAAGGCATATTGTTTTAGAGGACTGTTTAGTCCTCTCATGTTCCATGAGAGGAACTTCATTTCTTTCCTTTGTGGATTGAATCAAGGGTAGATTGCCTACCACTAGCAATATCCCTGGTCATGGCTTTGTGCCTAGATAGTCTTTCTAAAGGTCTTCCAACTCTACTTTCCATTCCAACATCCACTTTCTTATTCCTCATTTTTCTTTTTGGGTTCTTCCAGTCCTCCAAGCCATCACTCTCCACTAGGGCTATCAATTTAGAGCTCAGGGAGAGAACAACAGACAGTAGTTACCTCCAGGGAGCAGTCTTCTGAAATAATTGGTTGGGGAGTAAGAATACGTGAGTTAGTCAGACCGACTTTAGAGGGGGTAGAAAATAAAGCACCTTCAGGACACAGAGAAGTGGCCGAGACAACCACCATGGTCTCACAACCAAGATTGTCAGCACCTTCGACTTCTAGCTTCTTCATGGTAGTAACCAGACACATATTAGAGGCAGGGGACGATCTAGAAGCATTCTTTCCTAGATGGACAGAGGAACCAGACACCAAATCCAGATCCACAAGTGGAGAGACTTCACCCTTTTCTAGCCCTTTAGAGCAGTTTGTTTCCAAATTAGTTTCTATCTTTTCACCTGAGACAGGGGATTTGAGAAGTTCATTCAAGTCATCCGTAAAGGGGTAGTCATCTGATTCACCAGCCCCACTAGTGCTTGGGTCTAGCATTTTATCTTGTAACTTTGGCAGGTAGGATGAATTTTTATCCTTCAGAGGAGCCTCCTTTACAACAACCTTCTTGCAGTCAGAAATAACATGACCCTATTTGCCACACTTCTGACAGTTAAGGGTGGCATTCTCATAAACAATAGCTTGAGTCCACTTCCCCCATTTGGATTTAAGAATGATAAAGTTGGGAAGAGCTTTATTAATGTAGACATTAACATAGAAGCGGGCAAACACTAACTTGGATCTCGCCAAAGTGACCACATCCTCCGCCATAAAACTTCCAAAGGAGTTCCCAATCCATCAGAAAATCCTTTCATCCCAGAATTCCAAGGGGAGGCCAGGCAAACAGACCCAAATAGGAGCCGACTGGGTAAGATCCACCAAGGGGTCAAAACTTGGCCTCCATTTAGCCAAGGAGAGATTTTTTTTCCATAGGCCCAAGTACCCGAGAGGACCAACAACACGTCCTCCTTAGCATTAAACTTAAATAAGAAGAGACCACCAGGCATTGCCGAGACAGACACATTGTCCTTCAATGACCATTTACGTTTAACCCATCTACAAACCATGTCAATCATTGGTTGAAAGGCCAAGAATCTGCCCACCAAGGTGAGGTGAAGTGAACCAGCAACTTCCTCCATCAGCTCATCAGGAAGGCAAAGCTCAATGCCTTCATTAGTAAGGGCTATATCAGGACCAACAGCTTCGAACGCCGTACTTTTGGAACCCGAAAGGATATCTTTCCAACAAGTTACGAGAGCGTCGGCCCCCAAGTGGTCCCCCTTGTCCCCACAAAGAGGGGATTTAGTAAGAGCATCGGGGTTGCCAAAGACAACTAATGAGTCCTTGAAAAGAGCATGTGAGTGTATCTTGTCCAAAGTCAGCGGCAGTTCAGGTTGGGGAGAGACAGAGGTCTCCCCTGAACTTGCAGGCATGGAAGTAGTTTGAAAATGCAGGGTGGGAGTAGGGTGGGAGCAGACGCAATGATACTTTTTTTAGTTAACTAGTTATTAATAATTTAGTTTTCAACCAATCAAAAATAATATGTAAAAAAAAATTAAAATAAAATTCAATTTAACTTTACAAATTATAAAAAATATTTTTTGTGCATATGATTGTTTAAAAAAGTTGTGTTATTGGGGATAAAGCTAATTAAATATTTTTTTAAAGAATGATTTTTCATTTTTTGCTTTATAAAATCATTTCATTAAATCTTTCTAAAATAAATAAATGTTATTTATTTTGACATTTTTTTAAGAATGATTTTTTTATGTATGTAATTGTTATTTTTTTATTAAAGAAAATCTTACAAAAATCAATTAATTAGTATAGAGATTTGGATTCACACTATTAAAATGTCTTTTTTTTTTTTAAATGTATTATTTTTTCCATTAAACTAATATCTTTATCTATGTTTTTATGTTTTTAATATTTTATGGTATAATTTGATTATATATGTTCTTCTTATAGAATTTATATATGCTATTTCTATTTATATTTTATATTATTATAGGTAATAATTTGTAGGTAAAATATTAATTTATATTATATGTGTAGACACCTAAAAATGGTCTGGAGAATCTAATTAATTAAATATGATTTATTTAATTAATTAATCCTAAATTCATCTACTTAGTAAATAAATAGAAATATTTATTTATATTAAGTTCACTTTTAATTATTCTATTTTATCACATTATTTTCTCTTAATTAAATAAACAAAATTAAATACTTTTTAATTTAATTATTATCATTATTATTTCTTCTATACTTTATCCATTAATTCTATCTTAAATTAAATACACAACTTCAATAATTTGTGTTATTTAATTATCTTATCATATTCCTTCTATTTTAATTTAATAAACAAATTCTATAGTTTGTTTTATTAAATTATTTATCTCTCTTTTAACTAATTTGAATAAATCAAATATATTCCAATAAGTGCATAAATCAAATCCCTCTAATCACTCACCAATAAAATTAGATTTTTTCAAATCTAATTAATTTAACTGTCATTCATGAGAAAAGCCTCGAGGAAAAACCTATAGGAAATCCTCTCAATCTTCTACCTCAAATCTTTCCTCTCATCTTGCCTAGTGTTTTCATGGGGAGGAACAATCCTCCATGATCAGCTCCACCTTATCATCTCATACCATTCAAAATCTCCATATTTAATCTTAGCCTTTGTTGTGTTACCCCTAGAAAAAAATTGTTGCTGAAAATCTATATATACAGCCTCTTGAAGCATCAAAATGATCTGAGAATTATCATATTTTATGCAAACTTACTCTGTAGGAATTAGTACTCAAGCAACCAAGAAATCATTTAGCATTAGTATTCTAGTATCATCATAACATTATGACATCAGTAGATTTCATATCATGGCAGCATCATTAGTTTTTGTTGTAGCTTCCATTTAGTAGGTTTCATGTCAGGATAGTTTACAGTAGCTTCATATCATTTAGAAATCATTAGCAATCATCACATCATTACATTTAGCATCCATTCCATTCTCTAGATAGAAATTTTAAATAGTTACGGTACTTACAAATCTGAGAGCTTCTGTAATTTGATAAATCTTTAGAGATAGGAGATAATGAGATGCTTTCAAGATTTTCTCTCTTTTAAATTAGTTTAATTGCTGATTAATCTTGATATAATGTTTCATTAAGAGGTTTATTTAATTGTATTTAGTTTACATTTTCCACACTTATTGTTACCTAAGTTTTACCCACAGGCTCAATCAGGCAGGATAAATCATGTGACAGAGGTTCAAGGAGGCCAGATGGGACATTTGCATCAAGGATAAAATTATGCATTTGATTCTAGGACACAAAGAACTTAGTTGGGAAGCCTACCTTGTTCAAGTTCGGCATGAAAATCCTCTAAGGAGAAAGTCGGCAAGACCTTCTAGATGTCTTGCCGACTAGCAGGCGTTCCATCAAGTTTGAATGTTTCCCTGACCCATAATGTATTTGGTTAGATATGCTTCTGTGTGTCTATCAACAAGACCCCAGGAATGTCATAGTGAGTGGAATTCACCTGCTAGTTCCTATCAGCAAGACATCGATCATCATCCTAGTGACAAAAGGATATGCATATTGGTGGGAGTTTTTCCTTTGGCATAAAGTCTGGCCAATGTGCTAGAGTCTTAGCAACACAGAAGAAACATCGGCATAGGTCTTGCCAATGCATTAGAGTCTCAATGAGTGAAATGGCATCGACAGAGCAAGTTTTCATTGCCACGAGGTCTCGGGGATTAGGAGATGTATCGCCAACGCAAAGGGGACCCCACCGAAGGAAATGGAGTTTGCCATAAGGTCTCAGAAAATGAGGCTTGTTTCCCCAAGATGTTTTGTGCTCGCCCAAAGATAAGGAGCCCAGTGAGAGGTCTGGCCGATAGGCCAATGTCTCACTGACAACAACGGGGGCTCACCAAGAGTTGAAGCCTTCGCCATGATGTCCCAGTGATCAAAGATGTCTTGCCAAAGGCTGGGGGTTTCACCTAAGGAAAGTCAAGTCGTCATGAGGTCCTATCAACAGGAAAATGTTACACCGAAGGTTGTTCATAGGTTGGTGTTGGCATGATGTCTCAGTGACCAACAAGGGTTACACCAACAGTGTTTCACTAGGGAGTTCTCGGCATAAAGATTTTCTTTGGTGAGATGTCTTCCCGAAAAGATGGGGTCTTTCCAATAATAAGATGGGCTCGCCCAAAGATTTAAAGCTCGACAAGAGGTCTTGCCAAAACAATGGAGTATCCTTGAATGAAATGAGTTCGCCGAAGTATTTTTCCTTCGGCAAGAGGTCTCGTTGAAAGCTGGTGATCTCGCAGAAGAAATAGAAGCTCAGGGAGACGTCTCCCCGACCGAGGGTGGTCTTGCTGAAACAAAAGGAAGGGGGCTTGGTGTAGTGTTTTCCCTTCACCGTGAAGTATTCCTGACCAATGGGAGTCACACCGAAAGGAATGTTGCGCTCGGGGAAAGGAGCTGAGTTTCACTAAAAGGTCTTACCGACCAAGGGGTGTCTCCCCAACTTATAAAAGGTCTTCCCTAGCAATGGGGTAAGTTTGCCGAGAGTTATTGCCTTCACCAAATGGTCTTTCCGATAGCGGTTATCTTGGTGACCACAAAAGCATATATCAGTATGATTAATGAGCCTCGTTATGAAGTCTCGCCAACTTGAATATGTCTTGGTGAAAGAAATGTGGAGCTCAGGTAGAGCAAAATGCGTCGAAGTGACATCAATATGCATTGACTGATAGAAGATGAGAAGAATTCACCATGTCATCTGGCTAAATGTGATTGTCTTGGTGACCACAAAGGTGATATCGGTATGACTTTTGAGCTCGATAGGAGCTCCCATCGATAGTGTCATGTTATGCCAATAGCTTCAAAGGGGCATAATCACATCGGTGAGACATTACTAGTGTCTCGCCGAGATGCAATTCTGACTGAATGGGATTTTAACTGTCGGAGAATCCATGTGGAATGTGCTGAGCCAATCAGAGAGAGCTACGAGTGAATCGTTGGTAGTTGAATTAGATGAAGAAGATCAAAAGGGTGAAGGCGACGTGGATCGACTCTGAACTCTGAAGCATTGAAGGCAGTTCAGTTGAAGAGGTTCAAGGAAAACACGATACTAGGAAGTAAATGTGGTGGTTGTAGAAAAATCAAGAAAGTTTCCCCTGAAGGTGATTTTTCACACCGACATGGACAACAGGACACACAAGAATGTGGCATTAAACTCAATCATAAGATCTAAGGAAAGATATATCCCAAGAATAGATATTTTGTAAGCCCTAAGGGGCCGAGATATTTTTGTATAGAAGGCATTCTTTCCTCTTTGTAAATAGTTTGAATTATATAATAAAAAGATTTAGTGATTTTTTATCAATCCTTTCTCGACTAAATGTATGTTTTGTAACTCAACTGGAATTTGGAATGCAACACAGAGTTTACCTTGGAAGCTAGTATTCATTTTTGTACTACTCTCATTTCTATTTCTTCCTTTGATTATGCAAGTCTTTAGCTATGTTTTATAAGTCTACATTCATACCTTAGAGCTATGAAATTTATCTTTCCTTCCTAAGATGTGTAGGTAGATAAAGCCTATTAAGAATGATGCATAAGTCTATAAAAAGTTTTTTGGAGTATGTGAAACTGTTGGAATAAGTTTCCCAGTGCATTTTCTTCTTGTTTCATTTCATGATTTCTTATCAATGCAGTGTATCACCATAGTTTAAGTTCCATTTGTATGCATTCCTTCTCCTTTTACCCTTACAGAATTGGTAGTTTAGGTGATACCCAAAGGAAGCCGGCCTTCTCTAGAGGTTCATTTCGAATACAAGTGACCCACAGCCTTGAAATGATCCCATGTGTCTTTAGAAAGCCCAATCTCCATCATTGTGCATAGGGTGTAATTTCTAGGCGACAACACCTACAATATGTAATATTAATTTATATAATATAATATATGTTATTTTATTTTGTAGGTTCTCCTTTCATATATATGTATATATATGAATAAACTATCTTAATTAACTACTATGTTAATTATAATATTAATATTATTATATTATTACTATTAATATAATAAATATAATAGTAAATCACTATATTAATAATTATAACAATATTTTAAAATATATTAATATTATAATAATACCTATTTACTTAGTTTATATAATATGTAATTTATAAATTATTAATTAAATTAGAATATAATATATTTATTATGTTAATAGTATAGTTAGCTTCAACTATAATATGAAGATTTCACTATCAAATTCAAAATCAACTAGAATCAATTAAAAATTATTTTTAATAATAATTCATTTGATTATTTAATGTTTAGCAAATATTTATTTTAAAGAACAAACTCAACTTCAATTTTATTAGTCATAGTTATGTCTAGTGCAAATAATTCATAAACTACTTCCTTATCTCAATGAATAGGTTCATTATATATTCCAATTTATTTTATTTTCAAATATTTAACATCAAACAAATATTTGCATTACATAACCAAAACATGTAAAAAAAAACCTAACACTATTAATCAAACAAAACACAAAATACAAGAGTCATACAACAATTATATATATATATATATATATATATATATATATATATATATATATATATATATGATTTTATTCACATTAATTAATCTTACATTTATTTTTATTCTAACTCTACAAATCTCTAATTATCTCTAATTAGAATACTACAAAGGCAAGTACTCGCCAGCGCTTATTTTAATATATAAATATTTTATAAAAATTAAAAAGGAACTTCACACTTGTCCACTTAGACAGCCATAAAACACCATTTTCAAAAATTGACATGGGCCGCCATTATTTATAAAATATGCTTACAACCCAATTGACACTCAATTATTTGTTTCATTAGGCGACTTGATAACCATTTCCATAAACAACATCCATTCCCAATTAAATTATTAATCTTTGTTTCTATTTTCTCAATATTTGAAAGTGATTGGTGACTTTAAATACGTTATGGAGTACATTATTTAACCTTTTTTTTATCTATCACAATAGTTAGGAGTAAATAATGATCTAGAATACATTATGGAGTGAAGAGTTTTTTACCTATCTTTTTATGCAATAATAATTTTATATTAATTTATTATGGGTAGGTATTGTGGTAAGAATATTATTTATAATAAATAATTATTTTTAAAATTATAATAAGATAATCAATATAATATTTATATTAATAATAATTTTATATAATATTAAGTAATTTATTTATAATATTATTTTTTTTATATAATTTTTTTAAAATTAATTATAAAATTGAAATATAAATAAAGAATCATACATATTGTTCAAGGTTTTACATACACATGCACATACAATAACATATGCACATACACATACACGTATATACATGCTTATATGTTAAATATACTTATTTAAAAATCTCAAAAAATGTGAATATCATCTCAAGTCTAATTATTTAAGATGAGAAATGTGTAGGTTGCTTTTGAAAAATAAAAAAAATATTTTGTTTCTATTTTATATAATTATTTATAAAGAGATTATAAATTTAAAATATAAGGAATTAATTGATATTGTTCAAGGTAATATATATGTATGTAAAATATAGTTATTTAAATATATTAAAAAATATCGGTATTTGCAATCAGTGGTGCACTTTGATTTCCCATTGTATCTCATTGGTTCATTTCTTGGTTGTGATTAATAGATCACTCCATGGATTCTTTTGAGCCACCAATGGTCTTAGGCAAGGTGACCCAATTTCCCCATTCCTTTTCGTGTTAATGGTCGAATCCTTTAGTTGTGCAATAAAGAAACGTTGCTTGAGGCAAGAATGGCATGGGATTATGGAGGCACCTAACATAGAACCAATTACTCGCAGTTTGCTGATGATACAACATTGCTAGGAGAAGCAAGCATGGAAGAAGCTAAATGCATAAATGTTGTACTTTTGGAATATGAACTCCAATAAGGACAAAATATGAACAAAGAAAAATTGAACATTTACTTCTTCAATACGTGACCCCAACTACAACAAGCCATAATAGTGATACTCGACATTAATAAAGTGAATCTTCCATCCAAATTTCTTGGGGTCCAAATCTTTGAAGGAATGTGTAAAGCAAAACATTGGAGTGAAGTTGTTGAAAGATGTAGAAACAAGGCCATGGCATGGAAAAACAATTGGCTATCATTGGTATGGAGGATTACCATGACAAAAGTGGTTTTATCGGCTATTCAAATATATGCCATGTCCTATTACAAAGTTCCAGGGAAAATGAAGAATGAGTTGGAGGGAATATTGAAGAAATTTATGTGGGAAGGCTCAAAGATGGACAAGAAGATTCCATTAATAGGATGGGATTCGGTCTGCAAGTCTAAGGGTGATGGAGGTGCTGGGCTACGCAAAATTCATTTGCAAAATAATGCTTTAGGTGCCAAGCTTATTTGGAAGATGTACAAAAGCCCTGACAAGATATGGTGCCAGATTTTACAAAATAAATATTTGGATTGCTCTGACCCATCTCACATTTTAACTGTTGCAAACCTGGAAGGTGGTTCAGCGGTGTGGAGATACATTGTGAATTGTAGACTCCTAATTACAAGCCACTTATCATGGGGAATTGGGGATGGAAAGAAAGCTCTTTTCTGGTTGGATTCATGGAATGGTCACAAAAGCCTGGTAGAAATCTTTAACTTAGATTAGTACATTGACAATTTGCATAGGGATTTCGGTACAATGGTGGCAGACTATATTAGCCCTGAGGTTAATTCACTAGAAGGGAATTGTAGATGGGTGAAATTAAATTGTCTACCTCTCCCACACGACTTGGCGGAAGAGGTTCGTAAGGAAATCTACAGCAGATCAATAAAATTATTGGTTAGGGAAGATACCATAATTTGGTGTGGTGTTGCTTCTGAGGAGTATTCGACCAAGCTCGGTTATCATCTCTCGATAATAGAAACAAGAGATAAGTCCTGGATGGTGTGTCTGTGTTTGAGAAAGGAAGTCTTACCTAAGGTGGGGGAATTTTTATGGACAACAATTCATAAGCATTGTTTAACTAGTGAAAGACTGAAGTGGTTGGGATTCTATGGCCCGACAAGATGCATCCTTTGCAAACAAGTGGAAGAAAATGATGATCACTTGCTTCTATCTTGTCTTGTGTTTGCATCATGTTGGGATTGGTTGCAACAAACTTTCAGTTTTTGTGGCCCTAGGCCCTGCAACCTCTGCGACTTCATGTCTAGCTAGCTAGTTATGAATAAGAATGGTGTTTGGAGTGGGCTTTGGATTTTGGCACCATCCTTGGTAGTTTGGAACATATGGAAGGAAAGGAACATATGTATCTTTAAGGAGAAATCATTAAGCTGACAACAACTCAGTACAAAAATCCAAGATGCCATAATTGAGACTGTGAATAACAGAATCAGTTCAGGCTCGAAATCAAAGTTTTCAAAATGGGATGAGGAAATCATAAAGATGTGGAGTGGGCTTAGATCTAATAAGCTCATGATGATAGCAAGAAAAATTAACATGAAGGAGATTTTTTGGACAAAACTGACTAGGTTAATGTGGAAACTGAATTTCGACAGGGCCACGAAGGGCAACCCCAGAATGGTGGGGGTTGGTTGCATAATTAGAGACTTTGTGGGTGTTTGTGTATGGGCGGCATCGAAAAACCTAGGGACATGCACTAACAACAATGCAGAATTGGAGGCTTTGTGGCTTGGATTACATGTATGCATACAAAAAGGCATCGATTCTATGGAGATAAAAGGAGACTCAATGTTATGTATTCAAGAAATCACTATAGGGAGATCTCCAAATTGGAAAATAAATGATTAGATTGCACCTATTAAAGATTTTTTAGGGAAGATTATAGATTATTCTCTATCGCATGTTTATAGAGAAGCAAATAAAGCTATGGATCTTCTGGAAAACTTGGGAGTAGTTCAATCAGAAAAGGTGGTCACGAGCTCCTCCCAGTATAGTGGCCAGGTCTGCAAGAAGTGATTTTAGAGGACAATAAGATCTTCCATAATGCTTTCGTCGCTTATTCCAAGTGCACACAGTCTTGAAGACAAGGAACTGTTTTACCTCCATGTGAGATAAGACAGATTTAAATTGGATTCGAGGCTGAGATTGTCTATTAGTTCTTGGTTTATCCTGGATAAAGGATGCCCTTAGTGATCTATTTAAGGTAGATTATCTTGCTCTAGCAGGCAAGGTGTGGTAGTATGGTGCTATTGATACATGTGCTAAAATAGTGCTCCAGTTCGGTCTTCTCTGTCATTGTGCAACAAAATCTATGGACATGCAATGTCAGAGACTCTTTAATACGTGGAACTAGGAGGTGCATAATGTGATTGTGGGGTTGGTGTTTGTACTCCTAAACCTTAACCAACATTGGTGTGATGGTGAGTTATATGAGGTAGTAATTAGTGCATTAGTAGACATCACAGAATCCAGGGAGCGGGTGGTGGTGTGGCTTCGTGGGTTTGTGGCGTAGGCCAATGTCCAAGTGGTTGCTAGTTCTACCTTGGATCTAGGTGTGGAGGGATGGGTTAGCTTCCTGCAGATGTTCTTCAATCCAGTGATGGTGAGTGACGAAGAAGTGGTGGATGAAGAATAAGCTGATGGGGTGCCTAAGATTCGGGGGGAGGCATTAGTTAATCTTATGACCAATGCTTGGGAGGCATTTCAGTCTAGTGTTATGAATGCTGATATGGAGCCGTTTTCTAGATACATGGATGTACACAATGCCTGGCTCTGTGAAGGAAGTATGAGGAAACTTATTTGGCTGGGTGGCCTCTTGATCGTCATTTACCAGTCACTGGAAAATTGATTCCTTGTGTTGTTTTCCGGTTGCCTAATCCCATTTTTTGGGCACATACCTACCTTTTTTCGAATGTACAAGGGAGCTACCCCCTTTGGTAGTACTCATTTATAATATATATGTATATTAAAAAATATGAATATCATTTTAAGTTGATTATTTAGGATAAAAAATGTGTATGTTCTTTTTGAAAATCAAAAAATAAAAATACTCTATATTAATTTTAATATTTTTTCTTTTTAAATTGATTAATTACTTTAAAATTGTTTGTTAATTATTTTTATGTGTTACCTTCCTTCAAACATAATCTTATATTAGAAAGGTTCATCATGATGTTCAAAATGTTGCATGAATGATACTTATGATTTGATACTTGTTTAAAGCTCAATTCCATATTTCAAAAATATTTAAAAAACATTTAAGAAATGGTAATTACTGATTTTCAAATTTATATATATCTCAATATTTTAATAATAATAATAAAGTATCAATACTTAATATGTAGTGAAAGGAAAATTATAACAATTTCAACATAATTTTGTTGTAATATGTTGAAGTAAATAATATGTAATAGTTATTAAACTATTTAAGATTTAAGATGTGGTCGAAGAGGACTCGTAAGCGCATTCACCATTCTTGGGTTCCAAAAGTCATCATGGTTATGGTGCCAAGAGTTTTGCACTCTAAGGAACACATTACTTTATTCTGTATTCTAAATCAAGAACCTTATCCACACCTTTAATATCATACTAAATTTTATATATTCTCTTATGTCTTTATTCTAATATTCCCAAGTCAATGACCTTATCCTCCAGTCACACCTAGCTTTCAATAATTTACAGATCTTTCCGAGAGCAAGTCAGCACTATAATGGTTATACATCATTTTGAAGTAAACACGGGAAACATCCCCCCTAACTTTCCACACCGAGCTTTGAATAATTTCCAGAGCAAGGCGACACTATAATGGTTGTGCATTTTTTGAAGTAAATATGCAAAACATCCCCCCTAACTTTTGCGGGAAACTGTCCGCCTTTGTTGACCTCTATTTTGTCAAATCCTTTCACTGAGATCGCCATCTGGTCCACATTTCACAAAGTCAAAATACTTTTTCCACAGATTGCGATGGACTGCAATAATTTCTAAGAAAGACAGCTCATATGGCACGCAGTTATTTGTCTTTATCAGGCGCGCACACTGATAACAATAACCATAAATAGCACCCATTCTGCTATAAACTTCACCCGATTCCCAATCACATTATACGCTTGGATCATAGCCTTGCTAAACGATCAATATAATGGGGAAAATCTCTGTAATTGTGGGGGTGCTAGTATTGATTACATTTGCAAATCTTTGCTCGGCCAAGTCTACACTAAAGGCCGGCGAATCACTCTCAGCTGGACAGTCTCTGCAGTATGCGCAGTATATATTCGTAATGCAAGGAGACTGTAATCTGGTTTTGTATGAAAATACTGTTAAAGTGGTGTGGGCGTCGGGAACAAACGGAAAAGGAGGCGCCGCTTCGTGCGTGCTAAGAATGCAGGAAGACGGCAATTTGGTGATATATGCGGCAACAACTCCCGTGTGGTCTAGCAAAACCTCCAGAGGGTTTGCTTCCTACTTTTTGAATCTTCAAGGCGACGGTAATGTTGTTATTTATGGGCCGTCTGGAGCCATTTGGGCAACTCATACTGCTCAGAACAAGAAGAAGCTGCTTTAAATTTTCTGTTTCATTTTTATTTTTATAATAATAATATGTTTTCTATAATAATAAGAGCCACAGGGCAGTGAAGTTTCTGTTGAAGACTGGCGTAACAGTCTATATCATTTTACATTGAATTTTGTTGATCTCAGGCAATTTCGGCAAAACTTCAATGTTTTTATCAATCAATAGAAAATACTATTTTCGCTTAGTAATTTCATTGTTTCTTTTCACATTTACAAAGAATTGCACATAATCACTAAAAACATATGCATCATGATTGATAAAGGACAGCAGATGCTTAACTATGTTTTGTTAATTTCTTATAACCTAGCAATAGATTAATTGCACAATCAAATCCAAAAGCAACACAAATTTACATTATGGATTATGGAAATCCGATATGATTAATAAAATCATAGAAAAAAAATCTGATTTATAACAATTAATACACTGGGTTAATTAATAGCTAATAACAACAAAAACTAAAATAACAAGAAGTCAATCACAAATAGACAATAACACATAATTTACCCAAAAAACCAGTGTGGGGAAAAACCTATAAATGTTGAATCTTCTATTCAGCCTAACATCAAACTTTCCTTTTGAAAAATACAATACAAGTTTGCTACAACAATCTTACATATATAGAGCTCTAATGATTTACATCAACGCACAAGAAAAGGAACTTTCCTTACATTACTCGGCTAACTCACACATAAAATCACTCTCAGTCTTATCTTAACCTCACAAACTTAAAAACATTCTATGAATAAATAAAAAATATGTTGTTGAAAATTGAACTCGAGTTGCTTTAAAGCAACTCCACATTCCACCTTTCGAGCTATGGAAAAATCAGCACTCCCTCTTAGCAAGGAAGGGGTTTTGCACAACACCCAACTTATCTCTGAAGAATTCAAACTTATTCTTCATGAAAGCTTTGGTCAAGATATCTGCTATTTGTTCATCCATAGGAATGTATTGGAGCTTCACTTTCCCCTTCTTCACACAATCCTTGATGAAGTGGTACTTGATCTCAATGTGCTTTGATTTTTCATGAAAAATGGATTCTTAGAGAGTTTGATACAACTTTGATTATCACAGTAAATGACTGTAGGATCTAGCTCCCGATCAAAGAGCCTAGCTAAAAGTTTTTAAAGCCAGATAGCCTCACATGTAGCCATACTAGTTGCCACATACTTGGCCTCCGCAGAACTTAGTGCAACTGATTTCTATTTCTTGCTATACCAAGAGACTGTTCCTGATCCCAAACTGAAACAACACTCTGGAGTGCTCTTTTGGTCAACCGTATTGTTTGTCCAATCTACATCAGTAAACCCCTTGAGCTTCAGTCCATCCTACTGAACATACTTCATCCCATAATCAACTGCGCCTCAGAGATACCTCAAGACATGCTTCGTAGCTATCCAGCGCACATGTTTAGGTTCCACCATAAATTGACTAAGTGAGTTCACTACAAAACAAATGTCTAGCCTAGTGTTGACTAGATACATAAGAGAGCCTATCAACTATCTGTATAAAGTTGGGTTCACTGACTCTGATTTGGAAGCATCAATCTTCTTCTAGTTGGTCACAAGTGGCATGGACATGGGGTTACATTCTTCATGTCGAATTTATTTAGGATATCAAGTATTTCCCTTGTCCAAGAAGACCTCTCCCCCTTTCTACCACAACTCCAATCCCAAAAAGTAATGCATCAACTCCAAGTCCATCTCAAACTCTCCTGCAAGATTCCTCTTGTAGTGTGCTATGAGCTCCTCTGACCTTGTGAAAAATAAGTCATTAACATATAACACCAATATGAGAAATTCACCATTCACTAAATAAAGTACAAGTTCAGTTCTTCCTCACTCTTGATGAAGCCCACACTTTGCAAGTAATTGCCAATATGTGAATACCATGTCCTGGGAGCCAACTTGATCCCATACAGTGCTTTTCTCAACCTACATACATGAGAATCCATCTCATGTGCTTCAAATCTTTCTGACTATTCTATGTAAATCTCTTCCTCAATCACTCCATTGAGGAAGGTCGTTTCGACCTCCATCTAGAGAATCCTCCAACCAATTTGTGTTGCTACAAAATGATAGCTCTCATGGATGAGTACTTGGCTACTAAAGGAAAATTCTCATCATAGTCGATCCCTTCCTTATGAGAAAACCCCTTAACCACAAACTGAGCTTTGAGCATTTCCACACTACCATCTGCAACATGCTTAATCTTATACAACCATCTCGAGCCCTCCATAGACTTACCTTCTAGTCATGGTACTACCTCCCACACACTGTTCTTCATGATGGAAGAATACTCTTCCACCATGGAATCCCTCCATACTTGGTGTTGGGACACCTCTTGAAAGCTGGAAGACTCTACTTCAATTAATTCACTCATAATTGTCACATAGTCAAAATAATGTCTGGGAGCCTTTCTTTGTCTGATTGAATCCTGTGGGTCACCAACATATTCCTGAGCCTCTCTCAATGTCTACTCAGCCACCTTGTTTCTCCTCTTCTCAGTAATAGGAATATTAGGCCGATGAATTATTTGTTCCTCCTTCTGATCAGTTTGTTCATCCTGCTTGCTCTACTCTCTAGCTTGGATGACTAAAGTTTGAGGAATTTGTGATGCCTCAACCATGGGTGACTACTCCTCATTCATCAAGTTACTAGGCTTTTGAAGAGCTCTCTCTTCCCCAAACTTCACATCTCTGTGAACAACTATTTTCTTGAGGGCGAGAATGTAAACACGATAGGCCTTAGAAGTTTCACTATACCCAACGAGGATACCCTTCTTTGCAGTTGGTTCCAACTTGGTTCTCTTCTCCACAAGAATGTGACAATACACAAGGCATCCAAATGTGCCCCCAAATCTAGTTTCTTACCGGTGAACACCTCTTTTGGAGTCATTTTTCCCAACACTTTGTGAGCGCTCCTATTCTACAAATATACAATTGTATTGCAAGCTTTTTCCCATAAGAACCATGGGAGATCCTGATCATAAAGCATGGACTTCGTTGCTTCAACTATAGCCCTTTTTTTCCATTCAACAACCCTATTCTGCTAAGGATTGTATGGAATTGTCAACTCTTTCTTGATACCTTCCCAAGCGCAGAAATATTTGAAGGCATTTGAGGTATTCTCATCTCCATTACTAGACCCTGGTATCTTGATCTTCCTCCCAGTTTGGTTCTCCACGAGAGCCTCAAACTCTTTGAACCTACTAAAGACCTCATCTTTATTCTTCAGAAAATATATTCATGTCTTCTTGGAGAAGCCATCAATGAAAGTAACATTATACTCATACCCATTCAAGGATACTTGTTGATTGTGTTTTTTGCACAATAACAACCAGACAGAATATGATATCCTATCTCTCTTGAAAGGTAAATCTCTATCGGCAAGCCTCAAGAAATAACCCCAAGGTCTCTAATGTCAGGTCTTGATAGTGCATAAAACAACTCAGTAACAAAATGTGAAAATGTTGGTAATCACAATGGGACCTTACTACGAGCAAAATGCTGAATCAATTTTATCCGACTTAACAAATTGGTGATGCTCCAATCCTAGATTTAACCCAATGATTTAAATAAATAGAAAAGGAAAAGGGTTTTAGAGAGATTTCTAAATATAATACTACTCCTAAGATTAACAATGAAAGTAATAGAACACTAAAATGGACCAATCCTTCAAAAATTGGTCTCTGCTTGACCAAGATAAATTTGCAATCTCACAAAAAATAGTGCAATCTTCTGAGGTGTTGAGATTTTCAAATCATGATCATTCATTCAACAAACCCTTTTGCAGTTGAAATGAACAAATCCTCACAATTGAACTAGGCACAATGAAATATGAAGTCCAGGCTAACTTTGCAAAGCAACTAACAATCAGTTGGTTGCGAAAAGTATGGACTGAAGGATTGTTACAACATTCAAGTATCGAATCACAAACATTATTAAATCAAATCTAATATAAATGTTAACTTCCTCAAAGCAATTTTAAAGATAAGATGACAAGAACCACACAAAAAAATACAAGAAAACAAGAATGGCACCAAATCACAATGTCATTTTGTATTCAACTTGTTCACTGTAGTAACAATCCTGGTTTTCTATTACAATATTTGCTTGAGAATACCTACTTGCTTCTAACTACTAACTAAACTATCTAATTGTTATCTCTAATCCTTCTAACTATCTCTAATTGTTCTAACCAACAACCCTTTACAAAGAGGCGAAACACCCAATATATAGAATTCCCCAGAAAACGTCGGCTAGGCAAGGGTTTCACAGCAATAACTCGGCACAACCACCCGGCTAGGAGAGTCTTCGAAATGGGTCAAACAGGAAATAAATTCACATCCCGTCGAGGTCGGCTCAAGATCCAAAATGCAGTCCGGACGACATGCGGGAAGACAATGGGGAAGCACAAATCGCGTCGCAGCCTATCATGTAGCTTCAAGAACGCTCCATCCAAGTTGGCCACAGGTGGTACTGGCAGAACCCTAAGTCGCCTCTCCATGGATGCAATCTCGTCCCTTGAGTGCTTGACCAACCTATCCCAGTCTACTTTGTATGTCACATGTTTATCAATAACTACAAGGTAGGTGGCCGCATCATCCAGTTGGTGTTCGGAAATAGAACCATCATCAAGTGGCACATACACATCATGCCACCATTCTCTTAGCTGTTCCAAGCTCAAGTACTTGGGCGCAATCTTTCTTTTTCCTGACCTCAAATTCATAACTGCAGTTGGCCCAGTAATCTTCTAAGCTCACCTTATGGCTATATTCTCTACAGGCCTTCTTTTGAGCCTCCCCCGTGATATCAAATCTAGACCTCCTGGAATGGAGAGACAAAGCAAAAGCACTCAATTCTTCCTCTGAAGCTTGGGTGGAACCAATGGAGGGACAAACCCCTCTAGTGCCAATCCTCAAAGGGAAATCTCCACCAAATCCAGTCTTGTGCTTGTCTTTCTTGACAATGGCATCAAAGTCACAAATCTGCCTGGTAACTTCCAACAATATGATGTGGTCAGTGGAATACCTTGGAAGCCTATACAAGGCCTTTTGATAGCCATCAATCTGGATGTAAGAGAAGGTTGGGAACTGAATGAACCAGGCTCCATACTTCTTGATGAGCTCCTTAGCCAGATCTGAAATCTTGACATGCTCTACCTCCTGAAGCATTTTGGTGATATGCATAGTGAATGCATCATTTTCCCTCCTATAGTCAGAGCCTCCTAAATATAACTGAGGAAAAACTTCATAGATGATGTCCTTTTTGAAAATTTCCTTTGTATCCAATCCTCTATAGGGATGGAATCTAGCCAGCGCATATACCAAATATAAGGTCATTGTGAAGGTCTTTGTCTGCAACACATTGGACAATTGCTTATGAATCACTTGACCGATGACCCCTTCCCAATGGTAATTGATATTTTCTCGTTCCATCCTTACAATTGCATGGCACATGCAATTCTCAAATGTACTAGCACTCCTCAATCCAAGCACCCTGCTAAGAAAGGTGATGGTATCATAGTACTCCTTGAATTTTCCTCTGAAAAGCTATTTGGGAAATTTGGAGTAGTGTGACTTGGGCTTCTCTAGCCAAGAGTTGATCAACTGCTGTGATCTCACGGTTTGGTCATCATAGAACTCCTGGGCTGCCTCAATGGTGAATCCCACCACATGAGATCTGTCTAGCATGTCGAAAGTCTAAGCAATGGAGACTGGGTTGAGATTGGCAACAACTCTCCCTTGAGGCCCAATTATCCTTTGTGTATCCTGATCATAGTGCCTTACGCACTCTAGGACAAGTTCATAACACCACACTATTGAAGGGAAGCCAGCCACATGTGACAAACCTGACTCTTTCATTCTCATGGCCACCAAAGGAAGATCTTCAGCCACCATTCTTTCTTTAAATTCCTCGTAGTCCTAGAGGCCAACATTTATATCAGTCACTTCTAACTAGACAAAAGTTATTTTACTCTCAGGGACCTTGCTCTTAATGTCCAGCTTGATCCTCTCTGCATCAGACAATGAGGAACCAACCGCTACCTTGCTTGACTCAACCTACATTCAACATGAAAACATAGTAAAAATCATAGGAAATCAAGGTTAATTCTTCAAAACACCATTAGAAAGCATCTCACAAAGTCAAGGTGTCATTAAAATCCATATAAAATGATCACAACAAGTTTCGGGTTTCAAGACCGTCCACGAAATCTGAGCCAGAGAGGAATTTCGAGAAATTCCAGACCAACCGGATTCCAATGGAGAAGTTAGGAGACACCTACTTAATCATCGACTTGATCATTTTTCATCAATAATTCACATGGGAAATCCAAATATGACATGAAATAATCATCAAATGTATCATAAATTATAAACGAATCCAATTACTTCATGTTCCTTCATGTTTCATCAGATTTCGGGAAAATCTGTGAGGGACGAATTTCTGTGAAGAATGAGTCAGATAGGGGACTTCGGAAAATTTCAGAGATGGTGTATTTTGGAGAAATCCGGACTCAATGGAAATCCGCGGTTAAGGCACAATTCCAGACTAAACGGAGATCCCCGAAACGAAGGTTTCAACAAGAGCTAACCATTTCGCTGAAAAGTATCAGCGACTTCTGGGAGTCTCGTCGAAGGAAATCACTAGGATAGGTTTTGCCAAGAGTTAATTGTTTCGATGTGACATCTTGGCGAAAAGGGACATAACAAATACCATCGATAAGATCAAAGGATAGTCAGGGTAAGGTCTTGGTGAATACATTATATCTCACCGACTTTCAAAGTTTAATTAATCACTCCGGCAAGACTAAAGTTTATCTATATGATGTCCCAGCGAAGTCACAGAGTCTTGCTGAAAGGTGGTGTATCAAACATCTCGATGTGACCAGCGGGTAGTCGGGGTAAGGTCTTGGCGACAAAGGGGAGTCACGGCAAATCGGGTGAATATCGATATAAGTTCTAAGTTCAGCAGGAGGTCCCAGTGACTACACAAAGCTTCGCCGACAAAGGAATCCCATCAGTATAATGTCTGGCTGACACACTGCGGTCTTAGCGAAGGAATATCTAAGCTCGGTGAGAAAGGAAGGGGTCACCGAAAGGTCTTGGCGACAGCCAAGAGTCTCACCAAAAGTGAAGGTCTCGGCAAGAACATGGGTCTCATAGAGAAGTCTTAGTGAAAGATGGATGTCTCCCTGATAGAAAGACTTCGGTGAAAGCGATAGTGCTCAGTGAAAGGTCTCACCGAAAGTGAAAGTCATAGCGATAGAACGGAAGATCAGCAAGACTTTAGGGACTCGCTATGAAATCTCAGCGACATGGTTTATCTTGCCAACAAGAAGACTTCGGTGAAAGCGTGCCATCGTCTGGGCGACCAAATACAAACCTAAGAAGGCTTCTTCGGTGAAACGCAGGGCGATCAGAGTGACATCTCCCGAACTCGAAGGGTTACGGCGACTTGGAAAGAATATAGCCTAATGAAAGCAAAGGCACTCGGTGTGAGGGACAATATTGTCACAGCGCCAAGTCATGAACTTAAGAAGGCCCTTTGGTGGAACACAGGGCGATCAATATGAGGTCTTACCGACGAATGAATGTCTTGGCAAAAGCAAAGATCTCACCGGCTGATGGGAACAAGGAATTTCGTCGATGTAAGAATGATAGCGTCATGGAAAATTAAGTTCGAAAGGGATGGATAATCCTGGATTGCAACGCCAAATCAAGATTTTGCCCAAATACCGAACCGACTATGAATTTCAATAATTCTAACTTAGGGCAAGTCAGGGGTAGACCTCTCATGGATTTTCTTTGTGTTCCAGGTCAATCTTAAGATGAAATCACTTGATATGGTACTGCCCTAGGCCCGAACCCTATTCACCCACCATTAGCACACAGGCAAGCTCAGAATTTAGTTGTTTCCACTGTTGAGTCACCACTAGGGTTTACTAGACACTCTCGGGCAAGGTTCATCAAAATGCAGACAGACACATGAACTCAAAACTCACCCGGGAGATGACAAAGGAGGCAATATGAAACAACCCTAGTGTGAAATAAACAAATAAACAAGAACTCAAATCCCGCAAGCCTTCACAATACCAGCGTGACATTCATAATTCAATTCAAAGCAGAGCAACCAGAGACATACCATTATAAAGTGGGAATTAGTCTTAGAAGTAGCAAACGCGAAGCTCAATGGTACCCACAAAGAACAGAGGTGAAAATGCACAAGAAATAGCCACCAAATCAATTAATTCAAGCCCAAATTCCTCAAAACAAAGTCAATCAATCACAGGAAAGCACTTCATAGCTCAAATGATGGCAAATAATGAACATAATGGCACAAAAGATCTCATAAATCAAGTAGGATCTAGCCTTCAAAGCGTGTACGAAGCCATTAATGCACTCGATAAGATAGTCATGAAACGTGGGGAACCGATGATAAGGTGGAATCTGGGAAAATCTGGACCACGTAGAAATCTGTGAAGAACCAAAATTCCTAAACCACAAGGGCTTAGCCAAAAATCAAGCAGGATCCGAGAAAATCTGACCAGGTCAGGAAATCCCGGATCAGGGCAAAAGCCCGAAATTCACCCAGAACTTAAGATTTTCATAGAACAACCTGGTGAAACACCTAGGCAATCAAAATGAACATTTAAGCATGTGCCCAAGTAAGAAAAAACCCTGAAAGAAGGGCCCAAAACACCCAAAACCAAAGTGAAAAAATGTAGCAAAAGAGGGTCCTTGCCTACAGCGGGGCATTTGTGCGAAAACTGCACAACAATACTATTATCATGGACCCACACAAATCTAAGTGTACAAGATCCAAAATTCCTTTGGATCTAGTGTCTCTGCTTGGAAAACTGGTCTTGGCATATTTCCCAAGAGCACAACCCTTGTACACCTCATGATTATCTATCTTCATCTTAGGAATCCTCGCCACTATTTCCTTGAGAACATTAAGTGCTCCATGGTGAAGGTGAACCATCCTCCTATGTCATAATTCTCCTAGGTCCCTACAACTACTTACCAATGTATGTGCTAGCTCAAACTATAACTGAAACAAGCTACCATGCCTGACTCCAATCAATTTTGCAACCTTGGAATCCTTGGGACGGATATAGACTTTTCCCCTCTTAAAGGTCATGATGTAACCCTTTCCTTCCAAAGTAGAAACAAAGATTAAATTATTTGTTATGCCAGGGACATACAATATGTCCACCAACAGAGGTTTGTTAGACTCCCTCTAAAACTTGACCATGCCAACACGAGTTGCATGGTACTTCCCATTGTCTCCTAGCTCAATATAGAAATCTAACCTCTTCTCCTCCAACTTGGTGAAACATTTTGACTCCCATCATATGGAAAGAAGCCCCTCTATCAATATGCCATATCCTATTGGAAATTGAAATCGAGAGACAGGAAATGAGAGAAA
This sequence comes from Sequoia sempervirens, assembly GCA_007258455.2. Lineage (NCBI taxonomy): Eukaryota > Viridiplantae > Streptophyta > Pinopsida > Cupressales > Cupressaceae > Sequoia > Sequoia sempervirens. The sequence goes on from VDFB02075321.1 coordinate 888,650, forward strand.
AATCATTCTCAAATCATGATGTAGACTCATCCACCTATGCTCTAGAAATAACTTGTTTCTTCTGCTTGTCCTTATTTTTCTTATTCGGACACTGGCTGGCATAGTGACCCAATTTATGGTAGAAAAAAACATTTTATCTTGCTCAAATATTTCTTCTTCACACTCTTGGAAGAAGAAACTTTTGATTTCTCTTTATTGGACTTCTTCTTACCCTTGCTTGCAAGAGAAAAATTTTCTTCACCTTGATCCTTCTTTTTCTGATCTCCTTGATGAGCACCTTTATGGCCTTTACGGATCTCTCTTGAAAAAAATCATCCCAAGCCTCACCAAGACAGGTAGGAAATCTCTGCTAACAACACATTTGACAAACACTTCCCAGTTCTTCAAGAAACCATTCAAGGCTATATGCACCAAATCATCTTCAACAATTGTCTCTCTAATAGCAGCCAGCTCATCCTTGACCTATGTCAGCTTGGACAAGTAAGAGGTCACACTCTCACCTTTGGACATCTTGGTGTTATGCAATTTATCCTTAAGCATCATCTTACAACTTTGATAGTCACTCTGATAAAGTTTTGTGAGTGTATCCCACATCTCCTTGGCGGTGTCTTTCCCTACTAGATGAGGAATTAAATGATCTCTTATGCCATCAAGAATAATCTTCTGAGTCTTGGCCTCCTTGAATTCATGAGAATCTAGGGTAATAGGATTATTTATTGGTGGTGTCACCTCTGTACTAGCATAGATCCACAACATGTTCTCCTTGAGAATGTATGTAATCCGAACCTTCCATTGTAAGAAGTTAGATGCATCCTCAAGCCTGTCTTCATATTGAACATTGGTTGCCATAGT